>CAMXCT020003028.1:17500-78546 GCA_947184155.2 Cladocopium goreaui | reverse complement strand
AGACTGCGTTGGAACCGGGGGCTCTGCAGGCGACTACGGTAGCTTCGGGCACCGGTAAGTACCCAGAGCTCTCCTTGGAGAACGTGGTGTCCATATGCAGCCCCAAGTACAAGCGGGAGCACTACGGCCACCGGGGAGTCCATGCTTTTTGGGGCCGCACTGATTGCGGGCTCATCCTCAGCAGCATCAGTCCATGGGAACTGAAGACGAAGGAGGCTGGAGTGACTCGTGGAGGATGGGTCTGCAAGGCCTGCCAGGGCTTTTGGAGACAAGGGAAAGGAGCTTCCCGCTTTGTCCAATTGCTTGGAGAGCACCGGGGAGTCCAAGTCAACTTCCAACTGATCTTGGACGAGCCACCCCAGCAGCTGTACAACAGCTGGGTGAAGTCCAGGCTTGAGTATTACAAGAGAGTGGAGCCGACTGCGGCCCCGCGAGATGTGGCATTGCAAGTGGACCCTGACCACACCCAACGCTTGAAGTTTTCTTGCCAGAATGGCAATGCCAATGTTTCCAACGCCATTTGGTCGGTCCTTCTGAGCAACCCTGACCTCGAGGGCCTTCAGAAGATCAACGCGCTGGCAGCGAGCAGAGTCCGGCCTGCCTGAGAGCGGAGTTTTTGCGAAGGGCTGTTTTACTGACCTGGTGGCCTGGTAGCGTCTTGCACCAACGTCACCACTCGGTTCTGCAGACACCTTCCTTTTTTGTATGAATAGCATTGGTTGCGCACCACGACAAGGGCCAAGACAGGGGCCAGACCGCTGGGATGCCAGCTCACACAGTGAAAAGGGAAACCTGCATGTGGCTGCCTCAGAATCATTTACAGCATGTGGCTATTTGAACATTGCTGCGTTTTACCATGTTTTACCTTGGTTTGATGTTATTGGTATCCTTTCGGGCTTCGCCCATTACGCTGATGTGACAGATGTCCATGTGACTTGCACTCAGTTCTGTCCAGTTGCAACTCTGATGGTTTTTCCTGGGCTTTCGGTGTTGTTCTTCCTGCTTGCCTTTTTCACGTGTTAGTGCTCCGCACACCCGCAGTACCCTTTTTGGGCCAGGCTTGGCCATAGTAGAGTCGGGACATCATGGAACCCGATCTTGTGCGTAGAACACCTTTTGGCCTGGCAATGGTTCGGCTCCCTGAACACATGCGAGACAGCCTGCTGGACCATGGCATTTTCCCCACACAAACGGAGGGGGAGTTGTTCATGCAGCTCTGCATGCAACAAGTGCACCGGACCATCCGGAGGCCATGGATGGGGGAACCTGGACCTCTCGGGTACACCCCAGCAATGACATCGACCCAATGAACGTGGCTCACAGTAACTCCATGATGGTGGCTACCACGCCCTGGATGGAAGACTTTGTGGCAGACTGCATGAACCGGGTGCCACAGCCAGCGCCCCCAGAAGAGAGAGATTGGACCTATGATGCATGTTTTAGCCTCTTCACTTTGATTGCGGGCGCACCAGATTCAGCCTTCCACACACCCTTTCAACAGCAACAGGAAAGCATGGACCGGGCTAGATGGCGAGCCTTTCATGCACGGCCTCCCATAATGGCCATTGTGGAGGCCAAATGGAGGCACTGGAAGCCTGGGCGACTCAAGGAAGAGTCGGCTACAACCCAAAGGAAGTTAGAACTCCACCTCAGAGACCGCTGGGCAGAAAGGATCATTGGGCTCCTTCTGCCATTTGCCAAAGACATCCCTTACCTGCATGCGGTCCACGGGGACAATGTTCACCAGGAGTACTTGGACCTCCTTGGAGACACCAGGTTCAGGACCTTGCGTATTCATTGCCTTTGCTTCGAGAGCATCCAGAAATTGGGCTTCAACACAATTCCTTGGAAAGAAAGTGATATTAGATCTCTTCTGAACACCCTGACAGTCTCGAACGTCTCAAGGCAAAAAGGAAGACCATCCAAGAAGGCCTGGTGGAGACCAACATCAAGCCTCAGCGCAAAGCCCAGCTGCCTTCCAAGGAAGTAATCATGCTTCTGGAAAAGGTTGCATCGGGCGCAGATCCCACTGGCCCAACGACAGCCAAGAGTACCCTGGACAGATACATCTGCGCCATGGCCAGGTTTCAGGTCGCCTGCAGCGCTCGGTTCAACGACCTGCAGCATACCAGCCCGGGGGGTTACAAGCTCACAGAGACAACACTGGAGCTCCAAGCCTGGCAGACGAAGACGGTGAGCGCCTTCAGGATCAAGAAGAACCCGGTGCCTTTGATTGCACCACTTTATTCCTTCACAGGTGTGGACTGGTGGTCCATACTCCCCCAAGCCTGGGACCGCTTGATTGCCCAGGACAAGTTCAAGGACATGGACTACCTCATCCCAACAGTCAGCTCTGACTTCACGGGCCTGATTCCCCGACCGGGACAGGCAGATCGGACCCTCCGATGGCTGAAGGATGCCCTTCATCGTCAAGGTACACTGGAGAGCTCGGCATTCAGACCCCTGAGTTGGCACAGTTTCCGGGTCTTCATCCCGGACTGTGCATACCAACTGGGTATGCCACGTGATCAACGTCAATACCTTGGCAACTGGACGACCGAGAGCACGGCAGACATTTATACCAGAGAAAAACGGAAGGTTGTCCAGAGAGCTTGGACTGCCGTGGCAGACAAACTGGGGAAGCTCGACTTGACGGGGGCCAAGACAGTCCCCATTGACCTGGACCACAAAGACTGGGACACGGAGATCCTAGAATTGGACCCATCGCCCCCGAGGGACAGTCCAGACAAGTCAGGATCGCCTCCACTCAAATCCAGGAGGCAGGCCCTTGCCGAGAAACAGGCGGCCTCTCCAGACTCCTCGACAGGGAGCTGGCAGAAGTTATCATGGTCCCCGGGCCTCCCAGAAGCTACACCACGGGGGGGCTCCCTCCGAGTGGTCAGTGCCTCGAAGGTCAATCGATCCACTGGACTCATGAACATCCACCTCCTAAACCAGGATGGGAAGGCGGTGGGTTGTGGATGGCAACCGTCAGCGTCAAAAGCTCTTGACCTGAATCCGGAAGACTACAGGCAAGAACCTCACAGATATGCAAAGTGTACCAGGTGCTTCAAGTCGCATGATTTTCCATCAGGCTGGGGGAACATACACCAGGTTGAACCGGCCAGCACCTCAGATTCGGACTCCGACGCCCTGAGCTCAGACCTCTTCTCAGATGATGCCAATGACACAGCGTCGGATGATGACAAGCTCCCAGCTGGGACCCTAGTCAGGTAGACAATTGAGGGGGCCCTCTTTCCACGGTTAGCTTCTGGCACCGAGGGAGGGGTCCTACCTTGGGTCGGGCTCCATCCTTCGGTTTGGCGTGGTGGTGTCACCCGACCTTCGGTGTGGGTGGATTTTGACGTGTGACTCCACCACTGCAGTTCAGAGTTTCTGTGAAACCATTTGTGATTGATGCGATTGGCATCTGACAGAAACACAGCCGCAAAGCCAACTGCATAACAAAAGGTGCTGACTGACCGATGCAGTTGCTTTGTTCCGTTTCTGTCATTTTCAATTCTATTCGGGAACACTTGTTTCTTTGCTTGGAACTTGTGGAGAGCAAGTAATGTGTTGACGATATAGTTGCCAAAATGGCTATGCCATTTTGGCTCAAGCTGTTCCCCCTGCGATCCAATACTTTCGAAAACCCACCCACCACTGCCCTACTTTTCGAACATGGCGGCGGTGCCTGATGTATTGGATTCCCCACCTGATGCGGTGCCCGAGCAATATAAGGATCAGGTGGAATTGCTTCACCAACAAGTCCTGACTATCTTCCAGTCCAAGGAGATTCCATACTTCATCATGGCAAGGATGGCATCAGATGGCTACCGCTCGGTGGAGGACCTTGCCGATCGATGGCCCACCATCACGGAGGCCCGGAACAACTCCCCAGCAGACCTCCAGTTCCGTCACACAGACCGTGGGGGAGCTTTGATCACACAAGAGAAGACAAATCACCTGGCCATGCGCATTTCACAATGTGTCCGTCAAGCACAACAGTTGCTGGGCACTGGGGGCCTGAACCAGGGCCGAGTGGGACCTGCAGGGCTACTGCCGACGACGTCACAGGCGGCGCCCTCCCTGGATGCCCTGTGTGATCGACGCCAGCTCCTGCAGACATGGACGGTGGTCGTCCAGCTCCCACTCCCACGATTGGAGGATCAAGGCTCGGATGCCTTGTTGAAGAAACAGTTCAAACTCTGTGCGCAAGGAGAAGTTGGCTGGATTGCCAGCAAGTACATCATATCAGCCCTACCAGACCAGGATGAGCGGCCTATCAAGACCACCAAGAAAGTGACGGTCGATGGATGGGAAAAGGAAGAAGAGGAGGAGACACGGAAACTCCCAACTACGAGGCGTCAGTTGGAGCACATGCACCTGGTCTTTCGAACCAACCTCCTCATGGCCATCCTCTCCTTTCCCAGCATGCCGAAGCTGAACATCACCCATAGGGACCTAGAGGACTGGTACCGATGGTTCTGGGGAAAAGACATTGCGGATAGGAGACCGCCTCCCAGTGAACAGGTTCTCCTCTACGCTGAAAGGAACGCATGGAGGGAGATCCACAACTTGGTCTACGGGGGACTGGGCCTCAAGGAGGCCATGGCCCAACTACGTCAGGACACCCTGTTTTGGACCAGAGAGGTCTATGAGTCTGTCGCCCGGCAGAAAGGCAACAAAGGCTCCGGGCCTGACTCCCCAACACGACCAGCCAAGTCAAAGGGACGCCAACCTTCATGGTCACCAACTCAGCCACAATGGAACAAACAAAAAGGGTCACCCAAAGGGGGTAAGGCCAAAGGGGCCATGGGATCCGGAAAAGGGAAGGACTCTGAATGGCCTTCAAACTGGGCTAAGATCTCACCCAAGGGAGTACAGTACTGCCGTGACCACTTCCTCAAGAAGAAATGTCCCGGGAACTGCGGACGCTCCCACAACTGTCCGGTCCTCAAGAATGGCTGGGTATGCAACGCCGCACCCTCAGAACACACCCCAGAGCAATGCCCACACCGTTGACTCCTGGCGGACCCGGTAGCGTCTTGCACCGATCACCCACCAGGGTTGATGGACACCCCAACACCTGTCAAAAACCAAGCAACAACGGAACCGGGGGGGTCTCCCCCAGGTTACCCCAGCGACACAAGCACACCACATACACAACAAGAGGCAGTGGGCCGACCACTTGATACAACGAGGATCATGAATGGACAGTCCCTGCTTGGGCACTGTCCATGGCTCTCATCGGTTCCCAACAGGCTGTTGGAATGCCTTGTATGGACCACACAACCCACGGGGAGCCTCCAAGGGAGGGACATACTACTCCTCTACACCGGCAGGAGTGACGGAGGAGCCTTGGATGACATACTCATCCAACAACACCAGGACCTGGCCCCCAGGATCCTTGCCGTGGACATCCTGAGGCCACCAGAAAAGGGCCCAAACGACATATTGGATGATGAGTTTTACTCAACTCTCTGCTGCGCCGCCGCGAGGGGCCAGTTGTCATTTGTGGGGGGCAGCCCCAACTGCCGGACCTGGAGCATCCTACGATGGTTTCCAAAGCCTGGAGCGCCCAGGCCAGTACGAGGGCGTGATCCCTCCCAGACATGGGGCCTTGACTCAAATTCCCTGGAAGAACAGTTGGACACAGACAAGGACAGTATCCTTCTGCTCCGGCAACTGGTCATCACTGCCCTAGCCGCAAAAGCCAGGAAAAACAAAGGATTCCACTCGTTCTTGGAACACCCTCGTGACCCAGCTGAGTGTAGTCGGGCACCAACGGCGGCAAAATGTTCATCGATATGGGCCACTAGAGTCTACCAGGAGTGGGCCAAAGAGGTAAATCACTGCCAGATCCACCTGGACCAGTGCAGACTGGGACAAAGGGCACAGAAGAGTACGACCTTCTCAACGGACCTTCCAATTCACCATTGGCAAGGCCTCCAGTGCAACCACTCTGGACATTTGAGGCCAATGGAGATGACCTCCCGGGACCTCAGCAGGTACCCGCCAGCACTGATGACAGGGCTAGCAGCAGCAATCATCCAGAGCATTCCAAACACAGGACATCAACCCAACGGGTGCCAACAGGAAGGGGAGCCTCCAGGTCGGACGGACCGCTCCTCATCGGTACCCCTCTCCCAGACGATGACTTTGGATGACGACCCGATCATCGTTCAATCAGGCTTCAAGACTAGACCTCTACGGGATGGAGGAGGTAAGCCCTCAGCCGGGAGACGACCTCCCCCGCTCAGACCTCAGTCCAAGATCAGGCACATTGGAGACTCCATTAGCCACCTGGCAAAAGGATGTGCACAGGACGTCCAACGGTCCATCAACAGGGGTGAAAGAAAACATCCGTTCCCGAAGGAACTTCTTCAGGAGACACGACGGGCCATTGCCCAAGGGATCGGGCTGGACTACCAAATTGCTGAGGAGATGGAGCCAGGCCAGCCGTTCTATCTGAACCTCATCTCAGCCTTATCGGAAGCTGGTGGAGATGCAGATGCGGCCTACCCCACAAGGGTTGCCAAGGGAGTCCCCTTAGGTGTCACCACACCCACCTGGACATCACCAGGTATATGGCCTACCAAGGAAGAACTCAAAGGAGAATCCCCTCTGTGGGAGGACCTCCTAATACCCATGGGCAGGGACAACTACCCCTCGGCAAAAGATTTCTCCTCTCAGGTCCGACAGACCTTCGTGGAAGAGGTAGATATGGGTATGGTTGAGGGCCCACTCACACAGGAGGAGGCTGCACTCCGCTGTGGATGCACCCCAGATGAACTCTGCCCAGGGCCCCTGGCGGCAATTGACGAAGGAGATAAAATCCGCACAATCTACGACGGAAGCTGGGGCCATGCAAACTCACACATCCAACAAAACACAGTTGAGAAGACCACTGCACCCACAGTGATGGACTGTGTTCAAGCCATTCACTGGCTAACCACCACGAAGTGGGGCGGTAGCGTCTTGCACCGACCTGGCATGGCAACCTCCACACAAACAAACCACCTGGGCACTTTTGAAAGCAGATGTTTCAAAAGCACACCGCCGCATCAAGGTCCAGTCCAATGAATGGCGCTACCAGGTAGCACAACTTGATGGTGAATGGTGGATAAACAAGGTGGGTACCTATGGTATGGCCAGCGCCCAACTTTATTGGGGCAGAATGGCGGCACTCCTCCTCAGACTATGCTACATGATGTTTCCACACATAGACTGGGGCTTTGTGTTCGTGGACGATTTTTGTTGGCTCCTCAGGACGGACTCCGCCACTGAGGATACTGCAAAACTGCTTCTCTTCTTAGCAGCCATGGGATGCCCCCTCAGTTGGCACAAGACGGTGTTATCTGAGGTCAACACCTGGTTAGGTTTCCAGGTCAATCCATGCGGACCCGTGGTCGACTTCCCTCCAGATAAGAGGAAGACACTTGAGGCACTCCTTCAGACCATTGCTGCGGGCAACACCTTCACGGTGAAGGAGATTGAGAGAGCACTGGGGCGATTAAATTGGGCAACGGCAGCTTGGCCCCTCAGTCGCCCTTTTCTTCAGCCATTTTGGGCATGGAAATCCGCGACGACTACCTCAGGGAAGCCCGGCAAGCTCATACGATCCTTTTCAAAGCTTCTCCTCCAGCTGCTTCACAACCCCCAGATCCAGCCCTGCCCTTACGACCCTGCCTCCAATTGGTGGGGTGCCAGTGATGCTAGTGCACACCCGGACGATGGGGCCTACATTGGGGGGTGGATTGCAGATTGTGAGAACCCATCAAAGGAACAGACCTGGTGGTTCCATTACAAGATACCCCTCGAAGACCATCCATGGGCTCACAAGGATGGTGATCCAACCAGACGCATTGCGACCCTCGAGATGTTTGGTACATTGATTCTTACCCACTTCCTTCTGGCTTTGGGTGGGAAATCTCTGCTTCGTACCCGTCTCAGCCTCATTTCAGACAATCAAGGCAATGTCTTTGCCCTGTTGAACCAGAAGACGAAGCACATGCCTACCTCAGCTTTCCTAATGCAGCTCATCGCCATGCTCTATGTTGCTGGGGTTCAACTGGCGCCTTCACACATGAAGCGGGACTACAACAAGTGGGCGGACGAACTCACCCACCCAAACTTCACTGGTTTTCATCCTGATCGACGACTACCAGTGAGTGAAGCTTTTTCCCATTTTAAATTTCTCTGGGCCCTTCTGGATGACCAGATGAGTGTCCCCACCTTTTCAGGAAATTCAAAACGTCGTAAGACCGACTCTCACGCCACCTAAGGTCCTTCGGGAGCCAGGTGGTTGCGGCTGACTTTATGGTGTACAGTGGTGTTTTCCCACCTACAACCCTCTTTTTCCTTTCCTTACTTGCGCGAGCTTCACGCTCCGGCGGGTTGGGTGGATTTTGACGTGTGACACCACCACTGCAGTTCAGAGTTTCTGTGAAACCATTTGTGATTGATGCGATTGGCATCTGACAGAAACACAGCCGCAAAGCCAACTGCATAACAAAAGGTGCTGACTGACCGATGCAGTTGCTTTGTTCCGTTTCTGTCATTTTCAATTCTATTCGGGAACACTGATAAACATTAATTTTGAAATGTTGTGAAATGTTGTGAATCATTTTTCGTAGTCAGCCTGGGTTTTCACGGCCATTTGGGCGCCAAGGCAACACTCGTCGCAAGGTCGACTTCTTGCAGGACCAGCTGACAAAGCGAGATTTCACTGTGTCCTGCCACGCAGCTGCACCAGCTCAGAGCATCTCAGAGCCAGAGCTAGTGACGATATGCATCGATGTGCACGTTGCAACGTTGTACGATGCCATACAAAATCCCAGCTCATGTCAGCAACATTGCATGGTGGTACATGGTGGTATATGGTGGTACAGCATGCTTATCTTATAGTCTCTCAGAATATCTTGGAATTTGACAAGGCTGCAGTCAAACGCTTTCACTTACTAGGTAGCCAAGAAAAACTGGGGAACATGTATGAAAATGTGATTTCACTGTGTGATCCTCATGTTCCAAGGCATGCACGCGGACCTAGACCAAAAGGACTTGTGTTTTGATGTGTTTTGTACTTCCACAGTTGGAGCAAGGTGTTTGGTTCCAACATGTACAGAAATCATCAGAATGCTCCGAGTAGGAATTGGATAGTTTGTGCTGATTTGTGCTGTCTGTGCCCCCAGTTTTACATCCAGACCTTAGAGATGCTTTGGCAGTGTGAGGAGCGTGATCTTGTCATGCGAGAATTCCGCTCTGGTTCTTCCCGTATTTTGATCTCCACCGACCTTCTTGCACGTGGCATTGACGTGCAGCAGGCCAAGCTTGGACTTTCTCATCAGACCCAAACCCTGTCAGCGCTTTGAGAAGTTCAAAATAACAAAGGGAGTATCCGTATCCATAGTATCGATCCTATCCATGAACGTTTTCATGTGGCTTGAAATGTAAAGGATTGTAAAGGCATATAGCCTGCTGAGGTGCAATGCATCCAGTCATGTATGTAAATAGCTGTAAAATATTGTAAATACATGTAAATACATCTATAGAGGTGTGAGTTGATGCATGGATGCATCCGCCTGCATTTGTATGAACCCGCGCATGTATGCATGTCCAAAGTTCAATGCCATTCAAAGGAATGAGATGCAGAGCGATCCCAGCACTTTGATGCACTTTGCGCGTGGAAGTATCGCATGTATTTGTCATCATTTGTCCAAAACAGACAAACTGCTTAGCACATCTTAGCGCCCCTTTTGAAACCCTTAGAAATTGAAATTGGAAAACCAAGTATGTTTAAGCTACAAACGGAGTGGAGCACTTTCAGCCCAACTATGACCCCTTGGCCATCGTGATGCCGATAACATCCGATAACTGATACAGGAAAAGAAGCAGACAAAGCATGATAAAGCATGTGTATCATGTCTAAATTAGACATGTCTTTGAGGCGCGAGTCAATCACGGGCCGCCCCCCAATTGGGAGACCGAAATCAGAATGAACAAATGGAACCATTCGTAGAGCCGTAGATACAAAAGACATCAAAAGACATCAAATTCATTACTGTGAATTACTGTGCTGTAGCCACGTTTTGCATCATGTTCGACGGATGTAATTCTCGAAACTTTGCAAAACTTCTGAAAATATCTTCTGGATTCCTAAACAATGTTGATGTTGTTGTTCTTCTTATTATTTTTACTTCTTCTTGTTCTGTGTGTTCTTCTTGCTATTTGTGCTGTTCTTCTTGTTGTTCTTGCTGTTGTCCGTGTTGCTGTTAACGTTGTTGTCCTTGTTGTTTTTTTCATTGTTGTTGATGTCGTTGTTGGTTTTTTTGAACCAAAATCATTTCTTCCTTGACCTGTTCCCCGTTTCACCATACATACAACAAATCACAACAATGTTTGCAGTGTGTTTGCGGAGGTCTTTGCGTACACAGCTGCGTTGCTTTCAAGCGCATTGTGTATACGCACCTTGTAATATGCATCTAATGTACAGGTGCATTCCTATGACAGGCAGTCAAGAACTGTCTTGAAACATTCCTTCTACCGAGTAGGCATACAAGTGTGACTGTCGTGACTCTTCTGATTATATTTCTGAACTTTTTGCCAAACATTCATGCCTTGGTGGCGCAGGTTTCACTAGCAACTTCGTTGCATTTGGATTTTAGTGTGTCTTGAGTGTGCACACATCAAGATTCGGCAAATTGGTTGCTCCAACAAGGATGGAAACAGTCAACATATCAGGCTTTCCTGGTGCGTTTGATGCATGTCAGTTGCGGTATGTTGCGCTATGTTGCGGTATCACACGGTTTTGTCCAGAATGAAGATTACAGCTGGATTTTGCTAAAAAGTCTTGTGTGTTGAATTTTTGCTGTCATGCCATGGGAAGGGTGTGTGGCACACAGCGTTGAACCGAGGTGATCAATTATGATCTTCCATCCAACATGGACCCCTTCTCAGAATAGAAGATGCACTTGTTTACATTTGGAAAAATGATGAGATCATGTTATGTGCAGACATCATCATTCATGTAGATCTCTAGTGAAATCATGAGGAGGATGTATTGTAGTTGGCAGGTCAGCTGTGAGCAGGTTAGAAATAGGGCATTCCATTTGAAAGTGTCTCCAGCAGCAATCTTCATCGAGGAGAATTACTTGCACAGGATTGGACGCAGCGGTCGGTTCGGTGCTAGACCTAGATCAGTCTCAAGAGATCAGCTCCAGGTTGATGAGGGCATTCCTGGATTTCTACTGCGAAGCGGCACGCAAAACTACAAAGGATCTACAGATAGAGAGAGAGAGAGAGAAAAAAAATAGATAGATAGATTGATTGATTGATAGATAGATAGATTATATAATAGATAGATTAGATAGATTAGATAGATTCGATAGATTCGATAGATTCGATAGATTCGATAGATTCGATAGATTCGATTAGATTCGATAGATTAGATAGATTAGATAGATTAGATCGATTAGATAGATTAGACAGATTAGATAGGTTAGATAGATTAGATAGATTAGATAGATTAGATAGATTAGATAGATAGATTAGATAGGTTAGATAGGTTATATAGATAGGTTAGATGGATGGATGGATGGATGGATCGATAGATAGATTAGATAGATAGATTAGGTATGATTAGATAGATAGATAGATAGATAGATAGATAGACAGATAGATAGATAGATAGAGAGAGAGAGAGAGATAGAGAGATAGAGAGAGATAGATAGATAGAGATAGATAGAGATAGATAGAGATAGATAGATAGAGATAGATAGAGATAGATAGAGATAGATAGAGATAGATAGAGACAGAGATAGAGATAGATAGATAGATAGATAGACAGATAGATAGATAGATAGATACTTGAAAGAATTGGGGATTCCATGTACCCATACTTTCATTGTATAGTACCTCTCCTACGGGTTATCATATAATTCACTAACTACTTTGGCTCAAGATGGTAAAACAGGCTGCAGCCACTGCCCGGGGCGCGTGTGTTGTAGGGTTATTGTTTTACTGTTCGTTTTGGGGATCATCTGACAACATCAACAGTTCAATTGGTTATCAGCCGTAGCTTGCTCTTGTTTTTGTTGACCCCCAAACTTCATTTCACATCTCTGTGGTTGGCGACTCCCTAAAAGTCCGCACATGGAAGAGGACCCGTACGAGTCCTTTGCTTCGCAACACGGTGACGTTGCAGGCAGGACTCGCGGGATCCGATCTGGAAAAACCGCTCGTTGGAAGCGGGAGGCGTATATACGCCATCGGGTTGCTAGGGGGAGGATCCGGAGCAGGTGACCTGGGAGCCGAATCCTGATTCATCTGGTGATGAGGTGGAGGTCATTGAGTACCCGGAGCCTCGGAGATCGCTTAGTGAGTTGGGTACGGTCAGTCTGGTTCCTCAGTCGGCGCTGTATCAGCCTGTGCGTGCAGTTGGACTAGCTCCTATAAGCCAAGTGGTTCATCTGACCCTTACGGTAAGGGTGGCAAGGCTGTTTCATCATCTTCTGCTTCAGTTGAGGCTAGGCCTAAGGCCGTGTCAAAGGCTTCATCTTCAGTGGTTGAGACTGGAACTTCATCCTCCTCGTCAAGGGGCCCAAGAGTTATCACGGTTGAGGACAAGAGTGAGACAGCTGCTGCATCAGCTTCAACTGCGGTTGACCCATATCGTTTCTCAGGCCCGCAGTGGCACAAGGCGTTTCCCTATCCTGGACTTCCAGCGGTTACAGAGCCTTTTGGTTTTCATCCTTGGGATCTCACCCCGGCAAAGTTGCACCCAAGTGTGAAGGCGTATCTGTGATCGGCAGACCAATCGTCGTTGATTAAGGTCGAACAGGACATTGCAAAATTGACTGGTTCTGCAGTTGTGCTGGATTGGCACCAAGTCCTCGACACAGACAGGCAGAGTTCTCGAAACGTGCAGTGGGTCGGACCGGACGGTCAGATTCCCTGGCGTCACAGAGCGACGCTCTTAGAGCTTAGCCATCTGTGTAGGGAATCTGCTCGTCCGGTCCACCTGGTGATCTGCAGCCACATTGAGACATCTTCAAAGAATTTGGAGAACGTCATCCACGCGACGGAGCAAAGTGGCTTGCCGGTTCAATTGGTTCTGATTACGACCAAACGCACGGGTCCACAGGGGAAGCTTGCTGCACTTCGCTCAGCGATCAGTGGTGATTTTTGCTTGTTCGACGACAATACAGAGATCATTGAAGAGTTCGTAGAAGCCAGTCGTCCTATTGCACAAGTTTTGAAGCCAAGAGCACGTCGATCCACGCTCTTGCCAGACAACTGCATCGGCTGGTCGATCTCATCTGATCCTTTGTATTCGACTGCAAAGCGGTTTGTAAAGTATTTTTCCAGGAGCAGTGCATGATTTGCCTCGCTGCTGTTAGGCTGCATCAGCGCCTCGGCAGGAGTACCGTGCTCCGGAACTTCATCGGCATTTTGCTGTTTGCAAGTCTTCAGGGTCTCGGCATTTTGCTTTGAGTTTGAGCCCAAGACTACAAGTTGAGTTCTCGGCATTTTGCTTAGAGTGTTTTTCAGAAGATTGGCACTTTGCCACAACAATAAGTCATCAGCCGTCATTGCCTTTGGACTTCATCATTTGGCAACATTCCCAATCCCTTAGTGGACTTTGATTGTGATTTGCCTTGAACGTTTTCTTTTGCACAGAGATCGCTTTTGCAGTTTCAACCGCAAGCCCAGGGTGTCTCCCTGCTGTTGCATCACAGCTGGATCGTTTCACCGCAAGCTTCAAGGTTGTTTCACTGCATTGTCAGCGGTAGTTTCACGCAAGCGCATTGGAATTTGGATTTTCATTTGAACTGAACATCTTTTAGCTTTTATATTTTGCAGTTGGTTGCATTGAATTTGCCAATTCAATTGGATATCCTGCACCCCTCACCGCATAGCTGCGTCAGCGCTTCAGTGAGAAGGGATTTGCTTGGTTTTCTTTTGGACTTTTGACCTCCGCAAACACCTTGTTTGGCTGCCGTGAGCGCCACGGTGCACTGACTAGTTTGGATTGTCCCATTGAATTGCGTGCCTAGCTGTTTTCTCTTGTGGACTTTCTGTTGCAATGTCAAGTTCAGATCCAACATCGAATCTCGACAGTTTGAATATCAGTACCGAATCAATGGACGTCCCAGCAGCAGTCGGAGAAGCTGCATCGAGCAGGAATGCTTCATCTACACCTCGGCGTGCCCATTCCAAAAGTGGTCAAGGGCAGGGACAGGGGAGGCGTAACATGTCTCAAGTTATCAAAAGTTTGCCAAAAGGTCATGATTCTGGTATATAGACGTTTGGCTGTTGTTTCAACTAGTCATGAAGTTGGTCTGGAATCCCAGCCATCGCAGTTGCCTTCAGGTTTTCCTTCACAGAGGCCCAATCTTCAGTTCACAACACTTTTGAATATCATGATCAGAGATCCCAACAAGTTCATGTTGGGGTTGATCCCATGGTGTTCTCAAATATGGTTGCTGAAGCTAGAAGGGTCATCCAAGAGTCAGAAGAGAAAGCCCAGGGGTTAGAGCAGTTAGCCCAAGAAGTTTACCAGCAAGCATGCATCCGCATTCAAGAACTTGTAGGACTTGCAGAAAGCTCTTACCAGTCCGACAGTAGCAAAGCTTCCGAGATTGAAAAGCTTCAACAGGATGTCCAATCTACCCGAGATCAACTCCAAGTTCAAATCAATCGCAATCAAACTTTGGATTTTCAGATTACTCAGTTTGAGTCTCAGATGTCCAATGTTCAAAATTTGTTTGGTCATAAGGATGCCGAAATCAACCGCCTGATGTCTGAAGTTTCCCGTCTTCGGTCGAGTGAAGCCCGACTTGAGGAGAGATTGGCTGCTTTGAGCGCCACTCCCTCAGTCGCAGCTCCAAACGTTGAGGCACAGATGAGGTCCAGTCTTGTTCACAGTGTGCCAGGGAATCTTGTAGGGACAGTTGATGGTCGAGTTGTTTATGGTCCGAATGATCCTGTTGCCAATGGTCTTCAATCGTCCATGGAACAAAGATTGGATTCAATGATGGCAGCAATTCAGAGTTTGTCAGACCGAATGATCAACTATGAGCAAACTGGTGCGGATTCCAATCCTGTTTGTCCCAACAACAGCCGCTCTCCACAGCCGTCAGGTCTCATCAACCCAATTGATCCTCCTGATCCACCTCCTGATGACGGTGACTGGCCAGAGGATGAGGGGGGTGATAGTGGTGATTTGGTTGTTGAAGAAAAGACAGAAAGGGATCTTGTTGACAATCACGCCCTCCAGAGTACAAAGTTAGAGCCATTGCCCAACAATGCAGCCGACTTCAGGGTTTGGAAAAACACTCTGATCTTGATGTTGGGACGCCTTGACATCAGCGGCATGGACTATTTGACAAATTGGATCGCTATTGCTTTTAGGGTTGACTCTGCAGAGGAGTGCTCAAACTCCTCAGGCCTTGTGCCGAGGCTTGACCGATGGCTCGCTGCTGAGCTTATTAAAGGTCTGAAAGGAGTTCCCGAACTGCAGTTTAAGATCCAGGGTTGCATCGAAAGTTGCACCCGTCAAAGCCAAGCACCCAGAGGCCGAGTTGTCATTCACATGATCTCCCGACATTTCGACTTAGACAGAGTCCGTGGGTCACTCATTACTTCTCAATCGGTATTTTTGGTGAAACTCAATGGGTACTCAGTTGCTATCAGTTGCTGATTTACAAGAGTTCTCATCCAATTTGATGAAGGTTTAAACCAGATTCCGAGTGAGCAGTGGCCCAATTAACGAATGCTTGGAGAAATCCTTTTTCACAAGCTGCGGACTGTTCGTCGTTTGGAGAGAGTGATTGATGATATCAAAAGACCCCCTGATAACTCCACTATGCGTGAGTTCAAGGGTCTTTGGGGAAAGCTGTAAGAGTTTTGGTTGAAGAAAGAGAAGACGTGAATGCTCGATCCATTGAGCAATCAATTCGCAGCAAGAGGAGAGATGACAAGCCAAAGGCGAAGACTCCTGCAGTTCCAGCCAAAGCTTCTCCTGCCAAAGCATCCGTTGCAGCCGCTATAAGCGCCCCAAAACTCAAAGATGCCCCCAAAGGGCCTCCCAAAGTGCAAAGGGCAAGTCAAAAGGAAAACCCAGGAAGCCGATGACAGTTGAGGAAAAGGCCATGACTCCATGCATATTCCATCAGATGCCCAATGGTTGTGTTCATGGGGATAAATGCCATTATAGCCATGTCAAGGCTCCTCCTGCAAAGCCCAAAGACTCAAAGGCCGACCCAAAGGCCAAGCCAAAGCCCGCAACTCCGAAAGTTGCAGCAGCCATTGCACTTGTTGCTGCTCTGAGCTCTTTTGTCACTCCATCCCAAACCATAGGAGGATTTGAGTGGGCTGCTGACACTGGCGCAGGTCGACACTTGGTGTCCTTTGAAGCCTTGCAGGAACAGGGATATCACAGATCCCTATTTTCCGGTTTTGCAAATGACTCCCACGAAAAGTTGAACTTCTCGACAGGTGGTGGTTTCAAGAAATCGTCAGACACCATTGGATTCAAAGACCAAGATGGAATTTTGAGTGATGCCAACCATTTTCTTTTGGATTCTTGTCCGATGGTCAGATCAATTGGCCTTGATGTGGAGCAGAATGGACTATAGGATTCATTTGGCTTCCGGGCTCATTGCCCTTTCTTGCTCGCGACCCCTCCAAATGCCAGCTCAACTGCGATGATGAGAACAAGTTTTATGCATCAAGAGTCACACAACATGTTCCATTTTTCAGAAACAATTTTTACCGTCATTCCTGGAATGCCTGCAGAACCCCTTCCCGGAAGTAGTGTCATTGATGTTTTGCCTCCATTAGATCCCGCTGCGGAGCCGGTTGATGTCCCTGAAGTTTTGTCAGTAGAGCCAGCCGTTGAGCCTAGCGAAGATTTTGGAAAGCCAAGCGATCCTGCATCCGTGGAACATGAAATCCTTTCTCCACCTCCGTTTGATCACAATTTGACTGATTTTCCGAAATTGTCCACATGTGATGTTTGCAATCGTGCCAGGCTTTACGGCAAAAGAGTCAAGAGTAAGAGAGTTGTCAATGAAGATCTTGATCTTGCGGAGCCCGAAGCTTTTGGACAGCAGTTGGCATGTGACCATTTGATTGTCTTCAAGTCTTCAAGAGGGAAAGAACATGCTGTCTTGATTGTTCAAGATCGTTTCTCAAAAGTTTTGCAAGCTTATCCAACCATTTCAAGAGAAGCATCCCAACTTGCCTCAAATCTCAAGCATTTTGTGGGTTTAAAATCAACTTCTTATACCATTGTTAGTTCTGATGCTGCCGGAGAAATCTTGAAAGCTGTCATCGAAAACAATTGGTTGCCAGAGAGTTCAGTCCCATCACGTTTTCCTCACAATTCAGTCTTGGAACGTGAGATGAGAACGTTTCAGGAGATTGCCAGGTCATTGTTTTTGCAAGCAGGTTTTGCAGCCAGACCCCAGCTCTGGCCACAGGCATGCTCATATGTTGCAACTGCCATGTCCGCTTTCTTGAAAGACAGTGAAGGGAGGACACGTTGGGAACTTGCCTTTGGAAAAGAGTTTCTTGGACCCCATTACTTCCTTGGTCAATTGGGATACGTCAGAACAAAAGATGCAGGAAAGTTCAAGTTCAGCCCAAATGCAGAACCTGCCATTTTTGTTGGATGGCGATTGGACTTTGGAATGAGGTATCGAGGTGTTTTGCAATTTGTTTTGTATTCCCACCTGCGTGAAAATGCATCATCCTATCCTGTATCTCAATTTCATGATGCGGAGGTTTACATGCCTGAAGATGTGACGCTTCCATTGGCCAGTGCAGCTGAAGCCGCGCTGAAGGAACCTGATGATCTTCGTCTCACTGAGCTTCATGACATTGATGCACTGTTGATGCAGTGCCTGTTCCTTTTGTTGATTCCGAAATCAAGCCAAAAACACGTAGGGTTTATGTCTCCTATGCCCGGATTTTCAAAATTGGTGCCACAAAAGGGTGAAGGGTTGTGAGAATGATACGTCGTCTCATAATCAAGAATGCATTGCACGGTTTGAAGAAGCCTTTTGTCGAAAGGATGCAGATGGTTCTTTCATTGAGCCTGAAGTGCATGTGTCATCAGACGTTCCTGCAATTGAGCCAATGCACATCAGAGATGAAGCTTCTGGTGGGGGGTTTTTCTGAGGAGTTAGTTCCCGAATGCCCGCCGCCATCGGATCTTGATGAATCATATGAAGCCAAATCTCCAATCAAAACTCCTCCTCATGCAGCTCTTCACGAGTTAGACACTGATGATGAAGCGGATGACAAGTCTCCTGTCACTGGTTTAGGTGCTGTAGCTAGTATTGCATTCGATGCTGCGGCCAGCCTACCGCAAGAAGATGTTAAATCAATGTTTCAGGGATCTTTCGATCAGGGGGGACAGACTGGCTGCCTCGGCGCCGCTGCCGCTCCTGAGAAGAAGCCTCCAAAACATGGCAAGGGAGAACATAACCACTCCGGTAAGGATGTTTTGTTCGAGTTTGCTTGCGCCAAGGATTCCAACCTTGGCAAAGTTGGACATGAGAATGGTTTGAGAGTCATCCGGCTGTGCAAAGAGGACATCAATTTAGAAGACCCTCATAGCATAGAGCAGCTTATTGCCCAGGTAGGTGCTTTGGAAGGATGCTCCATCCATGGATCCATCGAATGCAGGCCGTGGAGCCAATGGCAACACTTGAACCGGGCAAAGTATCCAAGACTTGCCGCAAAGATCGAACAAGTTTTGCTTTGGTAGAACAATTTATTCGTGTAGCCAACGTTTGCCTTGACAACGGAGGAGATTGCAGCTTCGGATGGCCGCGATACGGCACTGGCTGGGCGCTGCCATCAATTCAGTCATGGATCTTGGACAGAAACTTGCACTCTGCCACATTCAGTGGATGCACCGTCAGGGTTCAAGCCGACGGCCAGCCTGCAAAGAAGCCGCGGGGATTCATTACATCTTCATCGCGTTTGGCCAAGAATCTTGCAAGTTCGAAGTGTACTCACAGCACTCATGCTCCACTACAAGGTAAATGGACTAGGCTATCAGCTTTCTACCCAGAGCCACTTTGCAACATCATGATTCAATCACTATCTCCTCACATCATCAATCAACATGTGTGCTCAAATGCCATGCGTTGCCAGAGATCATCAATCTCACCGCCTCAGTTCCCCTTGACATAGCGATGTTTAATGTAGGATGCCAGGAAGTTGTTACTCCTGCCTATGTTCATCGGCTTTTGGATCGAAGTGAATGGAAGGACCGTCCAGAGGTCTTAGATGTAGATGCCATCAACTCGGAAAAGCAAGGACTTCTTGCAAACGGCACTTGGGATGAGTCAAAAATCCGTCCCAAAGCAGAGGTCTTAGCAGAAGCGCGTGCAAAGGGTCAGAAAATTCATGTTGGTGCTTTAATGGGTATAGTTAGCATCAAAGGGTATGAGAAATCCCCATCAGAGTGGATTATCAAAGCTCGCATTGTCTTCAGAGGTGATGCTGCGCGTGACGAAGCCAATCAGGCAGCTGTCTTTGATGAGCTAGCAGCGTCAGCACCTACGAGCCTTGGTGGTCTCAACATGATCATCGCGTTTGGACTTGTCAAAGGAAACACATGTTCAACTTCAGACTGCATCAAAGCATACGTCCAAAGTTTTCTTGACTCATCATGCCCAACATATGTTTTGCTTCCGGCAGAACTTGTGGCAGCTCATGCCAAGCACATTCACCTTTAAAAGAGCTTGGAGGTTTTGAGATGCCAGGACAACCCAGTTGCTTTCATTTTCCATCTTTGAATCTCGCCCTCAGTGTTTATGCTGATGATTTGACACTGAGCGGTCCTGAGAAAAATCACGGCATATTTTGGTCGACTTTGCAGAAGCCTGTTCAACTTGAAGACCCTGCTGAACTGTCAGAAGTACTCGACAGGAATCATGTCATGTGCGATGATGGGCTTGCTCTTCACTCTGCAGATTTTGCAAAGCAGTGTGTCAAACTGTACGAGCAGTTGTCCGGCAAGAAAGTCAAGCACTTCCGCACTCCTCATTGTGATGGCGTCGACACTGACGATCAATGTGTTGGACAGCTGTCAGCATCAGCTGGGAAGTTGGTCATGAAACTCATGTGGCTTGGACGAATCAGCCGTCCTGACATCATGGTTGCCATTCACACTCTTGCTGGAAACATCACCCGATGGAGCTCGAATGATGACAAGCGTGCGGCCCGTTTAGTTGGCTATATCGCTGCCACGTTGATTACGCTCATGTCATGCATATCAAGGACCCTCCAGCTAAGCTGTGGTTATCGCTTTGTGTTGACAGTGATTTTGGATCATCACCCGACATGAAGTCGACCAGTGGTTTCATCCTTGCTCTGGAAGGCCCAGACTCATTTGCCATCATCCTGTGGGGATCAAAAACCCAGAGGGCCGTCTCAAGGTCAACGACGGAGGCAGAGTTTGTTGCACTAAGTGCTGCATTGTTTGGTGAGGCCATTTCACTGTTGGCAGTGTGTCAGCGTGTGATTGACCCTGGACTCATTCTTAAGTGTTTTGAGGACAACCAGGCAGTGCTGGCAATAATTGCCAAAGGCTATAGCCCTAAACTCAAGCATTTTGCCAAATTTCAGCGCATTAATTGTAGCGAGCACATGCGAAGCCTTTTCAGCCGAGGATATCCTCATTCAGTACATCCAGACTAGCCATTAAAAGGCGGATGTCATGAACAAGGCACTGCCTGTGTCTATGTGGTCAGGTGTTTTAGATTTGCTCTGCGTCAAGCCCATTTCAACCTCTTAGGTTTTGAACTCTGGCTGCGAGAATCCGCCCATCATGGCAATCTGGTTGCGCGATCTCATAACTCTGTAGTTCAACTTGTGTACACAACCTCAACTATTGTAATTCAGTTTCAGTATGTTGCGCGCCACTCAAGGCACAGTTTTGTGGATGCAACTAAGTTTCATCTACAATCTCAGTCTTTGTATTTTGCTTTGTCAATTCCATTGCACTTCATCACAACTGCCGAAGTTTAATTCAGCATGTTGCAGTCGCTAGCGCGCAGTTATGTGGATGTAACTAAGTTCCATCTGCACCTTTTCTCTTCGACTTGCCTTGTCATTTCCATTGTCATTCTGTTTGTCATTGTCTTTTGTCCTATGTCCGGATCCGGAGTCTAGCTGCGTCTGCGCTGCTCCTTTTGCATCCGTTGGACTTCAAGCATCGGTAGTTCATTGCATGGCACATCCGTGCATGAAATCGACAGGCATTGGAGCTTTCTCAATGGAAGCCCTCACATCCCTTGCCTGGAATCATCAGCCAGTTTTAGGATACTGTAGTATGCATCCGACCGTAGGCCTAATCACCCTATTTTGGTTGCAGCTGGTGATATACCCTGTATAGTTCGCGGTAAGGGGACTTGAAAGAATTGGGGCTTCCATGTACCCATACTTTCATTGTATAGTACCTCTCCTTACGGGTTATCACATAATTCACTAACTACTTTGGCTCAAGATGGTAAAGCAGGCTGCAGCCACTGCCCGGGGCGCGTGTGTTGTAGGGTTACTGTTTTACTGTTCGTTTTGGGGATCATCT
Organism: Cladocopium goreaui; assembly: GCA_947184155.2. Taxonomy (NCBI): domain Eukaryota; class Dinophyceae; order Suessiales; family Symbiodiniaceae; genus Cladocopium; species Cladocopium goreaui. The sequence continues at coordinate 56,936 of CAMXCT020003028.1, read as the reverse complement.
GGCAACATCAACAGTTCAATTTAGATAGATAGATAGATAGATAGACAGATAGATAGATAGACAGATAAATAGATAGGTAGATAGATAGATAGGTAGATAGATAGATAGACAGACAGATAGATAGACAGATAGATAGATAGATAGACAGATAGATAGACAGATAGATAGACAGATAGATAGAGAGATAGAGATAGATAGTGATAGCTAGAGATAGATAGAGATAGATAGAGATATATAGAGATAGCTAGAGATAGATAGAGATAGATAGAGATAGCTAGAGGTAGATAGAGATAGATAGAGATGGATAGAGATAGCTAGAGATAGATAGATAATAATAGAGAATGATAGAGAATGAAAGATAATGTTAGATAATTTAGGATGTTACTCTAACAGGTTTTCTTTATCCATTATTGCCCCCTTAATTTTCCATTATTGTTCCCATCACTGTTCCCTTTGCTGTCCATTATTGTTCCCTTAACTTTCCATTATTGTTCCCTGAACTGTTCCCTTAACTTTCCATTACTGTTCCCTTAACTTTCCATTGTTGTTCCCTTAACTTTCCATTGCTGTTCCCTTAACTGTTCCCTTAACTTTCCATTGCTGTTCCCTTAACTGTTCCCTTAACTTTCCATTGTTGTTCCCTTTGCTGTCCATTATTGTTCCCTGAACTGTTCCCTTAACTTTCCATTATTGTTCCCTTAACTTTCCATTATTGTTCCCTTAGCTTTCCATTATTGTTCCCTTAACTTTCCATTGCTGTTCCCTTAACTGTTCCCTTAACTTTCCATTGTTGTTCCCTTAACTGTTCCCTTAGCTTTCCACTATTGTTCCCTTAACTTTCCATTGTTGTTCCCTTAACTGTTCCCTTAACTTTCCATTACTGCTCCCTTAACTTTCCATTATTGTTCCCTTAACTTTTCCGTTAACTTTCCATTGTTGTTCCCTTAACTTTCCATTATTGTTCCCTTAGCTTTCCATTATTGTTCCCTTAACTTTCCATTGTTGTTCCCTTAACTTTCCATTATTGCTCCCTTAACTTTCCATTGTTCCCTTATCTTCCCGTTAGCTTTCCATTATTCTTCCCTTAACTTTCCATTGTTGTTCCCTTTGCTGTCCATTATTGTTCCCTTAACTGTTCCCTTAACTTTCCATTATTGTTCCCTTAACTTTCCATTATCCCTTTGCTTTCCATTATTGTTCCCTTAACTTTCCATTGTTGTTCCCTTAACTGTCCATTATTGTTCCCTTTGCTTTCCATGATTGTTCCCTTAACTGTTCCCTTAACTTTCCATTATGCTCCCTGATTTTCGCATTATTGTTACCTTTTTGTTTTCGTAAAAGAGCTACAATTGTTGCCTTGCAAAACCTTTAAAGTATGTCTACCTAAAAAATCCAAATTGTTTAAAAGAATGGAAGTTTTGGGGTCCGTTTTGTGGTCCAAATTTTTGCCAAAAATCACCAAATTGGCCCCCAGGGACCCCATTACTGTTCCCTTAGCTCCCCACAGTTAAGGGAACAGTAATGCAAAAAGTTAAGGGAATAATCATCAGAATTAGCAAATTAGCTTGTAAAAATAATTGTTGCCCCCTTAACTCACTGTTGCCTTAACTCCCCCAGTTAAGGGAACAGTAATGGAGGTTTTGGGGTCCGTTTTGGGGTCCAAAATTCGCCAAACATTAATGGTTTCGAGCCTGAGGCAAAAGCAAAAGGGAGTAGAGCAAAAAAGTTGAAGGAGCACACAATGAAAGAGATTGGGGAAATTTTAAGGAGCAAAAGTCGAGGTCACAAAAATGCACAAAAATGAACAAAGGGAACAGTAATGCAGAAAATGGAGAAAGATAAGGGAACAGTAATGCAGAAAATGGAGAAAGCTAGCTAAGGGAACAGTAATGCAGAAAATGGAGGAAGTTAAGGGAACAATAATGATGCAGAAAGTTAAGGGAACAGCAATGCAGAAAATGGAGAAAGTTAAGGGAACAACAATGCACAAAAATGAAGAAAGTTAAGGGGACAGTAATGCAGAAAGTGGAGGAAGTTAAGGGAACAGTAATGCAGAAAATGGAGGCAGACATAGGCTCTAAAGAGGACCCTCAAAAACGTGCTAGAGCGACGTGCTAATAGATAATGATAGAGAATGAAAGATAATGATAGATAATTAATGATAGATAGTGATAGATAATGATAGATCATGATAGATATATATATATATAGATAGATAGAGATATAGATATAGATATAGATAGATATAGGTAGATATAGGTAGATATAGATAGAGAGATGGATAGAGAGATAGATAGAGAGAGAGAGAGACGGACGGACGGACAGACAGACAGACAGGCAGACAGACAGATAGGTCGATGGATAGATGGGTAGATAGGTAGCTTGGTAGATGGGTACAGTAGGTTGATGGATAGATGGATAGCTAATGATAGCTATATAGGTAGATAGATAGATAGCTAGATAGATAGATAGGTAGATAGATAGAATTAGATAGAATTAGATATATAAACAGATCGACAAATAGCAGTAAAACACCTGTATGCACAGCATAATTGAATATGTATGCTGGATGATGTGTCTATTGTGAAATTGTGTGAGTAAACCGGTAAAATTGATACATAAGAAGATAAATGCGTGTACTGTGTGTGTGAATGTATACGTATTGATACACATGGCATTATTTTCTGAATCTACTTTCTACAATGGCATTATTGTCCGCATAATAATGTACACATACACACACACATATATATATATACATATACGTACATTTATTATGCATATTTACTTGGCCCAGTCGCAACTATGTTGGTCTAACCGACCAAGCAGAGAATTGCCCAAGTAGAATAGGTTTTGCTTAGTTGGTTGGGAAAGCAGCTGTATTGTTTGAAAACTGAAGCAACCAGAGCCATGTCCAGCCAGGGCAACACACAGGTTGTTGTGAAGAAATGACTTTCAGTGGCTGTCCGGGTTAAAGGGCGTCAAGCAGGTAGACATTTCTCAACGACTACCGCCGGGTAAGTAAATTCGAAATTATGTTGGTACTGCCACCTCGGGGAGGGGCATTCAATGACCTACACCTGTACCAATACCATCCTATACCATCCTATACCATCCTATACCATCCTATACCTCACTTATATACATTTAGCTCCTCTGTGTATGTGTATGTGCGTGTCATGCATTCGAAGTTGTACTTATGTAGCAAAACTTGCAACTTTGCAGTGCCAAGTCACTCATTCTCACGGCGCATGGATCCATCAAATCAGATATTCATTAAAGGCAGTCCCAGACTTTGGAAATTGTGTGCTTTCAGAAACAAAGGTCGAAAGGGCGTGGCGATCAATTTTGTTACGAACAATGACGTTCGCATCATGAAGGACCTTGAAAGGCCGGTTTGCCTATATGTTTGCCTTGGCACAGACCAGAATGTTGCTGCTACATGCTGCTACACAGCATTTGTGACAGTCCAGCCTCTTGTTCTGCCGCTACAAGTTGGGAGTTGCACAGCCAAGTCTCGCTCATCCTCTCTCCATTTCTTGCTTGCAACATCCATTTGCAACCTGTACATGAGTTGCCAGTCCTTTACAATTATCCAGCATCCACATAAACCCGCAAATGTGTGAAAAGTTGCTTGAGACCTTTGAATGCGGTTGGCAGAAATGGGCAGACACTTGTCATGGAAATGGCGGAGTACTGGACATCCTCGTTACTCCATCGTTCTAGCACGGTCACTCCGCAGGTTCTACCACACCCAGATCGAGGAGATGCCAATGGACATCGCCGACCTGATTTGAGCAATGAATTCGTCGTAAAAGGTGAGGCACTGATCAAATTGATTCAGGTTTCGTCTCTATCAACAAGGTAACAAGGCAGTGCGTGTTTTTCTTTATTTTTTGCGTTGTGCTTTTCTAATGACGCTACAGCTGGCAGCATTCACAATGTGGCTCAGCTTATATGTTTCAATGATCATATCTTATACAATGATCATATCTTATACAAGGCTCTGCCCACTGAATGGCATCATGTTCAGTTGACTTTGGACAGCGTGCTTATCATACCAAGGCGCTCATGCCAAGATATTTGTGTTACATATTGTCACCGGGTTTCTCCTGAAAATCCACAATTGATCTACTTGATGAATCTTGATAGTTGTGGATGGGTTGCCAGCTGCAGATGCTTTGCTGATTGCTGATCCCTGCAGGCTGTTGCCAAAAGGTAACTGGCTGGAGTCACTGCCCAAGACCAACAACCTTCAACATCTTCAACTAAATTGTCGCATATTGTCGCCTAAGTCCAGCACTTCATCCGATATTTATGGAGATCCAACGCCAACTGCAGTCCTGTTATGTTCTATTGAATTATTAAAGTTCGCAAAGCGTGATTGACGTGCCACACCTTTGAAACTGTTCAGCCTTTTCAGCGTTGGAAAATGTTGGGAACATCCTTGAGGTGAACAATGACGAACAAGAGACACAGCGACATGCGCGTGGCTTCAGCTGGTAAACAAGTGCTGCCATTAAGTGATATGAATTGATCAAGCTCGTTGATGTGGTTGTGGCCTTCCCAATGACTTTGCACACTCTTGCATCAGTTTGCTCGAATCTAGTTTACCATTTCTCCCACGGTTTGCAGTATGCGGTGGCTAGGCAACGGTGATCGTAACCGTATGTCGGCTCGGACTTTGCTTTCCCAATCGGAGAAATTGGTTGCAGGATGAGGGCCCAAACACCAGTGCGATACATGTGATTGATATAATGATATAATATATACAGTACATATTACGCATGTGGGCAAGACATGGCTAGACAAGGCAAGAGAGGGGCAATAAACAAGAGAACCAAAACAATGGCACTGTTGAGTACAACTGTTGAACCATGTTGAAGCTGTAAAAATTGACATGGGAGCTTTGCACGAATATCACAACATGCACAGCTAGACAGTCCTTGCCCAGCGTGTTTTTCGCAAGGCACGGTCTTCTGGCGTTGCGCTTCAATCATTTTCAATCATTTTGAACCTTACAATCACAGACACTGTTGAGGAGTGACGTGGAGTTACTATCAGATAATGCCTTCCAAGTCCAGAATGCTCTTTGTTTCCAACACACTGTTGTAATTTCAGAAGTGGCTCAACAAACGCGTTTTGAGTTTGAGAATGTTCTCGTCGAAGGTGATCTTCACCGATTAGCAGCTGCAGCAAGCTTGCTGTGCACAGGCAATTGCAACGGGGGGCACGAGCAGTTTGCCTTCACCACTTTCTTGTTTCTACGCCAAAAGGGCATAGCGGCGAAGCTTGCCCGAAGACCCTAAACATCTCAAAATACAGAGGGGTGCTAAATGCAGCCTGATGCAGCTAGCAGGTGACATGCTGCGTGCTAGTAGGTCACGTGCCTTGTAATGCCTAATGCCCTGCAATGCCTTGCAAAGCCTTGCAACGCCTTGCAACGCCTTGTAACGCATTGCAACGCCTTGCAACGCCTTGCAACGTCAATCCGAGAATCACACTCTTCCATGGAACACATGTCGCACGGGTCACACAGTGCTCAGCCCGCGCACTTCTTGGATCGTCTATTTCGTGTAGAAACCGCTTGAAGATTGTTGAAAGATGTTGAAAGGCTAAGCTCTGGCAGCAGTAGAACCTGCTACAGAGCTCCCTCGCTTTGCGCGGGCCTTCCACTCAAACAACCTTGCAAGCAATAGTCCAGACTAACTGTCCAGACACTGCAAAGCAATTGGTAGATCTTTGTAGGCAGGTACAATAAAGAGTCGACACTGACTTACGGGTGGTTATTGACTGATGCCTTGATCGACATTTGGCATCATGCCTTGAATTTTGCCGAGCTATATTGCTGCCCCAGATCCACTAGTAATGAACCGCTTGGCAACATGCCACACCCACATCCATACCGCTACTTGTGGTTGCTTTCTCCCATGTCAAAGGCAACTTGAAGGCTTGGGTTACAGAGCCATTGCTGTACCATGGGAGCTCTCCTTTCAATTTGCTTGGTCCTTTTTCGCTGCATTTCTCAATGCTCACTTTTTTTCTTGCGGCAGGGTCAGATTGGATTGATTTGCAGAGCTGAAAATGACACGCGCACACACACACATACCAGTATGTAAATCTATATATTCACACTGCAAAGATATCATATACCCGTAGTGCCGCACAAGGCGGTGGCGGAAGTTTCAAAGATAGGACGCTATAGGAGAGGTGAGTTGTTGTGATGCATGGATATCAAAGTGAATCCATTGATGGACCGAAAGGTGGTGGAGTTGTGCTTTTTGGAGTGGTTGCAGTGGTCACCTCAACCACAACTGCTGGATGCAGTGTGTTGTAGAGAGTACTGCAAAGCATTATGTGTAGTTGCAGTTGTAATTGTATTGTAGTGAAGCTGTAGCTGTAGTTGATGCAGTTGTAGTTGTAAATGTTGTAGTTCTAGCTGTAGCTGTAGTAGTCGTTGTAGTTGTAGGTGCAGTTGCAGTTGTAGTTGTAGTGTAGTGGGAAAGTGTGGTGAAGTGTGGTGAAGTGTGGTGAAGTGGAGTGTAGTGTAGCGGAGTTGGAGCTGGAGTTGGAGTTGTTGTTGTGGTTGTTGTGGTTGTTGTGGTTGTTGTGGTTGTTGTGGTTGTTGTGGTTGTTGTGGTTGTTGTGGTGGTTGTGGTGGTTGTTGTTGTTGTTGTTGTTGTTGTTGCTGTTGCTGTTGTTGGTGTGGGGTGGGGTGGCGTGGGGTGGCGTGGCGTGGCGTGGCGTGGTGTGGTGTGGTGTGGCGCGGTTGAACGTCCAAAAGTGGTCCGAACGTGGCGTGCTTTTCACATTTTGATTTCGAAAGGTGCTTTGCGCCACAACCGCGTGCACTTTTTAAACATCTCAACTTCCAAAAGCTCTCCAAACCCGTCAGTTTTTAACACTTTTGACTTCGAAATGTGCTTCGCGCCACAATGGCACGCACTTTTTCGACATCTCAACTTCCAAAAGTGCTCCGAGGCTGAGGTGTTTTGCACATTTCAACTTCGAAACGTGCTTCGCGCCACAACGGCGTGCAATTTTTCATCTCTCATCTGGCCAGATGGCTCCGCACCCGCCGCTTTAGTGAGCCTACTTTTCGACCCTCCGGAGCCACAAATCATCGGAAAAACACAGTGATCCGCGACTTTTCTACCTTTTCGCGCGCCTGCATCTTCTTTCCTCTGAGTCTTTCTCTTCTCTGATATTTTTTCTTCTTCTCTTCTCTTCTCTTCTCTTCTCTTCTCTGACTCTTCCCACCTCTGCTTTTCCATCTGTCCATATTGTCGGAAGTTTGACTTCTAAACTTCCTTCCCTAATTGTAATGAATTATATATACATATATATACATATTAATTATTTATATATATACATATATATGTGAATGAATGAGCGACGGCTTTTATTTGAATAACTGGAGAATAGTATTTAACTGTCTTCGGGGGTCGGGTCCTTCCCGTTGCGCCAGGGCCCGCGGGCATCTAGAGCCCGTACGGGCCCGTACAGCCCGTAGAGCCTGTAGTAAGGGCCCGTGGGCCCGGGCCCGTAGAGTCCGTGGAGCCCCTAGAGCCCTTAATGGGCATAAGGCCAGTCGTTCGTACAGTATATCCGACACGCCTTTTGGCTCTTTCTAGCTGACATATTCCGGAGACTTGCGCATAGTAGGTGAGGAACAAGAATATCAGAAATAGACAGACAGGTGTAAATTACCCGCGATAATGTAGGATAGTAGAAACGCCCGCGGACCCTGGCGCAACGGGAAGGACCCGACCCCTCAAGGAACCGGCTGACAGTGGTCACTCCCGAATGGTCCAAATCAAAAAGAACAAAGAGTAGATGTGCGACACTCACTACATGTTTTTGCTGTATTTACAGTGAGTGATGTCAGTCGATTCAGTTGTGCTGTATTTTTCATGTTTGCCGTGTTGCACTTGTGTATATATAACGCGACGGTTGATATATTGGTTATAGATACCGTGGCGATAGCCTCACGTTAGGATATACATAGAACGGTGCGACCGTGACTAGATTTGTAGCTGTTGAGCGAGCGTAGTGACCCGTGTTTTTCCATGGGAGGCTTTGGGATGGGAACTTTATTTACATAAGTAGCAGGGCTATGACCATTTTTGGTTGCACCAAACCACGCTTCTCCAACGCCCTCTCTTTCCCATAAGTCACCGCGCCCTTCGCGTAGTATAGCGCGGCTATACGAAGGTGATCTTAATGTAAACCGTCTCACGCACGTGGGAACAAATGCATGTTTTTGCGTCGGATGTTCGTTGTGTTCACAATGATTTTTTCAAGAAGTGGCAGTGCCGTATGGTAATGCACAGATGATTCAGAAACATCTGGCCGACGCAGCGTAGAAAAGACATCGAAGTCCTTGGTTAGATCTCAGCATCCCCTTCTCCAGTAACGAATGTATTCTTGACAGACGTTCAGATGCCCCTGTGATGTAAGCATGTTTATGCTGTTCATATCACAACATCCTTGTGGCTTGTAGCTTGTCCGTTGTCATGCTTGATGTGGTGAGTCCAAACAGACAAGAGACCAGCGCTTCATCTCTAAAAAAAAGTGTCTGCTTGCTGCCGTGTCAAACAGAAATCGTTTTCCGGAGACTTGCGAGAGTTTCCCACAGAATCAATATCTGTATGTATATGTCTTGCGGTTTTTTCGAGTATAGACGTATATGTATATATATATATATATGTAGAGTATCTATATCTAATTATAGTTAAAGAGTCGGATACTTAGTATTGTTAAATACTAGTGCATCCAATATTCGTTGTAAAATAGTGGTAATTAAGCCCGATACTTTGCCATTTGGGTTATTGACAAATGTTTTTTTGATCGTTGGGTGTATCTGTTGCTTACCGTATGAATCAGCATTTTCTGTTGCCTTCCGCTCAGGTCTGGAGAATTTCACTTTCTGGTTTGAAACTTTTGAGTACGTTCGAATCTTTCTATTCTTCTGTATCTGTAACCGTAAGGCCCGTAAGGCCCGTAAGGCCCGGAGAACCCGTAGGGCCCGTAGGGCCCGTAAGGCCCGTAGAGCCCGTAGAGCCCGTGGAGCCCGTTGTCGTTCAGAAGGGCTCTTCTCGCCTTCGGCGGGCTCCGCCGGCTACCATGGAAAGAACAATCTTGCAAGCCACAAACACCGCTTGCACAGCCCCAGCAAGAACATGGTTTTTGTTTGTTTTTGCGTGTTTTTGTGTAATACATTGTGTTTGTGATTGTTTGTGTATAGCACGGTTTTTGTGTAAAACAGCGCTTTGAAACCCGCTTTGTGTAAAAGACGGTTTTCACGCAAAAACATGGCTTTTGTTCAAACCACGGTTTAAGCTTAAACCAAATCATGTGTGTATATAGGCCAGGGTTTTGGAAAAGACCATATACAGAAAGGTCATGCGTGCAAAAGAGGTTCGGCGCAAAAGCCAGTGGATCAAGTATTGAATATAAGAAGCGACGGAGCAAACCAATGGCAAACACAACAAAAAAGAGGAAACAACCATCGAAATGACAGCAAGATGTGCAAAACCAAGCCGGTGTTGAGCGAGGCGTGGGCAGGTTGAGCCTAGCACAACGTAAGGAACAAGGAAGACGAAACGAAGATGGCGCGGCGGGGGGTTGGGGAGGGGGGGGGTGGAAAGAGGGGAGGGGGGCGGAAGGGGGGGGAAGGAAGTGGTTTCAAGTTAGTTAGACGAGGCAAAAATCCGCGCCAAGGGGAAAGCCTAGACAAAGACAAAGACAAAACAGATAGTACAACTAAACAATCAAGATCCACAAGACACACCAGCAGCCCGGCGGATTGTGGTGCACCCCGGTTTGTCAAAAACATTATATTTGCAAGTAGGATGTAGGTGTAAAACGAGGTAGGAACATCCCGAGAACGAGCTAGGCATCGCAAGTAAAGCGCTTAGCTAGCAGAAATCAATGCGGCATTGGAGAACGAGGCCAGGCCCCATAAAATGTGACGGGTCTGGAGAATGAGGTAGGAACACCCCGACAATTGCGTTTTGTACCAAATACATTCCGCGGCTTACATATTTATATTTAATAATGAGTTTAATTAATCAAAAAAACAAAAAATATATAATTTAATCAATTAATGAATTAATGAACTAATTGATTAACTAATTAATAAGTTAGCTCGCTATAACCTTAAATATACATCTGCATGTATATATACACATGTATATTTATCTTTACAGTACATATTCAGGTGTATGTATATATGTAAATAATATCTTCCATCGGCCTTAATCTTCTGTTACGTGTCTGCATACGTGCCTGCATACATACAGACATGCATACATGCATGCATGCGCTGTGCGCACACATAGACATACCTTTTGAGTTTGTTATGTATAGTGTAGCAGCAGCTTTACACCTCTGTTCACAGCGCAGCTTCAATTTCCATTCGGGCCTAATCAGTACGTCTAACAACGTTTGCCTTTCCATTGAGTTTGGCGAAACATATTTATAATCATCGCAGCTTGACGGCTTTAAGGCGTACCACTTATTTATGAGTCCCATACTTAACATTTGGGCAAAAGCGTGGCAGGGAAGTTGGGCTTGAAACTAAGAACAGGCCATCAGACACCCAACAGTTTAGACACGTGAGTCACAGATGTGATGCGAAATAATCTAGCAATTGTTTAGAGTATCCTGGAGCCACCTATGGTTCAGTTACTATTTGCTCTTTTGGCAATGGAAGAAGTCAAATGATTCCAGTAGGTGGGATAATTTCATCATTATATATATATATATATAGATATATATATATATATAGATAGATAGATAGATACATCTTTATGTATATATATATATGTCCTTAGGGTCCTTGACATGCCCTGACCATACCTTGGTTTTCTTTCATCAGCTTGACATTGCAGTTACTCCCAGACATACAAGAACGCAAGGCACCAAATCTTTCCGGCGATTGTGCAGTGTCCCATATTTGCATTGCAACCTTTTCACAAGGAAGGTAGACTTTTTGATGGTTCTTGACTGGTGAGTGTCAAGGGTGCCATGTGTCAAACTCATGGCCTGTGGGCACGTGTTCCCACCTTCTCGGTACCAACGCTGCAACTGAGGAGGCTTGCAGAGATTTGGAAACAAAACGCCAGCCATGATCATGCCTTTTTATGCCTTTTCTGGCTGCAACATGGCCTTTGTATTGCAGGCAAGGAGCCTGCAGCTGGTCGGATCCGTTCTTAATACGTCCAATTGGATGTCTTATGTGCCAGCCCGGCAAGTTTCTCAGCCTGCCTTCTGCATGCATGTGTGATTCGAAGCCTAACGATGGTCAGGTGTTACAGACTTATGGATTTATGCTGCACACGGGCATTGCATTTCGCCCAGCGAATACCCGATGATTTTAGTCGATTCAGCATCTTCATACAGGTCTCGCTGGCACGGTGATCGTAGTTTGTGCTGCCTAACTCCCCCCATGAGCGAAGGTTGGTTTAGCCTAAATATGCTTCTTGGCAATTTATCTTTGTACGTAAAGTTTAGCAGAGTGCTTTGTGTGGCTCCAGTGACTGACAGTTTGGCAGGTTTTCTGGACAAATCCGAAGGCGAACATGCCTAGGCAATTTGACATGGCGCTGTGATGTGCTGTGTGCTCTGATGCTGTTGGGCAGGTTGCGCGGTATTCTGGTCATGAAACGCGCATTACATCTTAAACTGCTTCAGGCCGATTCTTCAGTAAACATCCTTTTGCTGCCATTGCGTGGACCCAAGAAACACAGGACGGAAAACAATCATGTAGAATACAAAAGTACCGCAAAAGGACTAGAGATGCCTGCTGAGGATTGGTCAAACACCTAGGTTTTCAAATGTTTTCAAGTTCCAATAATGGTTCTTTTATCGCGTTCAACTGGTCCATGGGCAAAGCAATAAGACATTTGAAACTCCCACTGCTGTGCCCACGTAAGAACAAGCGACATCACGCGGCCTTGAACCTTGTTTTGACGCGCGGGAGATTTGTGGTTCAAGCAACATAGAGAAAAATGGGGCAGCAAACTCGATGGGCTCCAGTGATTGAAGAAGGTGATGGAAGAATCCAAGGTGCAACTCCCTTGGAGTGCTCGCAGCCAGTGCTGACACGCAGCCAGCTCCATGCCTGCAGGAAATTCAGCAAACTGGGCTCTTCGCTGCAGGCTCTGGGGCATGTCGCACCCGTGGTGGCCATGGACACCTCACACACACACACACACACCAGTGACAGAACTTGCTGCAGCAATTGAGACTCGTGTGTCCACCCCCGGTGTCCCGCTGGCAGGAAGGCCTCTAATGCGGATCCGGCTCCCCTTCTGCTTGTGGAACTGATCCTGCAGCTGTGGCCACACACTCCTGGCTCCTGAGCAAGTTCTCCACGAACTCTTCGCTGCAGCTGCTTCAGTTCTCGCTTGCGCGCGCTCCCCATCAAAGCACAAGCTACTCGGCTCCGCTCGACTTTGGGGGCTTTCCTCCTGCAGCTGGAAGAGACGCTCTCCCTGACAGCCGTGTGCACCCACATCGCAACAGAACATTGCAATGCTGGCGTGTCACAACTTGGCTGGTCAGAAGCGCTGCACGGCTCTGAAGGAGCTCTTGCGACATGGCTGGCACGGTCTTTTCCATGTCGAACCGCTCCTGGCCTGTTGCAGGTGCTGCTACCCTGACATATTCCATGATTCAGTTGCTTTCTCCACCACGTTTCACAGGATTCCAGCCAGTGACTTCCTTCCTCAGTTGCACCCACCACATTTCCCATGGTTCCAGCGGGTGATTTCCTACTTCAGCCTTCATACACGTCTAGCGCGTGATTTCCTTCTTCATGCAGTTGCTTTCTCCACCAGGTTGCACAGGGTTCCAGCAGGTGATTTTTGTTGCTTCAGTTGCTTTCTCCACCAGCATGAATGAGTCCAGGTGGATGCGTATGCGTATCCACAGGTCAACAAGCATCCGCTGTATGTGTATCCGAATGCCTTCTGTGTGTATGCGCACGCGTCTATATGCTAATGATACGTTTAGATAGAAGAATCTGCGACTGTTGCTGGGACCCCTAAGTGTTTTGTGTCAGCGACTGAAGTCCCCAAATCTGCCGGGCCCGTTCACCATGGCACCTCCGCAGTGTTTTCAGTGTGTCTGAAGTTGTTTTTGGGGTTTCAGTGTCGGTTCACATGATGATGAGAGAATATCATCGTGATCTTCCACTTGATGTCCAGTAGACTTGACACCCAGAATTCCCGTTGGCCCTGCAGTATCAACTTGTCCACTGGGGCGAGGAGCATACAGAGACTGGCATTTGGAATTATCCCTGCGGCAGCTACCGAGCCCTCATTTTCATGGAGAAGCCACATTTGCCTTTGGTTTTGATTGCTCTTGCAGGTCCTCGTCAACCACCTTCAGACCTTTGCACTGTTCAACACTGCCTGGCCTACGCGTGGTGCAAGTCTGCGAGCTGAAGCTGGGCGCTGGTAGGATATGCTGGGACGAGCCGACTTCGAACACGCGTTATAAACGGGGATTTCCGGCCGACTGTGAGTTGATCAAGCTTCGCATGGTGGTGCTATATGACGTGGACAGGATTTTGCCAAAGACTTCAAAAGGCGCATCAACTTGAGTGCACCAAGCAGTGCGACCGAGGAGCCTTCTCCACATACCCAGCAACCAAGGTGATCGAAATCTTGCAAATTATGAAGGACGTGGCGAAATTCAACCCGCAAGGACTTGCACGAATGACTGAGCACTGCAAAAACGCGCAGGCGCATTGCTTTTTCCATAAAACAGCCCAAACGTTTGCGTGGGCCTTTCGGCCCTTGAGCGCAGGCCCAAACCATATTGAGGCTGCAGACAGCAACTTGACGACAAAATGCACCAAGACTGTCAGCTTTGGGAAAAAGGAAGGCTTCGTTCGCTTCTGGAAAAGGCATCTGGGGAGATATCATTGAAGTTTAAGAATGAATTAACCACAAACCGCGTCCTTTGAAACTTCTTCGGTTAACGACAGAAAAAATCCAGACAAAATGCACACGCTCTGCTCCCAGAATGCAAGATAGCAAGACAAGCCCCAATGGAGCCGGAATTCTGATCATCACTCAGGACGCGCATGGAAAAGCATGAAAAGCATCCAGATTCAACATTGTCAGGATCAAATGTCGAAAACCCAGTTTGGATCTTCTTGCAGCCCAACTTTGAATTCACACGAAACGCAGTGGCAATGCCCGGCTGGGGTGCGTACCTGGGCCGCAGCATTGTGAGGCAACCATCCGGACAATCTCCACACTGAAAAAGCCATGTGAACACTTCAACGTGCTTGGACACCGCACCGTAACCCCATGCAACTACTTTGAGCGCAAAGAGGTAATCAAAGGAGGTGTAAGATTTCTGCAGGAAGAGCTGATACTCAAAAGCTGAGCCCAGCACCAGGCAAAATGCACAGGCCCTAGCCACTTGGAAATCGCGTTAGCACGGAGGGCTAGAAGCTCAGGCCCTGCACTGAACCTTGAGAAAATGGGCAGCTGCGCACCTTTGCCGCAGGGCACTGCAATCATTTTGCGAAGGACCATAAGATCTTACAGATCTTCTGACCTCGACCTGGGTCACCTTTTCTTGGCTTGCGCTTCTCACCAGGAAAAGTTACGGGTTTCAACTAGTTTCTTGTGCTTCTTGGACTGGGCGCCGGAAGTGGGCGCACCCCTGTCTTCTACTGGCCGGGGCTTGCAAGATGCGCTTTTCTAGGTCAGTAAATTCTTTTTGCCTGCTGTGCTCCAGCTTTTCATGCATTTCCATCGCTTGCTTGCCAACCTCAGGTTCATACTTTGCCTTGGAAATCTCGTAGCTGCGCCAACTCTGACCTCTCATGGAATGCTTTGCTCTTGCCTCTTTCTGAGGAGTCGGAGAGTGGCCGAGGAAGGGCTGCAGAATGGCTTTTTTAATTTTTCACTGGAAATGCAGCCGCTCTGCCAAGCACATGGTCAAAGCTTCTGAAGCCAAGAGAAACAAGCACGAGCCACATGCATGGGAATAGTTTGTCCCTGGCTGCAGTGGCCATATCTTGCTCTTAGGCCACCCAGCACTGGCTGCCATCAACTGCAACGCAAGGCAAAAGGCCACAGGCCTGGGGCTGGCCAATCCAAGTTACCTAAAAAATAATCCGGGTATTGAGCAGAAATCGCAAACGAAAAACATGTGGCAGGAACAGAAGGAAGAACGAGACAAAGGAGTGAAAATCAGGGACGCCTATGGAAAACAAAGCACCCTTGATTCTCTTTTTTGGCCACTGGGGTTGTTTCAGATCGAACAGTGATAGCTGCCTTCTGCCAGCTTGGAAAGGGCAGGATGCACAAGTTTCCAGCGTCTGAACTTCCCAAGGAATATGCTTAGCAGAAAGCCTTTACCAACTCTCCAAGGTCGTGGTGCAGCGGCCCGATATTCAACTCAATTGTCCCTGTGCCTTCCACAATCAACATGTCACGCCAAGGGCGGCGCCTTCCCACTGAATTCGAGAAGTCAAACTGGATGTCTGCATATACCAGTAGTACCGCACAAGGCGGTGGCGGAAGTTTCAAAAATAGGAAACCTATAGCCTATTAGTTGGTTGTTGTGAATCACGGATGGCAGAGCGAATCCACTGATGGACCCAAAGATGGTTGGAGTTGTGTTTTTTGGAATGGCTGCAATGGTTGCAGTGGTCACCTGGTCGGTCACATCACCCACAACCGCTGGATGTAGTGTGGCGTAGTGCAGCTGTAGTTGTAGTTGTAGCGTAGCGGAGTTGTAGTTGTCGTGTAGTGTAATTAGTGTAGTGTAGTTGCAGGTGCATTTGCAATGAGTGTAGTGTAATGAATCGGCCCCAAGGGAAAATGATCACAATTAGGTGGTGTAATGAGTGTAGTGTAAATGTAATGTAGAGTAGTGTAATGTAGTGTACTCTTGTGTAATGTAGTTGCAGCTGTAGTTGTAGTTAGTCTAGTGTAGTGTGGTGTGGTGTGTTGGGGTGTGGTGTAGTGTGGTGTAGTGTAGTGTAGTGTAGTGCAATGTAATTAGTGTAGTGTAATGTAGTTGTAGCTGTAGTTGTAGCGTAGCGTGATGTAATTGAATGTAGTGGAGCGAAGTGGAGTGGAGTGTAGTGTAAGTAGTATAGCGTAATGTAATGTAGTGTAGTGTAATGTAGTAGTAGTTGCAGTTGTAGTTGTAGTTGTAGTTAGTGTAGTGTAGTGTAGCGTAGTGTAATTGAGTGTAGTGTAGTGGAGTGTAGTGTATTGTAGCGTAGTGTAGTGTAACGTAGTTGCTGTTGTAGTTGTAGTTGTAGTTGTAGTGTAGTGTAGTGTAGTGTAGTGGTGGTTGTAGTTGACACTGCCACAAGACCCTGACGTTTTGCTCGTTTTGCTCACTTTTGACAATAAGGTGCACAATCCCCGCGCCTGCCACGCCAAAAAAAAAAACGACATTTGAACGCCCAAAAGTGCCCCGTACCCCCAAGTTTTTTTTTGCATTTTTGACTTCGAAATGTGCTTCGCGCCACAACGGCGTGCAATTTTTCATCTCTCATCTGGCCAGCTGGCTCCGCACCCGCCGCTTTAGCGAGCCTACTTTTCGACCCTCCGGAGCCACAAATCATTGGAAAAACACAGTGTTTCGCGACTTTCCTACCTTTTCGCGCATCTGCATCTTCTTTCTTCTGACTCTTTCTCTTCTCTGATCTTCTCTCTTCTGCCCTTCTCTTCTCTGACTCTTCCCACCTTTGCTTTTTCATCTGTCCATATTGTCGGACGTTTGACTTCTAAACTTCCTTCGGTTAAGGAAAGGAAAAGCAGCTTGCAAACACTTTCTACCAACGGCTTGCCAAAAATGCATCATCGAAGTTAAAACAGCAGCGGTGAGGCCTTTGAGCATGTCTGCGATTGCGATGATTTTGGACGGTGAGAAGCGGAACCATGCAATGCGCCTCTTTGCATTCTGTAACGTGATTGTGGTTTTCATGCCAAGCTCACCCGCCCTTTGCTGAAGTTGCTGCGCTTCATGAATAGATACCCTTAGCTGGAGCAACAACTTCAAAAAAAATCGCAGGCTGCTATCTGAACTCCATGAGCTGCGCGGAGGCATGATTTTCTTGACGCAACTGTGATGAAGCTTCTGCCACAACCGTACTGGCCCTTGCCAGAATTTCGAATACAGGGTAACATAACAAAATGGAAGCAGGAAATCACCACGAACGACCCCAAGCCTATGAGAAAGTTCATTGCCCAAAACGAAGCACAGCGTAGAAACCAACCAGGTGTCTGCAATGTCGGCGTGAGCGATGTCAGAGCAAAAGTACATAGCAGCATCGGGTATATGGCAGAGTTTATTGCCCATGCCCACTTTGTGTTTTATCATCAGGAACAAAAGAACAAATGCAACCTCGTCCGACACAGGCCTTGCAACATACTTGTCATAAGATGATTGTGTAACATTTTGCTCATTCCATCGCCTTTTCGACTCTGTAGAAATAGGAGCCTGAGAAACTTGCCGTGGAGGATTGCCAAAATTAAAGCGGAAAGCCTGGCTGCTGATTTCTGCAGACGGCGACGGGCGTACAGGTACATGAAAAATTCGCTTGACCAAATGAGTCGGGCAATCGCAACAGATGGCGGCGCCTTTTCTGCACAAAAAGGCGCGTTCTTTGCTACGGAAACTTGGGACCTTTTCTGGCAGAGAGATGTGTTTGTGGAGTCGATCATCAGCGCTAAGCACCGCTGAGCATAGCGGCGCAAGGTGAAGCTTGGCCCGAACCGCAAAGTGCTGTGAGGAGGGAAAACCCCGCGCTTGCAGCCACTTGTCAGGGATATTCTGGGTGTCTTTGCGTTTGTAAGTTGATTTGAAATAAATAATCAGGGCGCACAGGGGCAAATTGCCCCGCTGACTTCCATGAAAAAAGCATTGCCTTTAATCACAGACAGCAAGAACAAAGAAGAGAAGCAGGGGTCAAAAATCCACAGCGGCCCTTGCAATTCTGTCGCAAAGATCTCCCTCTGCAGGGAAACACAGTAATACTACTTGTCAAACTTCTCACTCCAAAAGTTCAATCCTTCATTCCTGCGCTCTTATTCAGAGGTCGGACCCCGAGGACAAAATGAGGAACGTCATTTTGCCAGGTTGTGTGTGGCAGCCAAGCCTATATCTCAACTTATGCGCTTCGCCCTCAGGCGTCTTTTACTGGGTACAGTATAAGCGTTCCAAAAGGCAGCGGGAGATTGTTCTACAAAAGATTTTCGCGTAGACTGACCAAACCCACTGTATCTCCAGCTTTCAGACCACCATCGATACACGCAAAAGGGGTCAGGAGAGCCTTGTACTAACAAGGCCTGCAAAGCAAAGATCTTTTCCCGCGGGGCGCTCTATTGCTTCGGCCAGTTGTCAAGGCAGGTCCGCACATCCGGCTCCAGCAGGCTGAGGACCCCCTTAGCCTTTGGTGTCCAGCAATGGAGCGAAGTGAGACATAGCCCCGGGCAGAATAAAGAACACGGAGGGAAAACCTCCAAGGCAGATGAAGATCTTGTATGCTGGCGGAAAAAAGCCAGGCTACCAAAACCACCACGCACAATTTTTCAGCCTGTCATCAAATCCTTGTGGGAACCTTCTGCTTCGCTGCTTTTGCGCAGCAGCATAGCCACCAATTTCAACAAATCAAGGCGCCAAGTCTCAGTACATTGTCTCAGTTGCTCTTGGGGACATACGGAAGGGATTGCACAAACAATAAGCGGAGTAGAGGATTTTCACCACCACATCGGAGATCTAGGAGCCTTGCCAAGAGCAAGACCAGTCATGCGGCAGGGTGTGCAGAATGGACTTTACTGAAGTTCTTTCAACCCAAGGTCGGCAACTGGCATGCGGGGTTGTCCCGACATCGGTCACGCTGCCCCAAATTCACCGGGTGAGTGGACTGAGCACTGCCAAGACGCACAGGTGCATGGCTCTTTTCCTCCATGCGGGCCTTGCGCACAGCAATAAATCGACCAAATGCACCAAGACTGTCAGCCTTCGGAAACATGAAGGCTTCGTTCGCCCCTGGAAAAGGCATTTGGGGAGACATGATTGAAGTTTAAGAATGAATTACCCTCTGGTAATTTAACGTAGCTATTGAAAATGACCATTAATAGTGGATTTTCCCATTAAAAATGGTGCTTTTCCATAGCTACGTTAAATTACCAGAGGGTAACCACAAACCGCGTCCTTTGAAACTTCTTCGTTTAACGACAGAAAAGTCCAAACAAAATGCACACGCTCTGCTCCCAGAATGCTAGATAGCAAGACAAGCGCCAATGGAGCCGGAGTTCTTGTCATTACTCAGGACCCAAGCATGGGAAAGCATCAAGGTGGAACATCTCAAGATCAAGAGCCGAAAACCAAGTTTGGATCTTCTTGCAGACCAGCTTTGAATTCGGCCTGGGGGTGCGTACCTGGGCCACAGGATCGTGAGGCAACCACCCGGACAATCTTCACATTGAAAAAGCCAGAGGACTAAGAATGCTAGAAGCAGCCGTGTTAATTGGCACTCCATTGAGCATGTCAACGCGATTGGACACCGCACTGTAATTGAACACCAAGACCTGATGAGCCACAAGTGAGGAAAAAAGGCCCGCGCGGCTCTTTTGAACCACTGACGTGCAGCACCATGTTGCACCATGTTGCGCCATCTCTTCTGATGCTTCGCATGTACGAACTGAATTAGCTGTGCTCTGACGATTGTTTTTCATTGGGAGTGTAGGCCCATCTGTGGAAACCATTTTTTTCCGAAAGCTCCTGCCGATGGTTTTCCTGCCAGATTCAACTTTCCACTTCATCTACATACCAACATGTCCTACTTCCTCTGCATCACCTACATCGCGTACACCAACTTCATCTACATCGCATACATCATCTACATCTACATCAACTTCAATCAACTTCATCTTCATCTACATCATCTAGATCAACTTCATCTACATCACATACATCATCGACATCGTTGACATATCTCCGGCAAAACCCCTACAATGTCATTTACACAGGAGCCATTGCACAGGGGTTGTTACACAAGAGTTGTTACACAGGAGTTGTTCTACAGCCAACACGCACCTCGCTGATGATATTTGGCTACGACTTGGCCCCAATATGGAAGACCTTTTGTAAATGCTAGCGCCTTGCAAGAGCCCTGAACCTCTCCCACTCATTCAGTCAGTTTTCCTTGCCATGCCATGCGACCATGTAGTGACAGCATCCAAATGGAAAAAACCACCTGCCCGCTGGATTTGCTGGCATCATGGGACCTGAGGACTCATACAGAAAACATTGAGCGCACACAGAAGTATACGATCTCAAGTTCACTGTCGAGGTAGTTCTTGGCTTCGTGCTGCACCATGCCGACGCCGTGGACCCAAGAGATTTCCATGCTGGTGCTGGAAAGCTACCTTTGGCATCCTTTGGCCCAAGTGGCGTCCATTGGCATCCTTTGACTTGGTCTCAACTCAAACAAACATTTTCTCAGATGTTCTGTGGCATGTTTGTAGTTTCGATTCGCTCAGCAACAAAGCGTTTTCACCTGCTACGCGAAACCAAGGGTGGCGCCTTTGTTTCGATTCGACGCTTTATGACCTCGCGAAGTTTGCACGCAGAGGTTACATGAAGTTGAAGTGTGTTGAATTTTTCAGGTCCCTTCAAGTCTTGTCCTGATGTGACATGGTGTCATCATATGTCCAGAGCGCAAGGTTTGGAAGAGGCATCGTTCTTCGGTTTGTGTATTTTTTCGAAGATTTGTTAGGCTGATGACGCTAGAATCGCAGTGCCTACTCCTAGCAAGGCACGTTTTTTGTCCCAACATCCCCTTGTGTCCTTGTTTTGGCAGATGCACTTGCAGGATATGTTAATTATGTTTATTTTTTGAATCCCTGCGGGAGGTTGCAGAGATCGAAAAGTTGCTGACTCAGGTGCACATGTTCATTTGAAAAACGGAAACAAATTAAACACGATGAAAAACGAGGGGGGCAGGGATCCCCAGAGCAAAGAAGTTGAGATTGTGACAGCAGAGACAGGCAGTGAGACAATGACAAGGGATGCGGAATGATATGAGATATTGTGAAATATATTGTGAGATCATGTGAGTTGAAAGAGGTTTGACATCTGAGAATGTCATTTGACATCCTGCGTGCCAAGGCCTGATGTGTCTGAATTCCATCAGGAGTCCCCGGAAAAAGCCGGAGTTTCAAGAAAATGTCAGGGAAACTGTGGAAAAACTAATTCTGAACATTGAAATGTCTTGAACTTGATTGTACTTTATTTGCGTTTCGTGGCGTTGCTTGGGGCGTCATGTTCGCCTATGTCCCAAATCTTTGCTTCCGATGAGTTCTTACCTTTGTTCAAGCCATAGTAGCAAGTCGTTACACATTGTGGGAACGAAACTACAATATCGATATGTTTTTCCGACTTTGTTTGCTTCTTGCCTCGATAGGTATCGGAAGGCCCGTGGCAAATGGTCATGGCCTCAACCTTGCAGGAGAAGGGTACAAAATGAAATATTTCTGACACAGTTTCAATTGGTTGCCCATGCTTTCACAATCTTTTGCGAGGCACAGGCTGCTTTACGCGATTTGCTTGATGCCAGTGAGGCGGACAAGTCTCATGCCGGCTTGGCAGTACATGAGCGTGACTTTGAGACCGGAATGCGAAGTCATACAAGACTAGACATGATTTATCGTGATTCGTTTTTTTCTGTTCCTATGAATTTGTCGCGATCAAAGGGAAGCAGTAGATGGCTAGATTCTCTGTTTGAGTTGCAGTGCTTGCCAGACGGGTACATGGATGTAAATGGTAGTGGCAATGAAGTCCTGCACCAAGTGTATGTGCTGGTTGTAGGGTAGATATTTGGGTAGTGAGGAATTCTTCGGAATTCAATGATGTCGTGATATTTTATGTTCAATGATTTGGGCTAATCAGCTGCCTTGACTGGCCTGACTGGGACCATGTGAATCACACAGCTGCGTCCTGGAGGTTCTTGTGTCTTAAAATCTTAAAGCCCAGCTTGAGTTCTAGGCACAGAAGCAACGTGTGGCCAATGCATCTGCCTCTGGAGGCGCCGTGCATCACCTTGTCACGTAGGGATACGTAGTGTATCGTAGTATCATTGTTGCGTGTTAGGCAGAACTTGTCTTCCAGTAGCCACTCTCAGTAGACTCAGTAGACTCTCTGATCTCTGAGTATGCTCAGTAGATCTCAGTAGTCTGTCTTTGTCTGACCTTTGCTTGCCTCTAAAACTCTAAACAGTTATGTGAAAATTTGCAGTTCAATTCATTCGAGACTTCTGGCGAGCTTCTGAAGCATAGTAGAATTTGCAGCTTTGACAGCCTTGAACATTTTGAACCGGAGTTTGAGAGTGTCTTCTTCGGGCTTATGCGCGCCGGTACCTAGTACATGTCATATGTTAAACACATATGAGATAATGATAGATAATGTGAATATTTAATGATATGTACTATCTACTCATCCTGGAGTATATGGACAATAGAATATGGACAATTCAGAAAACATCGCTAAAGTTGGAATATGTACCAGTAGTACCGCACAAGGCGGTGGCGGAAGTTTCAAGAATAGGAAACCTATAGGAGAGATTGGCTGTTGTGACTCACGGATGGCAGAGCGAATCCACTGATGGACCGAAAGGTGGTTGGAGTCGTGTTTTTTGGAGTGGTTGCAATGGTTGCAGTGGTCACCTCACCAAAACTGCTGGATGTAGTGTGGTGTAGCGCAGTTGCAGTCGTAGTTGCAGCGTCGTGTAGCGGAGTTGTAGTTGTAATGTAGTGTAATTAGCGTAGTGTAGTTGCAGCTGCAGTTGCAGTTGTAGTTGCGGTATAGTGTAATTAGTGTGGTGTAGTGTACTGTAGTGTTGTGTACTGTAGTGTGGTTTAGTGTGTAGTGTGGTCTAGTGTAGCGTGGTGTAAAGTAGGGTAGTCGTAGTGTAGCGTAGCGTAGTGCAGTGTACTGTACTGCAGTGCTGTGCACTGTAGTGTGGTATAGTGTAGCGTGGTCTAGTGTAGTGTATTGTAAAGTAGTGTAGCTGTAGTTGTAGTGCAGTGTGGTGTAATTATATAGTGTAGTGCAGTGTAGTGTTGTGTAATGTAGTGGTAGTTCCAGTTGTAGTTGCAGTTGTAGTTGTATTTGTAGTTAGATGTAGCGTAATGTAATGCAATTAGTGTAGTGTAGTGTTGTGTAACGTAGTGTAGTTGTCGTTGCATTTGCATGTGTGTTTGTAGCTGCGCGTACTGCAGTGTAATTAGGGTAGTCTAGTGTAATGTAGTGTAGTTGTAATTGTAGTTGTAGCTGTGGTAGCAGCGGTTGCGGTAGGTGGAGTGCAATTAGTGTAGTGTAGTGTAGTGTGGTGTAATTAGTCAGTGTAGTGTAATATAGTGTAATGTAATTACTGTAGTGTAATCAGTGTAGTGTAATGTAGCGTAGTATATTTGTATTTGTAGTTGTAGTAGTAGCGTAGTGTAGTGGTAGATGTGGTTGTAGTTGTAGTTGTCTATCTACCTATCTATCTATCTATCTATCTGTCTATCTATCTATCTACCTATCTGTTTGTCTGTCTGTCTATCTGTCTATCTGCAAGCTTGAAAATGAAGCCATTCTGCGAGACTTCCTCAGATCTTGATTTGGACAACATCAAAAACACAGCAATTCTGCGAGGCGTCCTCAATTTTTGAACTTGACAACGTCAAAAACGAAACAGGTCTCCAAGACGCCCTCTATTTTCGAAGTTGACATCAAGAACGAAGCAATTCTCGGAGACTTCCTTCAAAAGTGGAAAATTGGGTGCAGAGCTGACAGCCTCGTACCAATGTGTTTTGCGATTTTTCCAGTCCACCTGTCTAAAGTATTGCGCCTGCCACGAAAAAGTGACGCCAGGTCATACGCAGTGCTGCACCTGTCACGCAAAATCATCTTAGCAAACCTAAAGATCTGATGCTCCAAAATGCAACCCCTCTCAGGAAATCAGCGCCCTCCTAACATCTCTGATGAACATGTCTCTTGTATTGCGTCTGCCACGCGAAATTCATCTTTGCTGACCCTCTTCAAGTGTCCCATGCCTGCCAACGCTTTTGAAACTGCTACAAAACCCTCACGTTTTGCTCAGTTTTGGCAAGGTTCAGAATCCCTTGCGCCTGCCATGCAAAACGACATCTGAACGTCCAAAAGTGCTCCGAACCCGAACCCATCAGTTTTTTACACTTTTGACTTCGAAATGTGCTTCGCGCCACAACGGCGCACACTCTTTCGACAGCTCAATTCCTAAAAGCGCTCCGAAGTTGACGTGGCTTGTACATTTTGACTTTGAAATGTGCTTCGCGCCACAACGGCGTGCACTTTTTCGTCATCTCAATTTCCAAACATGGCCCGAACATGAGGTAGCAGGATCACTTTGGAACACAGTCTGAAGCGTCACTTTGGAACACAGCTATTTTCGACTCACTTTGGAACACAAAATGATACATATCATCAAAACAACGCCAACCACACAGACATGAGATTACTGACAGGCGCAATGCTTTGGAAGCCTGGCGCGTTCCAAAGCGAGACCTATGAAAGTTATAGTCGTTAGAAAGCCAAGCCTCTTCAAAATGCGCACCCTCACTCACTTGCGCGCCCAGGGGCAAAACGTCACTCACTTGCGCACCCTGATCATCTCTCATTCATTTTCCAGTGGGGTGGGGTGGGGTAATAATGTTCATGTTCCTGTGCACACACAGGCTTCTTGCTGTCCAGCAGACACAGGCATTGCTCCTTCATGATCACTTACCAAGTTTGCTTTCCACTATTAAACAATAAAGCGGCTTGACTGTCTTGCAATCACCGTGCATGCAAGTGGTCTCTGGACGACGGCACGTACGCAGGGCGCCCGCGAAATCGCAATACCACATAACAAACATGCACACCCACCTGATGCACACACACACACATTACCAACATTTACGCTGCGGGTAAATAACCCTTCGCCGAACGTTAAAAAAAAAGCAGGATCAGCACGCTGCACCTTTACGCAATGGTGATGATGATGATGGTGATGGTGATGGTGATGATGATGACGATGCTGATGCTGATGATGATGATGATGCTGATGACGACACAGAAGAAGCATCATGATGATGATGATGCTGATGATGATGATGATAATGATGATGACGCTGGTGCTGATGATGATGATGATGAGGAGGAGGAGGAGGAGAAGGAGGAGCAGGATGGCAAAGAAGAAGAAGAAGAAGCGTGATGATGATGATGATGATGTTGAGGAAGCTGATGATGATGATGATGACGACGATGGTGATGAGGATGCTGATGATGATGATGCTGACGATGCTGATGATGAATGATGATGGTGATGATGATGATGGTGATGATATGGCCTTACACGGGGATGAAGATCATGATGATCAGGCGCGTTCCAAAGCGATGCTTGAGACCGCGTTCCAAAGCGATGCTTTAGAACGCGTTCCGAAGCAAGTATATACCTAACTGGGAACATGAGGTGTTTTGTATACATTTTGACTGCGAAATGTGCTTCGCGCCACAACGGCGTGCAATTTTTCATCTCTTATCTGGCCAACTGGCTCCGCGCCCGTCGCTTTAGCGAGCCTACTTCTCGACCCTCCGGAGCCACAAATCATAGGAAAAACACAGTGAATCGGGACTTTTCAACCTGTTCGCACTTTTCCATCTGCCCATATTGTCGGAAGTTTGACTTCTAAACTTCCTTCGGTTAGCATGTTCGAGAATTCCATATTCTATTCTATCCGGAAATTTCTGGAATCTACCGGATCTGTTTCTAAATGCGCGGAGCCCACATGAGTCCGCAACCCCCCCGTTTTACCCTGGAATACACGGGAGGCAGGGTAAGGCAAGAAATTTTTAAGAAATATTTCACCTGACCACGTGAAATATCCACCCCCCGCGTGTTTTTTGGGCTTCCAAAAGAGGTGGGGGGGATCCTCCGGATGCCAGATTTTAGCCTAGATATGTCAATTGGATACACATGACTTCTGCGAACTCCTGCCCCTGACCTTTGAGTCCTGCTGCGGCAATGGAATTTCTGGGGGGTGGCTTCTAGAGCTGTAAAATACCATGGTTTTGTATTTTCCTCTTCAAAGATGTCACAAGCAAAGTTTGGCAAGAGAAAAAAACAAGAAAATGCGTGCTTCAGCCGGTCCGCCGGTTTGCACGTACCTGACCACATCCACAGGTGCCCGCTGATTCATAACCGACAGCGCTTAGATTTTCTATTGCCTTATTTTACCGTATATAAATCCCCATTGAAATTTCCAACCTTGTAGGGGGTCACTCAAGTGACCCCATTTTTTAGACAGAAAATGCTTGAACAGTCATTTTCCCTACATTTCCCGGGGAAAGTCGGAAAGGTCCTTCATGATTTTATATGTAAATGTATCTGACCATTTTCTAGAGAGATAAGGATAGATAAGGGCTGAAAAAAAAAATATCGAACTCTTGTCCGAATGCTTCCTGGGTCATTCCTGGGGAATGCTTAAAAAGCCCCATGCCCAGGGCCAAGTTCATCCTTCCATATCAAGTCATTTTCTAGACAGCTGCTAGATTGATATCAAGAGACAAATTGATTGTGCAATGCATTTTCTAGACCTCTTTTGGGGTGCCCAAAAGCATCACAAAATAGATCCAAATTCATCTAGATTTTGCTGAAATGTGACAAGATGCGTTTCAATGTTCTATTCCAAAAGTGTGAAGACAGAACTTCAGGATTCAGTCAAGTGTGCCAAAATTTTGAAGTGCCAAGAAAAGATGTCTTTCAGTGAGGCACGAACCAAACAGAGACCTTGATCTTAGTAAGGATTACCTGTCTTAGTAAGGATTGCACAATTCATTTTCTAGAGAAAACATTGTTCATTTCTGGTCCTCCATTTTTGAAACCATTTTTTTAGGGAACATTTTTTCCCCACCTGCCAGGTGAGGGTTGTTAGATTTTATGTCAGTTGCCTGGTCCTCCTCCTCCTCCTCCTCTCCTCTCCTCCGCCTCCTCCTCCTCCTCGTCGTCCTCCCCGTCATCCTCCTCGTCGTCCTCCTCGTCCTCCTCGTCCAACTGCGACCCGCGATCCACAGTGTTCTCTGTCGGACCTCAACCACGACCATCCACGCCCAGTGTTCCCTGCCGGACCTCAACCACGACCATCCCACGCCCAGTGTTCCCTGCCGGACCTCAACCACGACCATCCACGCCCAGTGTTCCCTGCCGGACCTCAACCGCGAGTATCCCCGCCCAGTGTTCCCTGCCGGGCCTCAACCCGACCATCCACGCCCAGTGTTCCCTGCCGGACCTCAACCGCGAGTATCCACGCCAAAAGATATGCCACATAGAGTGCCAGAAGATATGCCAGATAGAATGTTAGAAGATATGCCAGATAGAATGCCAGAAGGTATGCCAGATAGAATGCCAGATAGAATGTCAGCTAGAATGCCAGAAGATATGCCAGATAAAGTGCCAGAATGTTTGCCAGATAGAATGCCAGCAGATTTGCCAGATAATATGCCAGATTTGCCAGATATGCTAGATAGAATGCCAGATGGAATGCCAGAAGATTTGCCAGATAATATGCCAGAAGATATGCCAGAACATCTGCCAGAAGATATGCCAGAACATCTGCCAGAAGATATGCCAGGTAGAATGCCAGAAGATATGCCAGATCGAATGCCAGAAAATATGTCAGATAGAATGCCAGAAGATTTGCCAGTAACAACATGTATAAATGTCATGGTGGGATCACACGAAGTAAAGTAATTATTGTTCCTATGATGGCATTACAGGTCATTTTCTAGACCCAAAGTGGTGAATTGTACTCTCATGCACCTGTTTGTTTAAAAACATACATGTCCAAAACATCCATACATCCCTCTAGAAAATGAATTGCCCAATCAAAAAAAACGTCCAATTTTCTTGGTTTTTTCATTTTCTAGGCTTTTGACTGGGTCAGAGATTTTCTGTCTAGAAAATGGGGTCACTTGAGTGACCCCCCCCCAAAGTCAATAGGGATGTATATAAATCAGAAATTTCTAGCTGAAATATTTCTAGGTGTAATTGCTTACCCCCCCACCCCCTGTAATCTGCTTTTGGGGACTTGTCTACACCATGCACCTACCAGTGCATATCATGTGACATGTTCACTCTAATTCATTTCATCCACTGCGCCACTCCGTGGCTCAAGACTTGCTAGCATAGCTATAGAAAAGGTGCTGCGCTCCGACCGTTGTCCACAAGTGTTCGTAGCTTTCTAGCTTAGATCCACGGCCCCTAAATACCGGGGATTGCTACCTCAAAGTGGTAGCGGAGCTCTGTGCCCTGCTAAGATCCGATATTCGGACTGCAGTTGCTTCTTGCACCTGCAACGATATACGGACTTGCAAGGGCATACCTGTGGCACAACTCCGAGTAGCTGCCCTGGTCCCATGGTCTTAATCCCAACCTGGATTCGGACGAAGAACAACTTCAGATCCAAACATATGAAGAGCCTGAAGCCTACGCTGTCAGCACGATTGATTCTAGACAAGGTATCAAGATGACTCCAAAGGTACCTCCTCAATTTGATGGCCAATCTTGTTTGTTTTTAGTATGAAGATGTGATAGATGATCGGATTAGGCATCACCACATTAGATGCAGACAAGCATGGCCCATCGCTCAAAAATGCACTTGGGGGAGCAGCTTCATTTTACAAGTCAATGCTTGACAATGCCCTACTCCGAGATCCGGATCGTGGCCTCGCCCATTTCAAGGACACATTGAGACCATACTGCGTGAAGGGAGTAAATCATGTGTTTCTTTGGCGGTTCCTCCAGATGTTTCGCACATACCGAGGCCAGAATGAATTCGTGCACTGGATAGAACATTTCGAGATTGCACAGAAGAGACTCCTTGCATCGTGGGCAGGCTTGCTTGATCTTTCCGATTTACCGGATGTGGGCACGGCCGAATTTTTAGCAGCACTCACTCATGAGCAGCGTCAGCACCATCAATTTCTACCCAATGATGAAGAGGGAATGAATTATCAAGTAACCCTTCGAGAACAAACAATCACGAATCGGCGAGCCCAACAGCAAAATGCATTCCCATTGTCAGACAATTTGATGTCATTGATCTTTTTGGTACAATCAGACCTGAGTGAACAAGAACGTGATTTTTTCCATCCATGAACATTCGACAGATCGCCATGCCACAGCACACGTACTTGCAGGTGAAACAGCTTTTCCTCGAACTGTTCTGTGTTTCCAGACCTGGAGTCGCTGATCCAAACATTGCGCACCGAAAGTGGTCTTCCTTCTTCATCATTGATGAAGGTTAAACTGACGAAGGAGAACAAGGATTTGGGGTCATTGAGGAAACGGGAGAAGAAGGATTTACAGGTCTTTACACAGAAACCGATTTCTGGGTTGTGGGCGGCAAGGGTACATACTCTAAGCGCCGATTGTACGGCCGATCATTCAAGAAAGGTAAACCGAAAGGCTATGGAAAGAAAGGCAAACGTTCAAGACCCGGCTTCCGTCCGAGGTCAAAAGGAAAAGGTTTTGCAGCATGGGACAACGACCAGCAAGACACAGCTTTCTGGGGAAAAAGGAAAAGGCAAGAAGGGCAAGAAAGGAATGAAAGGTAAGGATTCTGGAAGGGCAAAAGAAAAGGCGACGGTAAAAACAAAGGAGGAGAACAATTTCAACAACAACCTCCACAAGCAAATGTCGCTCAACAAGCATCATCTAGCACTTCACAATCCCCCGTCCAAGATTTTACGAATATTCAGTGGTTTTCGCGACCTGACGGAAAATTGGAATGCCGCAACATTATGAATTGCAGGTGTGACCACGCTATATATTGGTGCCACCGCTGTGGATACGCATACTGCCTTGACTGCCGATCTCACGGCGAGGCATGTGACCACCACATCTGTAACTATTCATCCGAAATCGGAGAGAAGTTTTTGCCTGATAGCATTGCAGCCAGGGACTCAACCCTTAGCGTTGCGGATCTTGTCTATGACGCTCTTGGTCAAGAAGCCTACTTTGGGGCCCACAGAGCTGAACAACCGATTACCGGAGATCAGCCTTTGATGACCTTATTGACAAGTGTCATGAAGGTAGAAAGGTAGGAAACAGTTATCTTCAGTCCTTTTTGAAACATGGAGTTGAAGAATATCCTTTCGCTGACTTTGTTTATGAACTGCCTGATAGACGGCGAGTACCTACCTTACGTGAGCACTACATCGAACATCAAGAATTGAAATTGACTCGCCCTTGCCGACTCGGCCAGTATGATGATTTGACTGACGACGAGTGCTCCGACCTTTTAGAATTTCAGATCCGCTTTATTGAGCAAAACTGCCATCAGGACAGGCGAGTACCGAAAAACGGACAACGCCGCTGACAGCCAGAAAGACACATATCATCTGTCAATATCTGCCACTTCTCACTCTGAACCTTGGCCACATCAACAGGAAACTCTGCATTGGAGGAAACACGAAGTTTCCGTCCTGAATCAGAAGAGATCTGGACTGCGTTGTGCTGCCATATCTCCTTCTTCGAAACGGAGCACACATTGTTGCTTTGTGCGAGCAAATCATCCGGCAGGCGGAATTGCCAGACATCAGCACATTGCACGCGACAACGCAATGCTGGGCATGGTGGTAAATGCCGAATTAACGGCTCCATCTGTTGCCATGTTCATCCGCGACACCCATGAAGTGGGAAGTTTTATTGAATTGCTCTGCCAACATCAGCTGGCCAAAGTGTGCTGCGCTGTTTTTCCACATGTCATCTTACGCCTGGAGTCATGCATATGCAGAATTATGTGAAAGATGGGTTGAATTTCTCGCGTCCTGTGTCTCCCATCAATCAAGTTGATTTTATTCAGGGCGACGGCAACCTCTTCGCACAGCGCAATTTCAAAAAGGACGCGCATTCTGATTTCCGAAGCTACATCCTCATTGACCTCTTAGAGAGGTTTCTCGGTCAGATCAATTTTTTCCGGTCTGCAATGAACCGCATTTCATACAATGTCCTCTCCTCTACCCAAGCTGCCGAGTATATTAAAGAACAAGAGAGCGACTCCAATGCAGATTGCGACTCGATGTTATGCAACAGCATCTGCTACGGAAAGTAGACCATTGTGACCGAGGAACGCAGCAAACAACAATCCGCTAGTGCGGATGGCTGCGCGGGATCCTCCTTTGGCAATGAGATCGTGATGAACGATGTAGAGCAACCGAAGCACCTCATGGTTTACACGACTTAGGCCTTGGCGATACAGACCACGGCCATCACAAGCATGAGAGCAATTGAGAACTATCGAATTCGATCACAAGTGGCCAAATCGCGGCGACGGCTTCAATGGCAAGAAAGACATGTTGAATATATTATATGCAAGCTCGCCAAGAGCGTGATGAGAGAGACAGGACACTGCCCCTCCATTGCGCAGAGACAACTTCCGAGATACGGAGGCATCTCAACAAGACCGAGAAAGGTCTGCGAGCCGACAACGCGGCCGTGATCGCTCTACTCCTCCTGGAACACGTGCATCAACACCAGCACGTGCATCAGCATCCGCAAGTGGTTCCACACCACTGTGGAGAGAAGACCGTGGTCGCCAGAGATCCGAAACACCACATGGAAGAAGAACCAGAAGCCGCACTGGCGAAGGTCACTCCAGAGGGGCACGCTGGACCAATACTGGTCGCCAGCAACAGCAGTATCGCCAACCAGCTCGAGGTACAGGAGCTGCATGGCTGAATCAAGGTTACCATTTGCAATACGGCCAGCAGCCTCCTTGCGAACCCTATCAGAACCGACATTACGGTCAGGGATGTCACCAGCGGCCATATTTATTACCGGCACAACCAGCGCAACTCTTCCGCAGAGTACGTACCTGGCTATCAGTTGCATTATGAGCGTTGGCATAGAAATGCAGACGGCACATGGTTAGACATGGTGCCGCAATCTCCTGAGGACTCAATCTATTTTCACCAACCAACATGGCAGAGAAGACAGAATGAACTGTATCTTCATGGATACATATTCCGAATGGGACTTTGGGTATTCACCGATCAACGGCAAAACCAATCATTAAAGCGGCATTTTTGAGAAGAATACCAGCTGTATTCACGGCCAGCTGTAGCATTTTTCGTGTGTCTCCGGACACGTTTCACAGCAGAACATAAGCTGAGCGTTTCTTATGCAAAGCTAAAATTGTGCTGCATGTTAAGGCACGAAGAAAATTTGTGTCTGTTTCTAATCTACTTTTGGGGGCGTGTCTACACAATGCATCTACAGTTTGGATATCATGTGACATGTTCACTCTAATTCATATCATCCACTGCGCCGCTCCGTGGCTCAAGACTTGCTAGCATAGCTATAGAAAAGGTGCTGCGCTCCGACCGTTGTCCACAAGTGTTCGCTTTCTAGCTTAGATCCAGGGCCCCTACATAGCAGGGATTGCTACCTCACCCCCCCTTAAATTAAAGGCGGGAATCCGCACAACATCGGCAGTTTCGAGAAAAATATTGTTGAGATACACAACCGGCATAGCCATGCATAGCCCGCCTTCACTCACCAGACTTGGCTGCAGCCGGCGCTGTTCTCACTTTCGCCATTGCATCTGAAGCGTTGTTCTTAGAGTTGACAGAGTTGGACAGACAGAACTTGGTTGACAGAGTCGACAGAACAGATGCAGAAGCACTGAAGCATTTCGCTGGTTCACGATGGTTCACGGGTTCATGGGGTCACTTTGTCAGAAAGGGGAGGCCAGAAACACCTAAATTTCAACCGTGATTTGGCAAATTTTATTGTTTGATTGCTTTTATTGTTTGATTGCAATTTTCTTGAATATAACAGCAAAACTTTGGAGTGCTTCACAGGGTTTTGAGAAAACCAGTATTCCCAGTTTTCTATTGCAGAGTTGCGACGCATTTGTCCAAAAAATGGACAGGAAGAACTAGGGCCACCTTCAGATAGACAGCCCATTCACTACCAGGTGCCCGCTTTGAAGATGGCAACCCTAACAGAGGACAATTTTTTTGAGAACAAAGATGTTTTGGTGACATCAAATGCAGCTGAAACAGTTGCAGTACGTTGCAGTGGTGTCCATCATGTCGTTTTTTCTCCGTTTGGGCATGTTTATGCGGCTTTGAGTGGTGAAGTGCTCTGGAGATTGCTTTGATCATTCCAGCTCCAGGATGTCGTTCGTACGCTGTCTAGTGTGCAACTTGCGGCGGTTGAGGCATCGCGTGCTTTGTATGTGCATGCGTCATACCTTTGCCACGTGTACGACATGTACAGCATGTACGATATATGCACGATACGTAAGACGTGACTCAATCATGACATGTGACTCAGGGAGTCTCTCCAGGATGTGATGACTGCAGCCTCCTCCGCAACCTTAAGCGAGGCCTTGCACCTCCGTCCTTCCAATTTCATTGGCTCAGTGACTAAGCCACATCTGGAAACTGTGATGCACCTGATGTGGCGCTTGGGTTTCAGCACTTGCCACTTCACTAATTTTTGTAGTCTCTGAAGATCATCCGAATACCACGCAACATGCATGAACTACAAACAGCTACCCAAAATATCCTAACAAACCAAGCTTTTTCCAGGGTCTTCCAGCCATCATTAGTTCTCTACTTTTGGCAGTCGGCTCAATGACTCACTTGCGTGTGCATGGACTTTCGAGCAAATTCTGGCAACGTGCGATCCCTTCTCTTGAACAGTATCACAGATTCTGGTGGATTTGGTTTACCTTGTGTGTGCGCGCTTGCTAAGGCGGCAGCAGTCGCTGTAATTAAAGTACCGGGCGAGGTGAGGAAAGTGTCTTTGTGTCTTTTGGGTTTTGGGGCGAAGACCCTGAAAGTGGCAGCAATCAGAATCAGAAATAACAAAGTCAACAGAACAGGCATTCATGGATCCCTACCATAGATGGACGATGAAATCAAACCCCTGCTGTCTTGTTGTCGCCCCCGCATCCCCAAATTTCAATGTTGCCTCTGGGCTGCGCGCTTGGGGCCGGTGGACAGAAAAGTCAAACCCTAACGCAGAGGAAACTATATAGAGCTTTGTGCAACATTGAAATTTGGGCCCTGGAATTTGTAGGTTTTGATTTTTTTGTCCATCTACTGTAGGACCTAATCACAAATATGTGTGCAGGCAAGTAGAATCATGCTATATCCCGCCATTTTTCAATCTTTGGTAAAGCCTGTTGGATCCCTTTGGGTTGTTGCTCTTGGTGTGGTAACATGTGAAAACATATCAAATGATCAATATATGATCTATTTTGCCAAAGGCTGTTCCAAAAGTTAGCCCGAGTGCATTTTCGTCAAGACAGCAAGATATGCGAAGTTCTTCGGGTAGGCAGAAAGCTTCGATGGTCCTCCGGACTGGCTGCAAGCTTTGAATGCAACTGTCCAGGCTTGGTCCGAATCAGTAGTGTGAAATCAAATTCCAACATATTCCAACATGTTCAACATTGACCCTAGACAGCAAGGGCATATGTAGCAAATGAAGCAAATGCGCTGTTCATTCAGGTGTTGGGGGTTAATGTCAGTAATTAGTGTGGGGAGGAGGACAAGTCACAGGGAGACACAGGAGCATGACAGAGGACCAATCTGAAAACAGGATCAAAGTAAAGGACAAGGAAGTGGACAAGCTCAGGCATAGTACAGACTCATGTTTCAATCAGGACTGCAGCTCGCGCAAGATCAAACCACAGATCTGCGCACGTAAAAACATGGAAAACCTCTGTGTCTCGGTATGGTTTGCGGGTTTGATATGCAGTTTTGAACACGTCATGATTGCTTGGTCCTTGCTTTTGCTGCAGGAAGTCTGGGAGAGCGGTACTGGCAGTTTGAACACAAGAGCGGCAACACTTTTGAAGGAGGCACCAAATCCAAGCGGATTCCCTTGCTATCAAGACAATAGAAATGCGAAGAGCAGAGGAGATCCAAATATCTTAGAATTATAAAAGATATTAGATGTATCTTGCAAAGGTGCTTATGTTGAATAATGTTGGATCCTGATTAGTCTAGGGGGACCCCCCTAAACAATTCAGAGAGCATCTTTAGTGTAGAAATTTTCATGAACACGGGTCTGAATAGTGTGAAAATGAAAAAGTTGATAGATATCAATTGATTTTAATTTACTTTCAATTGATTTTCAATTGATTTCAACTTACTTTCAGTTGACTTTCAATTGATTTCAATTTACGTTCAACTTATTTTCAGTTGATGTCAACTTACTTGCAGTGGATTTTCATTTGATTTCAATTTAGTTTGAATTTGTTTTCAATTGATGTCAACTTACTTTCAATTGACATCCCATAGAAATGTCATAGAAATATCATGGAACTGCCATCGGAATCTCACAGAAATCCCATAAGAACCTCATAGGATTCCTGCAAGAATCCCATAGTAATCCCATAGAAAGATCATAGAAACATCATGGAACTCCCATGGGAATGCCATGGGAATCCCAAAGAAATCCCATAGAAACATCATAGAAATACCATGGAAACCCCATAGGAATCCAATGGAAATCCCATAAGAATACCATTGAATTCCCATAGCACCCCTCCAGAAATCCCATGGGAATCCTCTAGAAATATCATAGAAACATCATGAAAATCCCATAGGAATCCAATGGAAATCCCATAGACATCCTTTTGAACCCCCACAGGAATCCACAGAAATACCAGTAGTACCGCACAAGGCGGTGGCGGAAGTTTCAATCATAGGACACCTATAGGAGAGGTTGGTTGTTGTGAATCAGGGATGGCAGAGCGAAGCCACTGATCGACTGAAAGGTGATTGATCTCTCTCACTCTTTCTCTCTCTGTTTTGCTCTCTTTCTCTGACTATCAACCTACCTACCTGCCGATCTATCTATGTATCTATCTATCTATCTACCTATCTATCTATCTCGTTATCTGGCTATCTAACTAGCTATCTATCTCTCTATCTATCATTTGTCTCATCTATTTCATTCATCTATCTATCTACCTATTTACCTATCTATCTATTTATCTATCTATCTGTCTAACTATCTATGTATCTATCTATCTATGTATCTATGCATCTATCTGTCTGTCTGTCTGTCTGTCTGTCTGTCTATCTATTAGCTATCTATTAGCTATCTATTAGCTATCTATCTATCTATTTATCTGTCTATCTGTCTATCTATCTGTCTATCTGTCTATCTCTCTATCTATCTATCTATCTACCTAGCTACCTATCTATCTAGCTAGCTATCTATCTATTTATCTATCTATTTATCTATCTATCTATCTATCTATCTAGCTGTCTCTCTATCTATCTGTCTATCTGACTATCTGTCTATCTATCTATCTCAAACGAAGGAAAACGCCATGTTTCATACCGTGCATCGGATGCAAGAGCGACAGCAAAATAAGAACAAGGGATTCCAATACTAGTGTGCAGCCCCTTCCCACTGCACCCGACATTTATCCATCGATCTATCTGTCTGTCTGTCTATCTGTCTGTCTATCTATCTATCTCTCTATCAGTCTGTCTATCTGTCTATGTATCTATCTATCTATTTATCTCTCTATCTTGGTATCTAACTATCTGTCTATGTGTCTATGTATCTATCTGTCTATCTATCTATCTATCTGTCTGTCTATCTATCTAGCTGTCACTCTATCTATTTGTCTATCTGTCTTTCTATCTATCTATCTATCTAGCTAGCTATCTATCTATCTCATCTGCGTATCTAACTATGTATCTATCTATCTACCTATCTACCTCATCTATGAATCAGTCTATCTATCTATCTATCCATCCATCCACCCATCTATCTCTCTCTCTCTCTCTGTCTCTCTCTGTCTGTCTGTCTATCTATCTACCTATCTATCGGCAAGCTTGAAAACTAAGCAATTCTGCGAGACTTCCTTAATTTTTGAACGTAACAACGTCCACAAAACGAAACAATTCTGCGAGATTTCTTCAATTTTGGAACTTGACAACTTCCAAAACGAAGCAATTCTGCGAGACTTTTTCAATCTTTGAATTTGACAACATCAAAAACAAAACAATTCTGCGAGACCTCCTTCAAAAATGGAAAGTTGAGTGCAGCGCTGGCAGCCTCGTACCAATGCGTTTTGCGGTGTTTCTACTCCACCTCTCTAAAGTATTGCGCCTGCCACGAAAAATTGATGCCAGGTCATACGAAGTGCTGCACCTGTCACGCAAAATCATCTTAGCAAACCTACAGATCTGATGCTCCAAAATGCAACCCTCTCAGGAAATCAGCGCCCTCACCTCCTAACAGCTCCGATGAAGATGTCTCTTGTACCGCGCCTGCCACGGAAAATGCATCTTTGCAGATCCTCTTCAAATGCCCCACGCCTGCCATCGTTCTTGGAAATGCCACAAAACCCACACGTTTTGCTCACCTTTTGACAAGGTGCACAATCTCTTGCGCCTGCCACGCGAAATGAGATCTGAACGTCCAAAAGTGGTCCGTACATGGTGTGCTTTGTACATTTTGACTTTGAAATGTGCTTCGCGCCACAACGGCGTGCACTTTTTCGACGTCTCAACTTCCAAAAGTGGTCCGTACATGGTGTGCTTTCTACATTTTGACTTCTAAATGTGCTTCGCGCCACAACGGCGTGCACTTTTTCGACATCTCAACTTCCAAAAGTGGTCCGGCGCTGGTGTGTTTTCTACATTTTGACTTCGAAATGTGCTTCGAGCCACAACGGCGTGCACTTTTTCGACATCTCAACTTCCAAAAGTGGTTCGAACATGTGGTGTTTTGTACATTTTGACTTGGAAATGTGCTTCGCGCCACAACGGCGTGCAATTTTTCTTCTCTCACCTGGCCAGCTGGCTCCGCACCCGCCGCTTTAGCGAGCCTACTCTTCGACCCTCTGGAGCCAAAAACACAGTGTTTCGCGGCTTTCCTACCTTTTCGCGCACCTGCATCTTCTTTCTTCTGACTCATTCTCTTCTCTGGTCTTCTCTTCTACTCTTCGCTTCTCTCTGACTCTGCCCATCTCTGCTTTTCATCTGTCAATATTGTCGGAAGTTTGACTTCTAAACTTCCTTCGGTAAGAAGGCATTCTATTTTTTGGGAAATTAAACATTTTGAAAATTCCAAAAGAATCGAGCTAAGAAAGTAAAAAAGAGAAAGTATTAGCAAAGGAAAGGAAGAGGAAAGGAGAGAATGATTTTGGAAAATTGTTACTTCCAAAAAAAATTGGACACAATAGAGGACCACCACAACAAACATACTATTGAGGATCAGGGTTGCTCATGGACTACTCCCGTGAAAAATTGTTTGAGTGCTGCTTTTTAATTGGGTTTTAATGAGGCATCCTA
This sequence comes from Cladocopium goreaui, assembly GCA_947184155.2. Taxonomy (NCBI): domain Eukaryota; class Dinophyceae; order Suessiales; family Symbiodiniaceae; genus Cladocopium; species Cladocopium goreaui. Next base: position 18,545 of record CAMXCT020003028.1, on the reverse strand, counting down.
TATTGGTAAATTAAACATTTTGAGAACTCCAAAAGAATGGAGCTAAGAAAGTAAAAAAGTAAGAAAGTAAGAAATATCATAGAAATACCATGGAAACCTTAAGGAATCCAATAGAAATCCCATAGAAATATCATAGAACCACCATAGAAATTCCAAAGAAACTTCATGGACACTCCATAGAGTTCCCAAAGAAGCCCCGTAGAAATACCATAGACTTTTTAATCCCACAATAATTTCATAGAAATATCATAGAAATCCAAAAGAAATATCATGTACATCCCAAAGAAACCCCATAGAAATACCACAGAAACACAATAGGAACCCAGAGGAAATCCCATAGACATCCTTGTGAAACCCCATAGGAATCCCACAGAACTACCATACCATAGAAACACCACAGAAATTACATAGAATTTGCATAGAAATTTTGCCGAAATCCCACAGAAACACCACAGAAACCAAGGAGAGGATGCCAGGAGAATTGAACTAAGTAAGAGACAAAAGTATTAGCAAAGGAAAGGAAAAGGAAAGGAGAGAATGATATTGGAAAATGTTCACTTCCAAAAAAAATCTAGACACAATAGAGGACCACCACAACAAACACATTATTTAGGATCAATATTGCCCATGAAAAAATTGAAACAATTGAAATAAAAATTTCTTCATGGAACAGTTGGACACAATCGAGGACCACCACAACAAACATATTGTTTAGGATCAATATTGCTCATGAAAAAATAAAACAATTGAAATAAAAATTTCTTCAGACAACAGTTGGACACAATAGAGGACCACCACAAAAAACATACTATTTATTTAGGATCCATATTGTTCATGAAAAAACTGAGAAATATTAAACAAAAAATGAACTATTAAAAAATAATGAAAAAACAGAAAAACGAAATAACATTAACAACAAAATTAAAAATAATTTAAAACAGCTTATATAAAAATCAAAAAATGAAGGAAAACTGAAAAAATGACCCCAAAAAAATTGAAACAAAACCGACCCACCCCATCAATTTCCCTGGGTCTGAATTATTTC
>CAMXCT020003028.1:0-12500 GCA_947184155.2 Cladocopium goreaui | reverse complement strand
GCAGTACCTCATAGCTATACCTGGTATGTTCTGCTTCAGTCAGGATCCAATGTGCTTCTCTTGATGCTGCAGCTTGTTGTTGTACGTGTTTGTTTTTGTCCAAAGCTGATATTTTAATACATGTATTATTTTCTATGTGTATACATATGATGTGTATGTATATATATATTATGTGTGTGTGTTCATCCCAGAATCCCAATCACTGTGCAACAAAACTTGCAGAAAATCGCAGCAGACCTGCTGTTCATAACTGTGACCTCTCTCCATCAGACCAGGGTCACCTCATGAACGGAAGTAGACAAAGCAGAGTGGTTTCAAAATTCATATATCCAGGTCTTTGGTTTTCAGAAGCGTTCGAGTTTGCAAAGTGAAAAGATATGAAAAGATCATAATCTACACAATGTATGTAAAGTGAAGTGGTTGTTCAAGCCTAGTTCAACATTTCTCTCATACCCTTGATCGAGCTGACACTGAAACCAAGCAAGGACACCAGTTCCACGCAGCTTTGGTTTCCAAAGTTCAGTTCTCCAGTCAAAAAGATCAAAAAGAATGGGTAGTGCTGACATTGAGCACGGGGGCTTGCTTTTATTTTCAACGGTACTGTATGCGCCAAGCGCGATGAATCCCACATTCCTTGGACATGACATTTGGTTTGAATCTTTTCTCGTCATGGCTCTACAATTGTTTGACCTGCTTAAATCATTAGACAAACTTTTGACAACACGTGTGCCTTGGAACATAAGATCAGGGAACCCAGCTGGTACCCTGGGAGGAGGGGCTTCGTTTTGTCAAGTTAAATGCTCTAAATGCTTGTTGGGGCAGAACTGGTCTCATTTGCTTCTTCTAGTCCTGATGCTTTGTTTCATTCTTGATGAGGTTTGAAGGTTTTATGCACTTTGTGGAGGTCAATTGTTCCAAGAACTTGTTTAACGTTCTAGGGAAGCTATTGGAGGCATGTTCTTCGTGCGCGCGGGCTTCCCCCTGCTTGTACTGTACGTTTTGGATCAATTTTGGACCTGGACGAAAGCAATGGATACTGTAAGCATGATAAGCAGTCGTCGCCAACTTGGAGGCACAGTCAGTATTCGCCTCTCAGTCTGAGAATAGGTACCTTTTTCACAGCCGACTTGGCAGCCGAATCGGCATAAGAGCAAACGAAAGAGCCGAAACTCCAATTATGATCAATTGTGTATGTTCCGGTTGTGTACTTGTTTCAAGACTTTGTTTCTTCAGGTCGCCAGCTTTTCCGCTCACTGCATGACATGACTGAGAATGATTTTGACGAAGATGCGATGAAAATCTATGAGGCCATGTTTTGACAGCATTGCCATGTGTTGCCATGTGTTGCCATGTGTTTTGCCATGTTCTGACAGCGTTGCCATGTGTTGCCATGTGTTGCCATGTGTTGCCATGTGTTGCCATCGGTTTTGATACTGACTCTGATAGTGACGTATGTCCCTCGTAATAGCAACCTGCGGTGTCCTCAGTGCAGGAGCGAGCTCGGCTCATATTTCGAAGCTTTCAGCCAAGCTCGGCTCATTTTCTTTCTTTGGCCCAGATGATGTTGAGAGATGTTGAGAGATGTTGAGAGATGTTGAGAGGTGTCAACCAGTCAGAGAAGTGGCTTATGTGGATGTGTCATGCGCTATCCCTACCGAGTTTCTATCCAACTTACAGCTGCAATGCTCAAGACTGTTTTGACCTAGTGTGAAGAGCATCCTGCATGTATGTACATATAGTCATATAGTTACATATAGTTCATAATACTATTGATTGTATAATTTTGCATATAATTGTAAAATAAATTGTGCGTATATATTATGATATTGATCATTCTATGTACATCTACAAGGCATGATGTGTATGCTACTTGTATATTTGCATATATACAGATATGCTTCTGTACATGTTCATTCATCAATCTGGTTCGTGACTTTAAATATGTTCACCCTCCAACCCGAAAGTCATTCCTGGACAGCAATGAAGACCTCATTGTTGTGAAGTTTTGGGATGTTGTTTGAGTTGGATGAATTTGTGAGGAGTTGATACTGATACAGGCTATTGGAAATATTGAAACTGGGTAGACATGTAGATATGCTCAGAGGATTCCCAGGATTGTTCCGTGAAACCTGAGATTCACTATGTCCCCGAGCCAGACTGCCACTGTCAAATGATCGTGCTTTGCAACGCTTGGAAGTTCGCAAATTCCTCAAAGTCTTGCCTGCCGCACAGACACACGAAGGTGTGTAATTGTCGCATGCCGGCAGATGCATGGATCATTTCGTTTTGCTCTTTGGGGGTGTATGCTTTCATGAGAAGAACTTATCCTGCACAAGCATAGAAACACAGTCCGTGTTTGCGCACCTCATTTTATTGATGTATTGTTTTTTGCAAGTCTATGAATGTATGCTTGTGGTGGTGTATTTGTATATGTTTTTCCTGCATAGAGGATGCAATGCAAGGTCTTGGCGGGGGCGCTCATGGTGATGATGAAGGCAGCGAATGTATGCGAACATGCCATCGCTGATCCTGTTGTTCTCTGCTTTTGGAGCGAAGAGAGATATTATAAAATATTACTTATAATACTTATATATATATATGATATTAGCTGATATTATATATATACATAATTATATATATATATGATATTATGTATTTATATATATATAGTGGTGAGGGATGACACTGGCATTTTGAGATGGCTCTGAGTTGCTCTGCGCTGCTCCCCAGTGAGTTGGACAGGCCAAGCTTCAAGCCTTTCAATTTGCAGTAGACATGAAGCTCTTTGGTTCACGATGCAGGTTGGAAGCAGCTGCCGCCCACGGATGGAAATGGTTTGATCCAGGCAGACAGCAAATGTGCACTCATGTTCCTGGCGCCCATGCCATGATTCTCAGCATTTTATTCACAATTCGCAATCGGATGAACCCCTGCAGTCGCAATACAAGAAGCGCAAAAGAATCTACTCGTATATATGATAAAGATTGATAAAGTTCAACTTCGAGTCTGACATTCTCATAAACCCCTTCCTGCCAGCTGCAGCACCAGCGGCGGCCACATAAAATCCGCAAACTGTCAAGCTATGCGTTCGGGCAGTTACGTACTTTGTCAAATGTTTTGCCCTACCATCCGTCGGTTGGATGTTGAGCCATGTGGAGCCCATTCATTTCGCATCAGTTCACTGTTTTGCAACTGGAAAGGCAAACGTGAGGTTCACTGACGACAACATCCAGCTAGAGCCTCTAGCGCTCAAGCTGCGCCTTCATGAACGCTTTATCGAATCGAATAAGTCAGGGAAAAAATGAAAACAATACAAGCTCGAAGTGGTAGCTTCATCCTAAGGTTGGCAGATCGATTCATGGAGCAGGTTCCAGTGGAGGCAAGATCGAATCACCGCATACAGAGAGGAAGTGGCTGTGAGGTCGCAGGGTGGGTGCATCATTCTTACATTGGTTTTAGTGAATGTTCAAGATTTTGCCAGTGTCATTCAGCGTCCAATGTTTGTAGGTTCGTCTTGCCGAAGCAGATACTCGGCTCAAGATCATAGTCTCGGATATTGGACAAGATTTTCTTCAGCTTCAGCACCTTGAGAATCCCTTATTATTTCTCTTGTCAAAGTGATTCAAAGTGCATTGCTTTCTAAGAGCTCTGTTTGGAAACAAACAACCTCACTGAGTTACCTTCTATATTACCCGTCCTTGCTTTGCCGAAGCCAAGGTGCAATCTTCAGAAACTCAAAGGCAGCAGCTGCGCTTTGATCGGACGATGCATGCTTTGTGCATTCCATGCGTATTACACATTATTACACCGTGTAAATCCGTGTAAGTGCATGGAGAATTCGGAGAACAACAAGGCTTTTGTAAAGGCTTTTGTGATCTTCTGTGGCACTTGGCATCGGCCCTTGGTGCACAGTGCGGATGCCTTGCGAAGATGTGCCAGGCTAGTAGCGCCTCCAGTCACGGCCGTCAAACTTCTCAGAAGTTCCCTGAATTTCGATGTCCACACAGCTCACACACATTTTCACACGACAGGCCTTGTGCCTTCTACAGTTTTTTACACCATTTTATGACTTTTAACGTTTCTCGTATTTGTTCTTTACAGACATGAAAGGGTGTATCATTGACTGTACCAGCGAATGTACGACCATGTCAGCTCACATTCATCTCCCATTCATTGAGCAGTCTGTACCAGTGATATCTTCAGAAACATCATAAGACTTTCCCTCGTCCCTAATCACTGCATCAGAAGAAGTCTGCACAGATTCGACACACAAAAAAAAAAACATGCGAGAAATATCAAGAAATAGTGTATGTGTATTCCACACCTCCACACTGCAGCACGGAAGCTCAAAGTCCAATTTGAGCTGGCAAATTGACCTTGATGCAGGTGGTCACTGAAATGGCTGCTCTTAACAATAAAATGCTGTAAAGCTTGCTTGCTTTGTGCAGTCTTATGCAGCATGCCAAGGTCGCTGCTTTGGTTCGTAGAGGCCTTAGAGCCTTAGAGCAGCACTGACTCCAAGACTCCATGATTCTGTGCACATGTGCTATGAAGATTCAACTTTCAAAGACAAGGTCCGCACGGCATCGGTGTTATTTCTGACATCGATGATACTGTGAAGGCGCCATTTGTTTGAAAGCCTCCAAATGACTCTTGCACTTTGGCTGGATGCTTGATGTATATTGATACATTCATGGCCCGACTTGATGCACCTAGAACAAATGAATTGAGTGAAGATGTCAAACTTTCATGAGCCAGGTAACGGAAGTCTTCCATGGCATTAAGGAGTGCTTCCTACGTGCTGAGTCTGTATTCATGACTCACTGGTCATGCTGAGCCTTGGAAGTGAAAGGCCGTGTTGCAAAACACCTTCCTGAAGACCTTTGATGATGTGTGCGGGCTCTCGAAGCTTGTTTTGATATCGCGATTTTGTATGCTATCTTGCATTTGGAGATGTTGTTGCTTATCCTGCTGTATTTCCGTCGCCGATGGAAAGGCCTGGTATGGCAAAGCTCTACCAAGGCAGATGGGTGGCACAATTCCGGCACGGTACGGGCAATGTAGGGCAATGGTGTGGGTAGAGGATGTTCACTTGTCACCCGAGTGCATGACGTATGTAATATAGAGTGCCTGCAGATGTCATGGGAGCAGTCGGACATACCCAAAAAGACCCAAGCTCCCATCTCATGATCTCATGTGCAAAGTGAAAAAAACATTTAAAAAATGCATAGCTCCCATGTCATTTGGAACGTGCATCGAAAAAATGTGGCATGACATAGGACCCCGGCAATAACATCTGCAATTGTTTGGGCTCGCCAAGATGCAACACATGTCATGTGAACTAACTCATACACTCTAGATTTCACTTCCTACATGAGCAAAGATACGAGATGTGGATACATGAGTGTTATGGTCCCCGTTCCTTTTCATGGTTCGTTTTGATCCTTCCTAAACCATCCTATATCAACCCTTCCCACCCCATTCTTGAGAAGCATGGGCAGCCCAAACCCCTCCTTCCTCGGTACCTGCCATTCCCACCTTGGAAGTCCCATCTCATGAGTCTCATGTGGTAAATTCCTCTTCCCAACACACCTCAACAAGAAGTTGTTGTCGAGGTGCGCATTGAACTGCCTCCAAACCCTTCCCACCCCTCTCTTGGGAACCATGAATGAAAAACCCAAACCCCTTTTCATAATTCGTTTTGATCCTTCCTAAACCATCCTAAACCATTCCCACCGCATTCTTGGTAAAGCATTGGCAGCCCAACCCCCTCCCCATGCTCCATTTTGAGCCTTCCCAAACCCTTCCCAGCCCATTCTTGAGAACAATTCAAAGCGGCGTTGGCGTGGCAGAAAAAAGGTTTGCAGACGCTTGCAGATGTTTTTCCTGAAGGTCCCAAGATTCTTCTTCAATTCACATGTCATGTGTCAAAACAGAGGAAAATCCCTGCCCGTTAGGCAAGCGCATAACTTCCATGTCATGTGTATGAAAAAACATAGCTAAAATGATACATAAATCCCATGTCATGTTCAAAAAATAGGCTAAATCGACCGCAAGGCCCAAAGTCACCCACACCTATTATAATTCACATTAGTTCACATTATGACAAAGTGATAGTGAATTAAAATATATTAGCATTATTCATGTAATATGTCGTATTTATGTGGTATGTGGTGGTAGTAGTGTTGAACTTCACACTTTGAAAGGCCTATGTGGAATAATGTGTTCTCTTGTGCAATGTACATGGCGTGGCTTAATTCGCGCTGTGCACTGTGAATGATGTGATGCAAATAGCCAGGCTTGTTCTGCAAGCTGATCCAAAAAAGCGACATGTTTCAATGATGAAACTGTCAATCAAGAAAGGTTTGTTAGCATGAGTCAATTTTGTGTCGTTTGTCATGTTTAGGGAAGCGTTTTCTGCGGCTTTGTTTACTATTTGGTATTACGCAGGTCTCCAAGACCTCTCGCATTTGATACAATCAGAGAGAACCATACCTTGGATCAAGGCCTTCAGTCTTACCGTCACGGCTTATTTTGATGTGTTATAAATTTTGGTTGATGTCATGATCATGGAAATTAATTGAGAGCGCAACCACTTGCAGCTATTCGATGGCAAGCATCCATGGTGACTTGACTTTCCTGATCATGAATGCGACAAACGTGTTTGACAAAAGTGAAAATTCCGAGATTCAGACATAGATCCATCAAATTTGCGTTGCAGTTTGGTAGATGCAAAAACCAAACGAGTGTGCTGAGTTTTGGTCGGAATGAATCAAAACCCCGGGACACATGGAACCTTTGAAGTCTTAGCAAGTCTCGTTGTAAGGGCAAGTGATGGCAAGTGTAAGGTGATGTTGAAATATGTTAAAGACTTGGACCAAAACGGGCTCCTTGAACCTTTCAAGATCAGATCCCTGTAAATCAAATTGGCTCTGGAACATTTGTTGTAGCCTTTTTTGACTTGTGTTTTCATTTTGGTTGGAGTCATAGATACACGTGAGCCTTTTTTTTGGGTTGGCTGTTGGAGCGACTCAAGCAATTTTTTCACTGTTGCCCACCCATTTGTTCAACATGCGGACTTCCAAAATGCCAATGTGATCAAATGCCCGAATATTGCCAAGGCTTGGAAAAGCTTGATGCAAGCTTCCACTACGTCTCCAAAAGTGTGACCCTGAGGACTGAACAACAGAATACAACAGATACAAAACAAAACGTAAAAACAACGAGCCAATCAGCACTCGACTTAAAGGATATTTAATTTGAAATGAGTGAAATGGGTTTCATGGGACAGACCAGTTGGTACTAGTTGGCACCAAGGTCCACCAGAACTACATGCCCCTTTAGCGGATTTTTTGCATGAAAAGGTGCATACATTTGTCTTATTTATTTTATTTGTGTTGTGTCTCGGTTGTTTGTTAAAGTTTGAGATTGCTTCCGCCCGTGCTTTTGATTGAAATGCAATAAGTGATAGTAGATGTGTGGGGATGGATGGCACTTCATTTAGTGGCATGACATCCTGACATCAACCTGTCCCATCGTGTCCAGACTATCACATTTCTTTCATGTCAGTCTTCATTTGCGCTTGTCTCGGAGGGCTTCCCGGTCTCCTCTATTCACCTGTGCCCACTGCTTGGTCGCAATCGAGCCAATTTCAAGCTGGGCCAGGCGCGTCGAGGATTGCCAGATTCAGGTGGTATCCTAATATATCATAGACTCATAGACGTTCTTACACAATACAGACGCAAAACTACTACAAGACTTTTCAAGATGTCGTGTGTTCCATTGTATTCTAATGTATTCTATGCTATTACATTCCAGAATTCCAGTTGCACAGCACACTGGCTCCTACTGACAGCACATTCATGAAGTGTATCACATGTGCTTGCATACTCTTTGACAGTCGTCAATCTTTTGGCTGGATATGAAAGGTAGGTAGCCTCCAAAACTGCCGAACCTTTGCCCATGACATGCTGTGCCAAAACCCACACTGCTTTGCTCTCTTAAGTACTGTACCTTCCTTCAGGATACACATGGTACATGGTTGCTCGATCCAAATGATATCGACAGATTCGAGATTTTCCACTGGGTGCGACCCTTGCTTAACCTTACCTTGACATCGTTTATTGTATTGCAGTCTTTGGCTTGCCTTCCTTGCATTCATTCAGGTGATATTTCTGTACGCAGGCTCTAACCAGGCACCCATTTTTCTTATTTTTTCTTAAGTTTGGCTGATTGTGACAATTCACATCACATTGTAATGGATTGGAAGAAATGAAGAAATTAAGTACATTTAAGTACCAACATTGGGCATATTGCCTTCCGGGTCAATGCACTACGTGCCCGATCGGTTCTCCATTCCTCCCTTTGACAGTATGGGGATGGCACTTTGACATTTAATGAGGTTGCTGTGCCGGTTCAAGAGGTCAGAGTCCGATATAGAGATATCTCTTTGATGTTGATTTCATTCGATGTCTTGTTCGTGTGTTACCTCGTCTCAGCATGACACTACAGCATATTACAAGACTATTGCTCAGATTGCTCAGCTCCGGATTTTGCTAGTGCCAGTAATGATTTGCTGTCGGCTTGCAGCCTTGGCTGCAATGAATTGCATCGCATAATCTGGCAGTGCTGCAGATGCAGCTTTATATATTTATTTATACAATTTTATACACCTTTTTGCTATAGGTTCGGTTGCTGCCAGAAGAGCCTGACAAAGGTGTTTGCCCTTTCCGACAATATGTTGCACGACAGGTCACAATGGATCATGGTGGGATGTACAGATGTACAGGCAATCTTTCAAGCTCCCAACATTGTATCATGCATGCCTGGCAGATGACAACACGACATTGCTGCGAGTCTGGATTCGCATTGTTTCGTATCACCATGCAAGCAAAAAAATACATGGACAACACACAAAAAAGCTTGAGCACACAAAAAAGCTTGAGCACGAATACATGCATGCACAAGTTGACACATACATTGCCTTCGCATGCTTGTGCAACAAGGTGTTGGTTGATTTGGGATAAAAATCATCTCGATCACAGTACACTCATACACTCGTACCAGTACCTTCCCATGCACATACATTGACATACATGGATGATCATGGATGTCACCTTTTCAACTCGCACAGAAGAAGCGGACACGCGGCAGTGGTTGCTTATCATGTTGGCGGTGAGATGTGGAAAATTTGTTGACTTGCCAACTTCGTCCGGACCAGGTAGAAAGCTTGCTATCTCAGTTTCCTGATCGAAAGTTCATCCTGGTCGGTGATTCTGGAGAGAAAGACCCTGAGGCATCGAGCGAAACATTAACTGTCTTGCAAGCATAGGGCAGCAGGTAGAAATCATTGTCCTATCAAGTGCAAATGTGATTCCGAGTTCACTTTTGCTGCTCAAAATTTCCAGATTTTTGACAACGATGCTGCTTAAGAACATAGCAGGATTCATTAGGTATGACTCCATGGCTTGGTCACAAGGTTCAGAAGATTATTGCCTATTGCGATACCGAAAAATGGATTCACTTGGCCTCTACATTTTGTTTTGATTTGTTTTGCACCCATTCCTTTCGGACAGCAGGGCATAGATAAGGGTCGTAAGATGTCGTAAGCGCGTACTGAAAAAGCACCGAGCAGTTGCTGATTCCATTCGCATGACAGATATGACAGGCATTGACAGGCACATGGGGTGATGGATGTAACTTGACCCAATGGCGACAAGATTAGAGCCCGGCACAGGTTTACGCCGAGATCATGAGACGTCACCCCAAGCAAGTGTTGAAGGCTGGAAGAAAGTTCAAGCAGATGCGATTGCGCGGCAGAAAGCATGTTTTGCGGCAGAGACAAGAAGATGATATTAAATGTCTGGACACCTTAATATTGAAGAATGAATCTTCTGGATAGAGGTATTGATACGGTCTGTGGCACCATCAGACGAAGAAAACGTTGCTAAAGTCCGTGCCTTGGTGCCCCATGGTACCTGCAAACTAAATGAGTTTGAAAATGTGAAAACCGCTCTTTATCAAACAGGTGTATTTTGTTGATGGTAGTCAGAATGTTGGCGGGCGCAGGGTAGAGTTCAAACGCGTTCGCAGAAACTAAGGCAAGGGCCGCATTTCAAGGCATCAATGTGTCAAAATGGCAGGTGGGGATCAGAGTCATTTTGGCTTGTTAATTATCAATGGCCAGCCCTTTGTGCATGTAGCTCATACCTGCATGCTTCTGCCCGTAGTACCATGCGTCTTGTCCTGTGAATATTAATTATTGATGGGAAAACTCGACGCAAGAAAGCGCTGCTTACAGCGTAGCCCTTCTGGAGATGGCACGCAAAGCATCTAAATATCACTAGAAGGTATTTGCAGATCCGAGAGAAGTCACCTTGGAGCCTCGTGCTTGGAGTGCCAGGCTGATACAGCAGCATGATATGGATTAGTTGTATGAGCACAGCATTTCTTGCTGTTATACACTTGTTGCACCTTGCTGCCGCCTGGCCTACTGTAGGTCAGCAGGTACCTTCGCCTGGCCGAAATGGATGCCCTGGTGTGATGCTTGATTGGGTCAGAACAATTTGGAGGGAATACAGATCGTGCAAAAACCCACATGAACACTCTGTGCTTTCAAAAGGCTGTTTTCCCCTGTGTGAATCATGGTAAGGGCTGGAAATGAGTATATAGGGGTTGCTGCTGAATGAAGAGATTGCTTCAGAACCAAAAAGACAGTATATAATTATATATAATTAATGTCCAAGTTTGAAGATTGCCCAAGGTCGAGCCTCAGCAACGAAGGAATGATGCAGGCTGGTGACAAAATGTGACACCAAGGGTCTAAATGTGCAATAGAATTTCAAAGCTTGTGCAATTTACGCCGGTGGCGCTTGACGCAATTATGAGTTGCCGTTTGAATGCGAGTTGGGTTCAAGATCCGCGCTCAACCTCCTGAGTAACCTTAGTACGTGGTGTCCACCTCCATCTCCACTGCCTGTGCCCGGCGGCAGGTTCCCGGCCAGCGGAACTGGGATTCCATGGCCATCCCTTTGGCAGGGGTCAGCAGCTTGGGCTTCTTTGAGGTGTTCAATATCTTGCAACATTTCTTGCCAAATTCAATTCTGTGCTGCTTGAGACCAAAATTGGCTGAGGTGGTGGTGGACTGACAGCCTTGGTTCAATAGCTTTTCCAGCGACCAAAATGTCACAGTACCCGATTTTCATGCATAGCTTGCAGGCTGTGCCTTGGCACCAGTCAGCACCAGCTGTGCCTTCCACGCAAGATTTCCATGTGCCGTGTGAATTGCCTTTGGGCTTTATAGGCTGTACTCTCCTTCCAAGGAAAGAATTGGCCGTTATTCTGTTGTTGCCTGAGGTTCATTTCACACTCGCATTGAAATAAATCAAAGGCAGACGTGCCCAGCACGTTTTCGGCGCCAGCTGTGTCTTGTTCTGAATAAAAGGTTTGAAAACGCCTTCCTTTCGCCCATCTTTGCCTTTGATCTGTGATACAGGTTTTGGTTTGAAAGTTGTTCTTGAGCAACAGATAATTGAATTGGCAGCAATAATGCATTAGAGATTCCGTTGTCGTTGTTGTTTAACGCATAAGTCTTGGCGGAGCAGTAGGCATGAGAAACAAGGCCGGTTGTTTGCGGCTTAGCCTGCCTTAAATCAAGAAAGGCGAGTCAATTCCACTACAACCATGAAGGCTGCAGTGGTTGCATTAATTTGGACCTTGTACAGCGCAGCAATCCCACCATTACACGAATTTGGGGTCATTTGTTGGTGCCCTACAGGTGGATATTTTTGGGACTGCAGGTCCTGAGCATGACCAGGTCTCAAGATTGTGAATCCAGCAGGGTGGAAAAATGATCAAAGATACGGATTGTCGGGGAAATACGATATATTTTGGGTTTATTTTTTTCGGTTTTTGATTTATTCTGATATGTTTTTTCTTCATATTTATTCGTCGAAATAATAAAATAAAATTAAATTATTAATATATTTAAAATATATCGTTTTTAATATAATTTAATAAATAATATTATATATATATTATTATTATTATTATTATTATTATTATTATTATTATTATTATTATTATTATATATATATTATTATTATTTATATTATTATTATTATTATATATATTATTATTATTATATTTATATAATATATATAATATATAATATATATATATACACATATATTTATTTATTGTTAATTATTTAAAAAAAAATATGTATTATTAAATTAATTTATGTTATTTATTTTAATATTTGAATTTAAATTTTAAGAAAATAATTAAATTATTTTTTTAGTATTATATATATATATGGTATTTTTTAAGATGTTGATATTTTTTGTTTTATTGATATTTTTATATATGTTTTTTTTATTATTTGTTTTGTTTTTTTATTTTTTGGTTTTTTTATATTTTTTTTGTGATTTTATTTTTTATTTTTTTGATTTTTATATGTTGTTTTTTGTATTTTTCTTATATTTTTGTTTTTTGTTATT
>CAMXCT020003027.1:0-78593 GCA_947184155.2 Cladocopium goreaui | reverse complement strand
CTCTGCAGGTTCTGGGTCCCTGCTATCTTTATGCATTCCTTAGGTGACGTTTGGCATCTTGGCTCTGAGGATCTGGAGTCTCTGCCTGGGTCCCTGCTCTGCAGGATCTGGAGGATCTGGAGTCTCTGAGGCCCTTGGGGGTCCACAGTGTCACTTGCTGCACTCTTTCTTCCTATCTTTATGCATTCCTTAGGTGACTTTTGGCATCTTGGCTCTGAAGATCTGGAGTCTCTGCAGGTTCTGGGTCCCTGCTATCTTTCTGCATTCCTTAGGTCAGTCTCTGGGGCCCTTGGGGGTCCACAGTGTCACTTGCTGCAAGGATCCGGGGTCTCTGCAGGTTCTGGGTCCCTGCTCTGCAGGATCTGGAGGATCTGGAGTCTCTGGGGCCCAGTGTCACTTGCTGCACTCTTTCTTCCTATCTCTTTCTGCATTCCTTAGGTGACGTTTGGCATCTTGGCTCTGAGGATCTGGAGTCTCTGCAGGTTCTGGGTCCCTGCTATCTTTATGCATTCCTTAGGTGACGTTTGGCATCTTGGCTCTGAGGATCTGGAGTCTCTGCCTGGGTCCCTGCTCTGCAGGATCTGGAGGATCTGGAGTCTCTGGGGCCCTTGGGGGCCCACAGTCTCACTCGCTGCACTCTTTCTTCCTCTCTTTATGCTTTCCTTGGGTGACGTTTGGCATCTTGGCTCTGAGGATCTGGAGTCTCTGCAGGTTCTGGGTCCCTGCTATCTTTATGCATTCCTTAGGTGACGTTTGGCATCTTGGCTCTGAGGATCTGGAGTCTCTGCCTGGGTCCCTGCTCTGCAGGATCTGCTCTGCAGGATCTGGAGGATCTGGAGTCTCTGTCACTTGCTGGCATTCCTTAGGTGACGTTTGGCATCTTGGCTCTGATCTGGAGTCTCTGCAGGTTCTGGGTCCCTGCTATCTTTATGCATTCCTTAGGTGACGTTTGGCATCTTGGCTCTGAGGATCTGGAGTCTCTGCCTGGGTCCCTGCTCTGCAGGATCTGCTCTGCAGGATCTGGAGGATCTCTGCAGTCTCTGGGGCCCTTGGGGGTCCACAGTGTCACTTGCTGCACTCTTTCTTCCTATCTTTATGCATTCCTTAGGTGACGTTTGGCATCTTGGCTCTGAGGATCTGGAGTCTCTGCAGGTTCTGGGTCCCTGCTCTGTCTCACTCGCTGCACTCTTTCTTCCTATCTTTATGCTTTCCTTGGGTGACGTTTGGCATCTTGGCTCTGAGGATCTGGAGTCTCTGCAGGTTCTGGGTCCCTGCTATCTTTATGCATTCCTTAGGTGACGTTTGGCATCTTGGCTCTGAGGATCTGGAGTCTCTGCCTGGGTCCCTGCTCTGCAGGATCTGCTCTGCAGGATCTGGAGGATCTGGAGTCTCTGGGGCCCAGTGTCACTTGCTGCATTCTTTCTTCCTATCTTTATGCATTCCTTAGGTGACGTTTGGCATCTTGGCTCTGAGGATCTGGAGTCTCTGCAGGTTCTGGGTCCCTGCTATCTTTATGCATTCCTTAGGTGACGTTTGGCATCTTGGCTCTGAGGATCTGGAGTCTCTGCCTGGGTCCCTGCTCTGCAGGATCTGCTCTGCAGGATCTGGAGGATCTCTGCAGTCTCTGGGGCCCTTGGGGGTCCACAGTGTCACTTGCTGCACTCTTTCTTCCTATCTTTATGCATTCCTTAGGTGACGTTTGGCATCTTGGCTCTGAGGATCTGGAGTCTCTGCAGGTTCTGGGTCCCTGCTCTGCAGGATCTCGAGGATCTGCAGTCTCTGGGGCCCTTGGGGGTCCACAGTGTCACTTGCTGCACTCTTTCTTCCCTTGGGGGTCCACAGTCTCACTTGCTGCACTCTTTCTTCCTCTCTTTATGCATTCCTTAGGTGACGTTTGGCATCTTGGCTCTGAGGATCTGGAGTCTCTGCAGGTTCTGGGTCCCTGCTCTGCCTATCTTTATGGATTCCTTAGGTGACGTTTGTTACTTTACCATCCTGTTTTTACTTTACTACCCATTCTTTCCGTCCGCATTGGTTTCCACTGGCATCTTTGTGGCTGCTTTGTATTCTTCCTGTCGCCTTTGCTGATGTCACCAGTGTGCCACAGGCCGGGCACGGGTGCTCGTGTTTGGGGCTGGAGATCCTGGCTCCGTTCTCCACGCGAAATTGATGGCCACACACAGCTCTATGATCGATACACCCTGTTGCAAGCGGGCTCTCTATGGTGCCCTCACAAAATGGACACCGGTAGGTATGCTTGACACTGTTCGGGACCGCTCCCCTGATTGCGCCGTTGTGCACCCGAAATTGATGGCCACACACAGCTCTATGATCGATACGCCCTGTTGCACGTGGGCTCTCTATGGTGCCGTCACAAAATGGACACCGGTAGGTGTGCTTGACACTGTTCGGGACCGCGCCCCTGATTGCGCCGTTGTGCACCCGAAATTGATGGCCACACACACCTCTGTGGTTGATACGCCCAGTTGCAACTGGGCTCGCTATGGTGCCGTCACAAAATGGACACCGGTAGGTATGCATGACACTGTTCGGGACGGCTCCCACGACGGCGCCCTTGTCAACCCAAAATCGGTGACCACACACCTGTCTGTGACTGATGCGGCCAGTTGCCATTTTGCTTTCGATGGTGCCATCACAAAACGGACACTTGTACGTATAGTCGCTCGGACTTTCTTTGCCTTCCGATCGGCCTTTCCTCTCTGCATTCTCCGCTGTCGCCTGTTGTGCCTTCCCTTCCGGCTTTCTGGTGCTCCCTTCCGGGTTTGACGCAGCACTTCTATCAGTTTCTTCACACCACTGTTTGCCAGCCACGGACCGCCCTGCTAGTTTGCGTGCCGCGACGACACGCGCAATCTACTACTACTACTACTACTACTACGACTACGACTGCGACTGCGACTGCGACTGCTACGACTACTACTGCTACTACTCCTGCTACTACTCCTACTACTACTACTACAACTACTACTACTCCTGCTGCTACTACTACTACTACTACTACAGCTACTACTACTACTCCTCCTCCTCCTACTACTACTACTACTCCTACTCCTACTCCTACAACTACTACTCCTACTACTACTCCTAACTTGCTATTCCCATCAATGCGAGGACACAAACTGCCGTTCCTGATGTTTGATTCCGGGGTCGGCGGCAGGGGCGGCAGCCCTTAAATTATTATTATTATTATTATTGTAATTATTGTTATTATTATTATTATCATTATTATTATTATTGTTATTATTATTATATACATGTGCGTGTGTGTTCGGCTTTAATTTTGAGCCATGACATGCACCTGCACACGGATACTTGATGCAAGAGGCAATCAATCTCACTGCCGGGCAGTGCAAGGCTCTTTTGCTAAAGGAATTGTTTCGTTTGGGCCGACTTGTTGTCAGCTGCCCGCAAAGCATCCTCACAGAGACTCAGAATTGGCTTCAGAAGATCTTGGCCAATTGGCTGCTTCAGAATGGCAGTGCTTTGGTGCTTTGCTATCGAATGCATGTCTTGGTGCACCTCCGACAGTGCCAACCGTGACAAGTCTTGGCCTGAAGCCACGCTGCACCCTCTGGGAAACATAAGAAACAAACACAGGCAATGCAGCAAAATGAAATTTGTTCCTAAATGCAGCTTTGTCTGGAAATGGGATACCCCAGTGGTTTATCACCCTACTTGTCCCTATTAAAATTGCCGTTCAGGCTGTAAACCCCACTTTCAGACACAGCCATGGATGCAAAGTCGCCATCCCACAGCTTAGATCAAGGCCCACAGCTTCCAACAAGTCCCGGAAAAGCGTCAACAAATCCATCTGCAGAAAGATGGCGGATGCAGTGTTCAAAACCCAGAAGGCCTGTAATTGATTGTCCCTTTTTACTGCTTAATTTCTAGCATTTCCCAGAATAGATTGTCATCATCCTCAATATATTGAATAATTTTGAATAGTATAACCCCATGTAATCATCAACCAGAAGAGGTTTTGAACACTGCTTACTTGACAATTGAGAATGGATCCAAACCTATAATACGATTATCACTATCACATATTATCACATCATATTTGGGGGAATGAACATCCATTTACAGTACCAGCCTTGTTGCTACACTAGCCTTTTCACGTAGCAACCAATTAAGAAAAATGTATGTATTCAAGAGAGGCGTATCATGTCCTTGCAGTCGCAGAACCTGCCTTCTTCAGTTGCTCTGTCAGAAAATGTTTCAAGCACTGCCTTACGGTGCGGTTCAGAAACTGTGTCAACTTGATTCAAATTCAAAGCAGTAATTGGCAAGAGTAGATCAGTGATCACCGACAACTTGCGCTCCTGTCGTGCACAAAATAAATCCCAAAACAGGCCCCAATGCACTGCAGTTCTTCATATCCAACAGTAGAAAGGATAGAGCTGTGGAGAACAAAAATGTCTGTTAGTTTTGACCAAGAACTAACAGTTTTTACCATAAGTTGAACTTTAACCCACCAGCAACAACCACAAAAAAGGGGAATTTACCTATATAATCCATATTTTAATCTAATTTCAACCAACCATTGAGCTTTTGACGTCACCACTTCAGCTGCTGCACTCTTTGGGATGGCCTCAGCTCCCCCCCGTTTTGGGGAAAGCAAAACGTGGCTCCCCAGCCATGGGGAAGCCCCAATGCAACTGGCCACTGATGGGATGAAATGGGATGGAAATGTCTCTAAATGGGATGGGCCATTTAGAAAGAAAGGTTTTTCTAAAACCATGGGATAGAACTGATGGAACGGATGTCCATTCATTTCTACATGTTGAGACATGTCCATGTGTATGTGTGTGTACAGTACGCTGGGACCCATAGTAGACATTCCGATGTATCAACCAACTTTTGACTCTTTCCCATATGAGATTGCAAAGAAATACAAGTTGCAGCACCGGTGACAGCACTTGCCTTGGTCGAACAGTCTAAAACACCCGTTGCAAAAGGACTTGGGGCACGAACAAGCTCCATTGCAGTCCGCATTTTGGCAACACTTTCACCTGCGACAAAATATATCCTTTTTGTCTTCTTGTGGCACGAAAACTGAGCTGGAATGAAATGATTCAAGATCTGTACAAACCAGAGTCCTTTATCAAAATAGACGCGCCTGATGCATTTTCTGATCCCTTTTCGAAGCTCAAGTTGAAAAAGAACTTCTCTTTCAGCAAGCCTGCGAAAGAAATCATGTTGTGCTCAACAGCTGCAGCTGAAAGCTTGGAGTGCAGAGGGACACTATTGGTGACATCACCTGCCAGCACCTGCCCCTACCAGGATCCCGGCGTCTTAGTAGCTGAAAGTCGTAGGCGAGGTTCCTTGGCAGGTTATTCTTTTCAATTCTTTCGGGGGAATGACTCTGAGCTACATACAAAGACACAGGGCAAGAATAGACTCGAAAATAGGGCACGCTGAACCTCTCAACGTCAAATCGTGGACTTCGCCAAGCAGCGCCGCACTCTCAGCTGCTGCCCATGCCGCACTAGATATGCTGGACATCACCTTGGATCAAGGCATGTTGGGTACGTCTTGGCCCCAGGAAGAAGTCAGTGATCCGTTTGGATCGCCTACATAAGAGGCTCAACTGAAGACCCTGAAATGCAAGCATCGTAAGCATCTGAATAGCTGGCCTGAGCGCTCCAATCCGTCTCGGCGTGATGGTGAGACTCTGAAGATTCCTGCAGAAACTGATCCATTCATAAAATCTCCGCATGTCAGTTGAGGAGTGGGACCCAAAAACATCATGCGAGTGACATCTACAAACACTAGGGACCTAGGAAATTATGATTGTTTTCAGGTGGCAGGAAGTTATCTACAAGTAGCTGATTAAAACTTTAAAAAAGTCCTTCAAAACCATCATTCCAGGTATAGAAGTCCAATATCTGAGACCAATCAACAACTCATCAGCTACAGTGGCTCGACCGAAAATCCAAGCCTCTTCTCCAGCCTCTTGGCATACCACTTGAACATTGCCAGCCGTGATCTGCAGACATGGTGGCTCGAAGGCTCCAAGTCTCATTTAAAAAAAGAAAACTTCATCTTCATCGTCAACTCGCCTGGTTCGAAAAATAATTTTGTCCAAAAATGGGGACTACCCCCAAATGGTTCTTTTAATATGATGGTTTGATGAAATGATGATGTCCTATGGGATTTTTAGGCACCCTATGTTCAAATCCAAATGAGGGCACCAGGGTCACTGGACTTACCATCACCTGAGTCCCAGGCAACAACTTCCAGAAAGAGTTTCGGTAGCGCTACCGCGGGCAGCGTGAGGCCTTGGCATGGCATCGCCACACAGGCCACAGAGCAGCTGGAGTGCAGGGCCATGGGCCATGTGGCTTTACCCATCCAAGGCACCCATCAGAAGAAGCGAGAGCTGAATTTCCAAATCTAACTTGATGCCATCGCCTCAAGGCGCAGTGATCGGCAGATCAAGCTGTCAAGCTTGGCCAAACTTTCAAAACATATCAAAACACAATATCGTCAAGCTCTGAGGAGGTGACCAAAGGTCAGTGGCATAGCAGCTCTCGTACCTTCGCTAGGCCTTGTATTCTGCTGGAAGATCAATCACGAAGTCAAAGAAAGACTTTCAGATTTGGACGCTTTGCCATTAAAACTGGTTCACAAAGTTTGGATCTCTTAAGCTACTCTTAAGTTGAGTTCGCAGCCATGCTAGCTGCCCCTCCATCAAATGGAAGCCTGAGACAACATTGACAACATGGCAATCTTCAAAATCACGCGCAACTGTTCAACTGAGGTCCAAACAGACATGGATCCAACCATCCCTCAGGTTGCACGAGTCCACCAATGGTCACGAGATGCTCCTGATCTGCCAAGGCAGCTCCTCTGCCACCAAGGCACTGGATACAGAAGGTGAAAAGGCACGCATCGGTTTTGTGGTCATAGGCTTTGACCTTGAAAAACACCAAGTTGTTTGATGCCAAATGTATCCAAATGTGTCGATGGATGTAAATGGTGCCAGTCCAATAAAGTAAAGGCTTCTGGCCGAAACCAAGTCGTAGTGTTTCAAGAGCTTTCCCACACCTTAAACATTCAGGCAAAACTTGTGCCAACAGATTATTCACGTCGGCTACGTTACGTTCTCCAAAATGCCTGCTCACTTTTAGCAACGAACATCACATCAAAACAGCTTCAAATCGGGGCTCTTCAGAAAAGAAGTTTCTGCTCGCAGGCTCTGAAGTTCCACGATTACGTGAGTCAAATCCTGGAAAGGGGCAAGGCCTGGCAAGGCATGAAAGTCCATGAAGCTTCGCTCTTTTCAATGTCAGAGAGATGCTACGGTTTCCGGGGTAAACTGAGCTTGAGAGCTCGACTCGAGTGGCTCGCGGAGGATGGCCACTCTGCATTCTATGTACATGGCGGAAAGGACCGCGGAGGTGTCACATCGCTGCTGCTTTCGTCTTGAAAACAGGAGCAAATCTTTAGTCACCAGTCGACTACATCAATGGGTGTCAGCAACCAGTCCAAACTCATTCCTTGGCTTCCAAATGATTCATGACATCAATATGGAAGCATCACCAACCTCAAGTGTCGTTTCATTCATTCCTGCCTATCTACTGCTTTTCATGCAGGTGCTTGGAAGGCCTGCAAACTTAATGCTGACACATACTCTTTCAGCCATGGTTCCAATGCTCTTTCGTTTGAACGCCGCATCAGCTTGCCAATGAAGTGAATTCCAGCCTCGGTTGGCAGTTCCAAATCATGTTTATTGGTACTTTTCAACTTTTTTTCAACAGTCTTCATCTTAGCCAACCAGCACCAACCAGCACCAACCAGCACCAACCAGTGACCGCGGAGCAGGGGCACCGAGGCTCTGGCTCGAGCAGTATGGGCCAAGGAAGCACCATCCCGCTGAACTGACTCCACTTCTCCCCTGCGCTGGTTTGAAACTCGCCACAACCACCAAACATCTTGAATTGCCCTTGTGACTCATGCAGTCAATCCAGAATTTCTTGGACTCCACCTTACCCACCTTACTCCTGCCTGGCTTTGTCGGCCTTCATCTTGGCTTCTTCCAGCATCTGTTGCGCCCCTGGCTGCCGAAATCTGCAACTGGACAGGTAGCAATCTCTGCCCAATCTGCCCAGGCCTTTGTAGGCTCGATTGGCTTTTCGCCATTCTGCCTCCAGATATGCAGCATCGGCTTCATCTTGGTGTCTCCAGTTTTGATGTTTCTGCCACATCTGAATCAATCTCCACCACTGGTACCTTTGCAAGCAACACAGCAATTGCGGCCGATTCTTGTACAGTCCACAGAAACCGGAACAAATGAGCAATTGGTTTCCAAAGCATAAACAAGTCCGGAATCAGCAACAATGATAGTCCAAGGGACACACACCGCGCTGCGAGCAGAACCAGCAATATTAGCAAGAACCACGACACATGAAGCACCTCGCAAGTTTCTCAACAAATTGTTCGTGTTCAAAATATGTCTGGGAAGCCTAAGAAGGGGGGATGTCTCCAAGGGTTCATCAGATTTCATCAGATATAATTGATTCCCTAGGCAGGAAGTGCTCCACAACAAAAACCCAACAAAAGCGAAGTGTAGAGTCTATAGAGGCAGGCCAAATGATTCCTGCAAAACCCAGCCTGGGTCGCTTCCATCAAGCATCCACCACCGAGTAGTAACACCCAAAGCCGAGAGCACCGAGTCCAGGAAGCAAGGAAAGCAACCTGGGCTTTGGGGTTTTGGGCGCGAAAAGAGGTTTCATGCCGTTTGCAGCAGCTTTTCATGCCAGGCCGCCAGGCCTTTTGGGCTCTTGAAAGGTCCGAAAACAGAATGCGTGGCATTGCAGCATTGGAAATCTGGAACCAACAAAGCTGGCTCTACAGACTTGTGCGTGCCTAGGAGCGAGCCCCATAGGAAGGGCGCTCAAGAATGAGTAAGGAACCCAAGAAACAGCCCAGTAGATGGTGTGGCTGTGTCTTAGCCAGCCACGCAAAGCTACTCCCAGTAACACGCAAAGGACCAGCAGTGTGCCAGAAGTGGCAACTTTGTTGGCCTCTGCCTGCGGAGTGCTCCACGCGACTTCTTCAATTTATTAAATGACCATGAAGGTCCTCCTGTGAGATGAGCAGTTCAAGTTAATGCAATGTGCAAAAGCTCGGCCTCCAAGTCGGCAAGTCTTTTGCCTTCCACCTTTCGAATGAGTTCTTGCTCTTTCTGTTCCTTTTCTATAGCCGCCAGCTCGTGACGCCTCAGCATTTTGGCGTATGTCTAAAACTATCCATGATTTGGCGGGTATGGTATCCACCACCCAAGGCACCTAGCAGCAACTTCTCGCTCCATTCGCGTCTCTTCCGCCTGCACAGCAGAAATTTAATAAACCCAATGACCTATCAGCACCTAGCCTCTCTCTGCATGTCCTTAATGAGAGACAGCAACAGCAAGTGCGGCCACAGCACCTGGGCTTCATTGGCCAAAGAGCTTAAGCCAGCACTGACCGCATTGCGCACTGGCTCGGCTTGAGAGCATCGCTCTGAGACACCGCCCCAAGCCTGCAGATGGCGGTCTTATCTCTGAGATACACTAGAGGCAAAGGATGGCAAAGGCGCTCATGGGCAGCCTTCGAAAATTGGTTTAAAGATCACACAGCCCTGCTTGCTAGGTTCGATTTTCATTTGATTTGCGTTTCCTGGGAACAGCCTTGCTGGAAAAATTGTTTCAAATGGGATCGAATGGGGGAAAAAGGCTACTCCGAATAAGCATCACTCACAAAAACAAAATCTTTGTTCACGATTGACAAGACCCCTTCAAAAGAATGTTCATCGGCATGAGATAGCATGAGACCATCCAATTCTTTGCTCTACCTGTTGTGATTCTTCCATTCTTCCTCCGTTCCACCAGCACAAAAAACGTCCTCCGTGCCTTAGCCACCGCAGCGGAGGTCTCTGTTGCAACTCTTTCAATGCGATTGGTAAATTCGTCTCCAAAGGTCTCCCGGAAGAGGTCCTGATCGCTGTCACTTCGGTCCACCCTGGTGATTTACCACACCAAACTCGCTGGTGTATAGATTGATGTTCATCCACTCAACCAACAGTCTCTTTGGTTGAATCTTGATGAAATACGGCCCAGAATGGGCTGCACCTATCCCTGCTGCACCCGCAGAGCTTTCCAGCCGGAAGTTAAACCCATGGAAAAACTAGCCAATGCCAGAACTATTGCAAAGCATGATTGACCAAATAAGGACGCCAGAATGCAAATCCACCACTTACTTTCCATTCCCGCTGTGGGCGAGGCAAAAGGCAAGCACCCAACCAGCTCGACACGGCATGAGTTCCCAATGGCACCGCTGGATCCAAACAACAACAATGTATATTATCTGAAAATCCCCTAAGTAGGCGTTGATAGCGAAACACATAGGCACCGCAACAAAACTCAAGAAAAGTGCACCAAACACATCAGAAGTCGCTGATGTTTATGGGGTAGGCACGGCTTCTTACGTTAACTTCTCTGCAGCTAATTCTGGCATTCTGCAGCCGGTGGGCACGACATTGTCTGTTCCTTGTACTTGTTGCTTCTTTTGTTGACATTTCTTGGATACATCTTCGAGATTTTGGTGGCAACGTTCCCGGCATTTGAGCTTCTCCGAACACGTGAGATTGCCATTCTATGTCGCATAACATTGCTTACGCTAGACCATACACTATGCTTACGCGACCACAGTTTTGACTTGTGGAAGGCATGTGCATAAAATGACTTAAGCGAAGCTTACGAAGCTTACGCTGACGGGTTCGACTAAAACGCATAGGCACTGCTTACTCCAGAGGCATGAACTTAAGCATGGTATTTTGCAAAAGTGGCTTACGCCACCTTACGAAACCCAGGCTTTTGCTTACGCGACCCAGCCATATGACACAACTCTTCTTAAAGTGTATTCAGGATTTTCTGACGATGCTCATTTGTCAAAGCTCCTTGGCCATGGAGAAGGTAAAGCCTTCATCATCTTGAGCATGCCAGGAGGAAGGACCTCTACAGATCAAATCTCGAGACATGGAGCCATGATAAAAACCTGAGACAGTCACAATTTTCAACCAATTTTCGGACATAGATCATCGATCTAGGTCAGAAGACTTGGACCTAGGCTTCTGAAATCATCAAGGTGACGCAAACAGTTCTCTTGCGACATAAGGCACTCCAAGCGGATTTGTTGTCCAAATCATAGTCGTAAGCTGCTCGCTTCGTAGGATCACGAAGAACCAGGTAGGCTTCCCCAATCGCTTTGAACAGTTCCGTTGCCTCTGCCACCTGCCCTGGATTCTTGTCCGGATGATGTTGCAGGGCCTTCTTTTTGTACGCCTTGTGGATTTCAGCCGCACTTGCGTTGCGGCTCACCTCCAGCAATTCGTAGTATGACTTGGGCCTGGGGGCGTACAGATGTTTCACTTTGGAAGGCTGAATTTGTGGGGATGTAGCGGAAAAATTGCAGCAAAGTGGCATCCGAAAATGGATAGTCCTCCACTCGGCAGATCAAACATTCCAGGTTTCTTGCACATCCATTGCCATTGCACGCCACAGGCTCCAGGAGTGTGCCAAAATCTTCACATGTACAGACTAATGTCATTCACTTCACCCATGCAAGCAAAAGTATACCACCTAGCCATGAGGTTGAATATATATAAATCCTTCTTCCTAAAAGGCATCGACTACTACTTAATGCAGTTCATCGTCCATAGCGTTTCCAAACACTAGCATTGCTGTTGCACTCTTCTGCACCACTTCATACAGCTGCAAGACGACAAGGGAAGCCCGGCCCTGGCATCGATACATTGGGGATACAAAAAGCAGGCGGTGCTTAGCATCTGGCGCTTATAATGTTTATCCAACGCTTGGAAGTCCAGAGGCACCTGGCCCAAATTGGAGCTTTCCACAGGTTTCATGGCCCTGCCCTGGAGGTACCCTGTTTGTGATCCATTTATAGATGGGATTTTCCATTATAAACCAACATTTTTTCCATTTATAGATGGGATTTTCCCATCAAAACCATCCAGCTATTGGGATCCACTGCAAGCCTTGGCATCGACTCGCAAGACGTTCACCGAGCCGTCCAGATCAGCTAAAGCATTGACGCCTGGCGGAAGGTCAAAACAAGAATACTTTGGGGATATTTATATAGATGTATATGTACATATATGTACATATATACAATATATAACATGATATATATATATATATGTAATATATATATATAAGGGAAATTGTTTAACATACATACATAAAAGCATCAAGAACTAGCAAAAATGGGCTAGGCTATGGTTATGACCATGAACAATGTGTTCTCACCAGCAGCTACGTAAAACCAAAAAAACGAATCAGCGGGTGCGGGATCATCCGACTAAGCATCCTCAAACCTGCCCTTGGGAAAGAACCAACGATCACTATATGTCCATTTCAGCTGAACGCCAAATAAAACTACCATAAACTACCATAAACTACCAAGCCATTGGAAGCTTACCACGTTTTGCCAATTGCACTGGTAGTTTGGCACATCCAAATCTCAAAGTCCCAACCTAGCTCCATGGACTTCAAAGCAACAATGCGTCGCAGGACCGCCATGATTCTGGGCCTGGGAAACAATGCACTTCCCAAAATCTGCAGCATAGCATGAACTATGCTGCGAGTCCACGGTTGAGTCTTGTGACGACCAACAGACCCGGTCCAGTTACCAAGACCCTGGCACAAGCTGCGTCGCCTGGAGGCTGTGTAAGTCGATGTCAAATGCTGACATGGATTATCATTATATAATATCGTAAAATACATCGTATATATATATATGTATCTATGCATCTATGTATCTATGTATCTATGTGTGTATGTGCATATATGTATGTATGTGTTTATGTCTGATTATCTATATATATATATACACACGGTTTGACACGTTTGGATGTTCGGGGGCACCAATTCTGAGAGGCCGGCTGCATGGCGAACACGACGAGAGCTACTGCACGTCTTTTTAGCTGGAGCTGACCTGCACGAAACAGCAAAGATTGAAGCCCCACCTTCAACGAAAATGCTACCTGTCCGCAGAGTCGAGTCAGTATTTTCTTAGTTCTCTTGTTGATGTAAACAATCTATGACAATCTTGGACATCAAACCACAAATTTCTGGTGAAACGAAAACAACCAAAACAACCGAGCCAGTGGCGTCAAATACGCGGCTGTGGAGGGCCGTGATCGTCGCCGGGGGGCAGACTTCGGCTGATCAAAGGCTGCAAGCCTCGGCGAGGTTCCAAAAATCAATGGGAAAATGGGTTGTTATCCATGAGAAAATCTATTTTTTTGGGGGTACCCATGTTCTAGGGAACCTCCATATCATGAAGAACCATGGAGGTATGATGAGATATTCCAGCTATTCCAAAGATCAATCAAACAGGTAAAAGTCTGCCATTATGCTGCACCCTCCGATACAGCGTGGAACTAGGAAGTTGGCAGCAGCACCTCCAATGCATATGGAGCAACTGCAAAGAGCGCCATGGCCTTCCGGGTTGCTTGAAAATGACGCTTTATGTTGTTTTACTATATGTTTTCGCAACAAATATTTTACCTTATAATATACATATATATATAATTTGTAGTACTATATATATACATATATATATACATATATATATATACATACATATATATATATATTATCATGCAAACATATGCAAACAATATCCAACTCTGGCCTCTGGAAGAGCCTGTGGTGCACAACCATGAGCAGCATCCACCTTAAAGTCCTTGGATCTTCTGTATGGATCGCTTGGGTTGTGGCTTCATCACAGCTCCCACTGCTGACATATTTGGGAGCCCTTGGCTCCAAGCCAAAATGCTGGGCTCATCATTGAGGTTCAGAATCCGTAGCCAAGCCTGGGAGCTTCATCAAGTTGAACCCCTAGAGCTACCCCAAAGTCACAGAGTCCTACCGGTTTGGTTCTCATATGATTCTTCAGGTTTGCTGACATCCATTCTTTGGTAAACTCATAACTCATCTCCTTTTTGAGCATCTGACGTCACCGCTGTGCGCGCTGATCTGTTGCTCATGTTCCTGTCGCTTTTGGCATCACACGGGGCCTGGTCCCAGGCTGTCAGCACTCAAGGACTGATTCATCTACCACAGCTCATAGGAGCCCCAAAACAAAACCATTAAAACCGCTAACACCCCAAAGTGACCGTAACCACCATGGAAACGACCCACGGTTCCATCTTTTGGGTATCCCTTGAAGCCCCTTGGCTCATTTTCTTCCATGGCACAGCCGATGGTCTTCCCGTCTCCTCCTCCCGTAGCTCTTCTTCATTGGGTCTTTGATCCAAGCCGCCAGCCACCACCTGCAATCCATGCGATGGCTTGCGACGAAGCCAAAACCTGCAGCCGGGAACAGCAACTGTCAGCAGTTACTGATGGCAACTGATGGCAACTTCTGATTCGCATGTTGACTCAGACCTCGTCATGGTAGCTCCATCTTCGGGTCGCCCAAAGAGCATCTCGCCAGCCTCCCGATATTGTGAAATTTGGGTGGGATGGCAAAATGAATCCAGCTGGATGACAAGGACCCAATAGTCTTCTGCGGATTTCTGAGTTTCAAACACATGATCCAACTTCATCTTTGCTTGTCAGCACGTAGCTGAAGAGGTCCGCATGCTGGGCACGGAAAATCAACACAAGCCAGACGTGTTTTTAATTGTGTGAAGATTCAATGTAGGAGGCTTGAACAGCTTGAAAGCTTGATTGTGTTCAGTTATGATTTATGATGGCTACTGTCCGCACGCTAGAAATTGAACTGGGACGTGCCAAAAATGGGTGCCTGGGTCTCTGAACAAATGTATGCTCAGTTTGTCAGGAAAGACTGCTCAAATCCCTAGACCTCTTGACGGCAACACGACGAGCATGACCATGTCATGAGTTTTTTTCATTGATCCAATTAGACTCCACACGATTACCTCAACCTACCTATGTAGCAGTCACAGAATTCACCCAAACAGCAGCACCCTTTGCGCTTTGCGGCGGGCCTCTTTGATGTGCCTAGCCACGTCGGCTGTTGTCTTAAAATGATACCGTCAGTATCACCACTGGAATCAGAACAACAACCATTCCTCTGGCCTAGCAAGCAAGACTGAGGCAACTGGGCGGAGCCTGGCACAAATCAAAGTTTTCCATCAGAGATTTGCCACAAGTTTTGTACCACTGAAGAAAATCGATGCCAGTGTTACAGGTCTCGCACCGCCGCAACTTCTGGAAGATCCTTCTGCGCCCAGCGGATTATATCATATTTAGATCTAATAATATATATATATATATCATATACTGATGTGCAATTATACATATGATTGAAGACGAATCGTTATTGCAATATCTATATCTACATATATATATATATATATACATATGTATATATATATAATATTTGTATATATATATACATATGTACATACTGACTGTAGCTAATCACGTCTCCTCATCAAGCTCGCTTTCAGACTCCTCTTCTGGTTCCTGTCCTCCAGACCAAACGGTCATATGGGTATGGGGTCGTACAGGTCAAAATTAAGGACCTGGGGTACCACATATTTAAGCATATGTTTAGTCTGAACCATACCATCCAATTGTTAGGGGATGACTCATACTCATTTCTTAGAAAACCACGTAAATATCGGTATCAACGTCCGCGCAATCTGTTCCCACCTGCGCTCCACAGCGCAAAATCGCTTGCTGCCTGGCTGGCTGCCTGACTGGCTTGGCTCGCAGCCTCTGTTGCCACCTGGCTGGCCCTTCGATATGCCTGCCGTGGGCGGCAGTGGGTCAATCCAGAAACAGCATGAGATATGCTTAACGCTTAACTTTGGCTGGTTTTCACAAACAAACGCGCAAGAACACGCAACAGTCCAAATCCAATATGTTTTTCTTCAGTTGCTATTTCATATAGTGACGTGCTCAAATCAACAAAATTAGACCAAATTAGATAGTTAGTTCATGAGAACCAAGGCAGATGATAGATGTTGGCCCTGAATATCCACATGGGCAGTTCGTCAGGATGGCCAACAATGGCACCACACCTCTGTCCTTGATGAGAGCAGTGATCCCACAGAAGAACGGAAGGCAATAGATAGAGTCCATTTCCAGGTGTTGCAGCAGATTACAGAAATGGGAAAAGAACATTGATTCGAAGGACCAAACCGGCAAGTGCACCTGAGACACATTTTGGAGGGCATTGTCGAAGTCGAATTGCCCAAAGGACATGGACATCGCAACTTCATGTCATGGTGTATGAGTTGCTGCCTGAGATCTCCATTCCTTTGACTTTATTATCTCTGTAGCATCCGCAGGTTGACATCATGGCTATGTCAGTGTGCGAGTGTACTAAGGTCACGTCACCAAAACTATTACATACGCTGCACTGCCCGTGACAATGTCAGCTCAAAGTCTGCGAACTTCATACGCTTTCAGGTCTATGAAACTACCCGGTTCACCACCTTCCAATGTCATTCTTCGCCAAAAACTGTCTCAGAAATGCCATATGCAATCTGCTTTTACAGCTAGCTGTGTTTTGAAGCTATTGTATTTTGAGCCGCATAAAGTAGGTCGAGTTCCATGAGCTCAACAACAGCTTGGGCTTTGCAGCTAAAGCTTGACGTCTAGCTGTCTCTGCACTGTTTCTGCAGGTCCTGTCGAAGTTGTTCCTGACGAGTGGCCTCCACTTGTTTGCGGAGCTGTTGTTGCCTGGAATGCCAATTTATAGCACAGAATCACTGGTGGCATGTTTCAGCATGTCTATGTTTGCAGCCAGTGATATCACGGCAAAATGCAGCGCGAATCAAACTTGAAGCCTTTTCCCCTTCAGCACGCTTCAGCTTCAAAGCATCTTGTGATGGTTGTATTGGTTCCATTGACATCTGAAGCAGTTGGAGTCTACACTCCCTTCAGGTACAAGCCATATCCAAAAAGGAAATGGGAAGACTGCCTTCATTATTCCTGTGAGTTCTCGCATGTTGTCACATGTTGTCACACCTGTCCCTTCTCAAGGTTCAACTTGGTTCCAAGGTCAGCTGGAAGAGACACCGAAGCACAAGTGGCAGTAGCAGCTGGTGAAAGGTCGATGAGTCGGTCATCAGGAAAGTTCTGGGTCTGAATTCTTGACTTTCATCAGCTCCGTGTCAAATATCAGTGTTGAGTTGGGTGGAATCTTACCTTGCAGAGCCGCACACAGGGCAGTGAAAGCAAACCTGACAATCCTTGTCTGGGAATGTACTGCCTCTTCTTAATCCGTCTTACTTATGACTTCGAGCTTTGTTGTATCCGCCATGTTTTTTAATCTTTCCCCGATGCAAAGTCAAGGCGCCAACTTCACGGTCCCCATACGCCATGTCTGCAGGGATTTGCAGCCGACGTTTTCCACCAACACGCATTCCTTCAATCCCTTCATCCCACCTGAAGTCAGATCGCGAACTCCTGAGACCTACATTCATTATGATTCATCATGATTCATTATGACATTATGATTCATCATCAAATGTTTCGCATCTTCCACAGTTGAGCAAGATGGCTTGAGTGCAAACAGAGAATCCAGTTTATATTCTACATTTTTGAAGGCGTGATTTGACTAAACGAGCTATTGCAAGGAGAAAAAGGAGCATGTTCACACCTTTTGCTGGACAGAAAGCTTTGAATAAGGTGATTTGGAAACTCACGCAGGTCATCCGGTCTGCATCCATGGGACCCAGGAATCACTTTGCCAACTCCAAGCTGAAACTCAATCGGTTTGTGCCGATACTTCGAAGAGTCGAAGATTGACCTTGGAGCAACCACATCACACGACCAAAGGTGATCAACGGCGAGAATCAATGAAGGCTAATTAATCTACTTAGCATATAAAGTGTCTCTAAATTGGGAAGCCCCAATTTTCCATGGTTGATCATCGTGTTGTGCATTAAAAACTGCCATTAAAAACTGCCATTTAGGGGTATCCTGGTGGAAGCAAATTCGGACTCTACTACAATTAGGATGCTGAATTACAGTCTCTACATCTGAGTTTGAGTTGAGCAGCCCATTCAAAAGCCGTCCCGTGTAATGAACCGACACAGTACTTCCAACTTCTGCTGCACCACCGGTCCCAATGACCTGAGTTTTGAGCTGAACTGTCAGACTCTGTCAGACCGTCTGTTGCCCACATCTGAGGATCAGGCTTCATCTTTATATTTCAGTCCAGATGGCGAGGACATCCACTCAAATGCGAGACCCGGATGAGCATCCTTGAAACCTGTGGGCTGAGGGCTCCAAATGTTCAATGTTCAAGCCAACGTCACAAACATGTAGACAACTTAGCCAAGAAACTCAATGCACGTGGACAAGTTTGATGCTGTCCAGCGCTTCCGAAAAGAAACGTTGCAAAGCTGCTGGATCTGGAAGTTCTGTGGTTGAGAAGCAGCTCTGGAAGGACAGAAATATGTTTTGCCTTCAGGACAACATTGCTAACAAAACTTCCGTGCTGTGGCACCATCTTCGGAATGACAATTTATCAGGAAAACTCTTGTGGAAGATTCTAGTTGCTAGGCAACTATTTCCCGCCCTACCTGCCCAGCACTCCCAGCAAGAGAGGAAAGATCATGCTCCAAATAGCGCAACGGCATTTCGCAAGAAATCGCAAAATATGCTACGTCTTCAAGATTCAAACCCTACAGTGACCTTACAGAGTGAAGATTTTTTTGTATCTGCTGAGCCGTGCGAAAATATCGCAAACACATGCAAACACAGCATGTTGGATGAGATCGTAAAACACAAGAACATAATAGAACATATGTACTAGGGCTGCATTCACTGCATGCTGCTCACCTGCTTTTGGGCCAATCCTACATTCGCATCGGATAGAAAAAAGTAAGACAGAATCATGCATCCTCTAGAGACCAGTCCTTAAAGCTTGAAAGTGCCCCAATAGATTTTCTCCTGTCGACTGAGAAACCAGCTTGCGCTGCTGTCTTCTCACTTCCACCTGCATCAGCTTGCTTTGATGGCTTTGTTCACGCACCTCAGCCAACATCGACATCCTTCTCAGCTGAAAAGACCGTTTGCTGATTGCAGAACATCGAGTGGATTGAGAGGTAAATGCAAAATTGATTTGCATGTTGCACTATGCTGCACTCCTGTTCCTCTTTGATCTGCCAGGGCACTTCGTGAAGGGCTGCAAGCAGGCGTCTTGAGTCCTATGAGGAAGTTTGAATCGGCGAAAGTGGCACCGAAAGCGGCATCAAGTCCGCTGCGATCATGGCATAAAGCAGTGCCTCTCGGACTTGCTGCGCGATGATCTTGTTTTCTCGGTACTTCTCCAAACGAGGAGCCTTTGAATCTCTGCTAAGTTAGACAACATCACCATCACTTCAGCACCACTTCAGATCCCAAGGACATCAACTCAAGATGTGTGCCAAGTTTTCGATTCGTTGTCCCATATCTTTTGGTTTCGTGCTGCCCTAGCCGACCTAGCCTGTGTGTTTTGCAAGCTGGCTCTCACGTGTCTCGCCCTTTCTTTGAGAGCCTGTTTTTTGCACAAAGGTTTTGAAACTCGAAGAATTCACAGTGGAAATATAGAAATCACAACAAACCAATGCTGGTGCCTCGTGATAGTCCGCAACATCCCTTTGGAATTGAAGTTGTTCTTCCTGAATCAAAATCTATTCAGCGTCTACAGCATCTACAGGTGACAACTGGGACCTTTTCTCTGGCCTTCCGCACTTCACGCTGCCACTGAGCGAATTCAGCCTGAACAAACTCTGCTGACAGACCTTGCATAGCAAATTTGAACCCGGCACCTGGTGATGTCCTCTCTGCTGCAGGAGTTTCACGTCCTCTGCAACACCATGGAAATCAATCAAATTTGGGCAAATCAATTAGAAAACCGAAATATTTTTACATCCAGTCCTTCCAAATTTGTTGCTCTTGGGACTTCAAGATCTGCACTCGAGCTTGTACCACTTTCACGCGTTGCTCATGTGCTGCCTTGGGAAATATAGTTTCGTACATGTTTTTTACAAGCATGCAAATTCAGCTATTGTAAACACTGCACCCTTTTTGAACAAGAAACCTTGGCTTTCAGTAATCGTTTGATGTCCGCCGCCCCTGGAATCCGGCAAGAGTCCTCTCAAAGTTGACACAGAAGCACAAAAAAACACAAACATGCATGACTCATGATGAAACAACTTGAAACAAAGGAAGGCAGCCTCATCCTGTTGGGTTAAGTTCGAGTCACCGTTCCAGATTGACCCTTTATCATTTTTGTTCCAACGTTCCAACCTCAACCAGTACATTCCCAATTTTCAAGTGCAGTCATGTCCACCCAGCACAAATCGAAAAAAGGTCCCTTGAGGAATGCAAATCTGCTGATGGAGTCGAGAACCTTCGTGCTGTGTCAGAAAAACATGTTTGTCACTGCAGTGAACAAAAGGAACGAAAGGACCAAATTCTGAGCAACGTGCGAACCATGTTGCACTTCCCCGTGGAATTGTTCCACGGGTACTTTTGCCATGGCAAATGTACAACAAATGTCAAAACAATGTGTTTCCGGTGTGAGTTTTAAAAGATGTCCAGCCAAAAAAAAACTAACGACATTTGGAAACATTACAAACAAGTGAATCAGAAGGTGTTCACACATGAATTTGCAAAATAACAAATTCCCCCAGGGAACTCACAATTTACAATACACCGTCCAATATGCTGTTGTATTTTCCATGGGTTTCCCGCGGCATTTGACATGTTGCAATGCATTTCGCTGCATGTGGAAATTGAAGCGACAGGGCGCCTTGGAAGCCGATGGCCAAAGAAAATCTGAAAAATACCAAAAGAAACTGATGTAAATATACAGTACATGTAAATCATAAATCCGAAAAAAAAAAAATCGATGTAGTTGATGGAAACAACATACACAGATGTGGATTTTTTTTTGCAATTTGATTGCCCATTTTGTTTCACATCAATCCACATTGCAAAATTTAAAAAAAAAACACTATGCTAGACAGTGATGTAAATTGCAACATTGAAAAATGTTGCGTTCAATTTTCACGAAAAACATCCACACTGATCCGTTGTTGTTTACTTGCTGGAAACGTGGCAATGATATCCAAGATGTTGAAACCAAAATTCAACCCGCAAAAACAAACATGTTTTTGGTCATTGTCGACCAATGCACAGTGAAAAATACTAAACGTTCAACGTAAAACGATGACATGTGTCATGTGACAGCAATTGGACCCTGTTGTCTCAAACCAGTAGTGGCATCCAGACCCGGCTCACAACAATAGAGGTTGCAAAGGCACTTTCAAATTGCACAACCAAAGATATGTGTGGCAATACCAAAGTGCCACAAAGGCAGCACCAAACGTTCGGCAACAAACATTGCATTTATACAAATGTCGATAAACCCAGCTTCACAACCCAACAGCAGTGACGGTTTCAAATTCAAAGATAAGGCTAATGGACACATTCGGGAGACACTTGGAAAATCATATATGGAAACAAGCAGAAACCAATTTGGCGGACCAGGCGTTGCGGGGGGGGCAAGTGGAATACGATTAGGAGAAGAACGGGAGACCACATCTGGGAAATATCGGGGGGACGACAATGAAACAACTGGGAAACGATTCTGCAACTTCTGCTTGAGATACAAGCGCCTCGGGATATGAACAGATACTACACCTGCTATGTCACATGGCATGAGTGATCCATGACGCATAATGTGCAAACAGCGTCAAATGGAAACACCCCGCCTTGCTGCACACTTTAGTAGCGCGGCACTTGAAAGCCAGTTGAACGCTTCCAAACTGAGCTATGCCGCAGGGACGCAGTTTTGCGTGCCTCTTCACGGTTGGGTTCTTCAATTATAGGACCGGATAACCCCACATGTTACCAACTTCTCTAGACTTAGATTGAGCACAGAAAAGCAAGAAGGGAAGAGCAAGTATAAGAGTGATGGAAGGGTGATTGTGGGTGAGTTTGTGTGTATGTATGTGCATGCACAGGTGAGTGAATGAGAATGTGAGTGCGTGATGTGAGTGTGGTGTGTGTGAGTGAGAGATGTGACAGGGAGGGAGGGAGGGAGGGAGGGAGGGAGTGAGTGACAGGGAGGAGGGAGGGAGGGAGTGAGTGCGTGGGTGAGTGAGTGAGTGCGTTGAGTGAGTGAGAGAGGATTGAGAGAGATGAGTGAGACGAGTGAGAGAGAGAGAGAGAGTGAGTGAGAGAGAGAGTGAGTGAGAGAGAGAGAGTGAGTGAGAGAGAGAGAGAGTGAGCGAGAGAGAGAGTGAGCGAGAGAGAGAGTGAGTGAGAGTGAGAGAGAGAGTGAGTGAGAGAGAGAGAGTGAGTGAGAGAGTGAGTGAGTGAGTGAGTGAGGGTGAGTGAGGGTGAGTGAGGGTGAGTGAGGGTGAGTGAGGGTGAGTGAGGGTGAGTGAGGGTGAGTGAGGGTGAGTGAGGGTGAGTGAGGGAGTGCGGGTGAGTGCGGGTGAGTGAGGGAAAGTGAGGGTGAGTGAGGGTGAGTGAGGGAGAGTGAGGGATAGTAAAGGAGAGTGAGGGGGAGTGAGGGGAGTGAGGGAGTGAAATGAGTGAGTGAAATGAGTGAGTGAACTGAAATGAGTGAGTGAAATGAAATGAGTGAGTGAAATGAGTGAATGAAATGAGTGAGTGAAATGAGTGAGTGAAATGAGTGAGTGAAATGAGTGAGTGAAATGAGTGAGTGGGCAAAAGAGGCAGAGAGTGGGTGGCTGCGCCTTCAGATGGCGCCGGTAGAGTATTCAGCCAAGCTTTGGAGCTACGCGCCTGACGAAATGCAGCCTCTTGACAGGCGTCCATTTGGGTTCAAAGGTAAGGGGTTCATCTACTGCCAGCCCTGCCGTGGATAGTTGGTGAAAGTAGTTCACGACGGTGCCCTTGGCTGCTGCATCCAAAGGTACCTGCCAGAGCACACCCCTTGCAGAGCACCAAATACTGCGCCTGCCACGCAAAAAGCAGCGGAGACGAAGGCACGCCAAGGCGTACATCCGACCCCTTGCCCCTTGCATAGCACCAACTGATGCACCTGCCACGCCAAAGCAGCGGAGACCAAGGATGCCAGGGTGTACATCCGACCCCTTTCAGCGCACCAAATGCTGTGCCTGCCACGCAAGGGACGCCAGGGCGTACACCCGACCCCTTGCAGAGCACCAAGTGCTGCGCCTGCCACGCAAAAAGCAGCGGAGACCAAGGGACGCCAGGGCGTACATCCGACCCCTTGCAGAGCACCGAGCGCTGCGCCTGCCACGCAAAAAGCAGCGGAGACCAAAGGACGCCAGGGCGTACATCCGACCCCTTGCAGAGCACCGAGTGCTGCGCCTGCCACGCAAAAAGCAGCGGAGACCAAAGGACTCCAGGGCGTACATCCGACCCTTTGCAGAGCAACAAATGCTGCGCCTGCCACGCAAAAAGCAGCGGAGACCAAAGGACGCCAGGGCGTACATCCGACCCCTCGCAGCGCACCAAATGCTGCGCCTGCCACGCAAAAAGCAGCGGAGACCAAAGGACGCCAGGGCGTACATCCGACCCCTTGCAGCGCACCAAAGCATCGCCAAGGCGTACATCCGACCCCTTGCACACCACCAAGTGCTGCGCCTGGCACGCAAAAAGAAAGAGTGAGTGAGTGAGTGAGTGAGTGAGTGAGTGAGTGAGAGAGAGAGAGAGAGTGAGTGAGTGAGTGAGTGAGTGAGTGAGTGCATGCGTGAGTGAGTGAGTGAGCGAGCGAGCGAGCGAGTGAGTGAGTGAGTGACTTGGATGGGCAAGGCTCTTATAGGTAGTTAGCACACTTGTAAGCATATAGCTAACTTGTAAGTATATATAGCTGACTTGGCAAGTCAACATAGGCAACATAGCCAATCTACCCAAGTGAACTTACTGGGCTTGGCTAAGTGCAACTTAGACCGGTGGCTATGTTACTTACAAGTCACTTAGCTAAGTTCGCTAAGTTCGAACAAGTTGGCTTGAGCCCAAAAAAAACGTAGGTTTTTGCAAGTTTTTTTGCCGGTGTAGCCTTTGTGCCTGCTTTGAAAGGACAAAGGCTACATATATAATCATAGGTATATATGCACCTTTAAACCGAATTTTGCATACCCTCATGTTGGGGCTGAATGGGGTTTATAGGTGGTGTTTTCATTGTGCTAAGCTGGGACTCGTGCTGGCGCCCCCTTTGTTAATTTCAGCCCCCAAAAAAAAACATAACTATACCGTAACTTCTGTCCTCTATGTTTCCGTTGTTCCTTTGGAATAGTCCAATTTTCCAATTGAAAAACAAAGTTGTGCCCTTTTCAGGGCCACATTATATTTGACCGCACCTTATAAGGTTCCCACATCGATCCTTCAAAAGATCCGCATTCCCGCTGTAAAAGGGATATCTATCTATCTATCTGTCTGTCTATCTTTCTATCTATCCATCTATCTATGTATATATATAATGTTATGTGTTTATTTGGTGGTCTTTCGAATCTATCTATATCATATCTTATCCATATTTATCATATACTAATACACCACCAGCCACCCGAAGTGGCTGCCCTGCGCTGGTGCTTGCAGCAGCCTGGCCACGCAGGCAGATTTTTTTGGGGGCCGGGTCTGGGTTGACCTGTTGGGATATGGATTGGAATCTAAAATAATGGAAATAGGTTTGGAATGATCCAAAATGTATTTTACCGCACGATGCGTAAAATCCGCCCACACCGCTTTGGCGGTGAAGGCGTGCTTATTGGGGGGCAAAACAGCAACACTAAATGCTCAATGACAACACTAAATGCTCAATGACATTTGTTAATATAGCAGTCGCTATATCAGCTTTAGCTGGGGGGGGGGGGCCAAAAACGGTTTCGCACCGAGACCAGAATACGGTGGTGTTTTCGACATTTTTCGAGGATTTTTGGGTGTCTGAGCGCAAGAGGGTATTGAAATGGAATTTTGGGTCATTTTGGTAGCTTTCCGGCAATGGAAAAACGGCCAAAAATGAAAAAAACATTGTACATAGCAAGATTTTGCAGGGTTTTTGGATGCCAGAGCATTGAAAACACTGCAAAAACAAGTGTTTTGGACTGACGTTATAGCAAAAAAAGTGTAAATTACCGTATGCTTGACTGGAAACATTACAAAAACACTGTCAAAAGCAATGTTTTGGAAGGATTTACTGCCTTTATGGCAAAAAACGTGTAAATTACCGTCTGTTTGACTGGAAACATTGGAAAAACACTGTCAAAAACAATGTTTTGGAAGGATTTCTTATATATATGTTGGAGTTGGCTACCGGCATTGGAACATGGAAAAATTGAAGAAAACACTGTAAATAGCGGTATTTTCAACGGTTGGGGAGATAAGGGAATTGGAAGCATTGTCGAACATGATGTTTTCGACTGGTTTTATGGCGACAAAAGTGTAAAGTACCGTGCTTTGAAGGAAACCATTGCAAAAACATGGAAACACATTCAAAGAACACGGGATTTGGTGGACTATCTAGGCGTCGTTGTCTAGCTATTTGAAATTCCGCAGCTTGGAGAGCCTCCCCAAGCTAAGAAGTTTAACTTCCCCCCCCCGTGGGGGATCCCCAAGCTAGGGAATTTTCACTTTTCCCCCCGTGGGGGCTCCCCAAGCTAGGGAATTTTCACTTTTCCCCGCCGTGACGGGAATTTTCACTTTTCCCCGCCGTGACACCTTCCCAAGCTATGGAATTTTCACTTTTCCCTCCCTTGGAGCCCCCACGGGGGAAAACCACCCTTAGCCCCTCTCACGGACCGAAATAAACCTGCGGTGTGGGCGGCCACCCCACGCAAAGCGGGGTGAATACATTTTGCAGCATCTCAAACCCATTTCATTTTCTGAATTGTCTACCTGACAATCATTGAGGTATTTTCCACCTTGGGTTCATTCTCCGTATGGTCTTCAAGGTATCTGTTTTTTTTGATTTATATCTACATATATATATGTATATATATATATACAGAGAGACAGAGAGAACAATGTGTATATATATATATATATGTATGTGCGCGTTTCTATTTGCATTTTGGTCTGTATCAGTTGGTATATAAATAAATAAATATTTACATACCCACACACACATAGAAATATGTGTGTATATATATATAATTTTTTTTTTAAGATTCATATATGTATACAGATTACTTCTAAACATAGAATATACCTTGAAAAAACACTGGGGTTATTGTAACTCGTGTGTTTGGTGTACACGCAATAGGGTTAGTGAACAAAAATAACATCTATACCCAAAAAGATGAGTGAATGGGCCAAATGCTATTTATATTTAATGGTTCATTTTCTATCGGGAACCTTTATATGGGGAAATCAAAAGGGTATTGCATAAGGGGATTGGGCTCAGGAAATCTTTGAACAAAATGGTAAAACAAATGTAAATATACATATTATATATATATATGTACCATGACCCCATTGCAATGGCAACAATGGCAACACCGGAATGAGAATTTAATTGGGAATAATAGCCCCACAAAACGGTTAATTATATAATTGTCCATGTTACTATAGGGGAATTTCTTTGAAGAACGGAGCCCAGAAGAGCCCAGAAGAATTGGAAACTAAAACCCCGAAGTACCATGTGCATTGGGCCAATTAATCAGGGGGGGAACAAGGATTCACCATTTTTTTCCCGTCCAACGCCAGATGGCTCTTGCCAGGTCGTTTAACAAACCGGAAATACAATTGCATTTTGCAAATTCAGCGAATTAGATCTGTGGCAACTTCAGTCCTGTCGATCGTTTGCAATCAAAAGAGAACTGATTGGATCGATACATAATCCATTGTGCTGTCACCGTGCAAAAAGCAGACAACGAAAACAAAAACAAAACAAAGCGCACAAGAACAAACAAGATAAAACAACCAAAAAAGACAGCACGGCTGTGGTCAGCTGATCAGTTCATAGTCCTTGCAATGTATAAGAAAGATGATAGCTTTGTATCACCACGGGATTGGTATGGCAGAGGTAAAACAAACAACAAAAACAGAAAGACCACAACTACTATCGGGTGACACGTTTTCATTGGTAAGAATCCGGGTGAAATTTGAAGCCGTTACCAGCTTCACGATATGTCCATGCAATGTAAATAAAAAAACATGGGCTACGGACTTCTTTGCAACACGAAGCAGACGAACAGTAAGTAATTAAGTGACACCGCCGCCTTCAATGATGGCTAACAACCAAAGAAGCAACAAGTGAACGAACGAAAATGCTGCTCTCAATGATGGCAAGTAAGTAATGTATATGTTTCAAAGCTTCTCTCCAATTTACATATCCAACAAACGCATTTTGTCATCATTGAGGGCGGCGCTTCAACTTAACTACTTGATGTGTCTTTGCTAGGGAAGAAAATACAAGGGGCTCAGACTCAGAGAAACAAATCAAAATTCACAGAAACAAACAAATAAAAACGAACCTATCGAAATAAACAAGGAAATAAAGGAGCCGACGAAATTCAGGGAAATATGCAGAGAAATTCAGAACCTTGAAAGAAGCCCGGGGATATGGGAAAGAAAAGAATTCGGGAAAATCAATATGGAAAACACTGACAATAAAGTAGCGGTTCGGGGAAATAAATCATGAATTTCCGGATATAAATGAACGATGCAAGAAACAAATAAGGAGCACAGGAAACAACAAGAACGCAAGGAAATAAACAGCGAAGTGAGCGCAATAGTCCAAATAGAGCATGCATGGAAATACATCATGAATTCAGGGCAGCGAGCAAGGAACTCGAAGCGCTCCAGCAGCTCAATAAGGAGCTCTGGGAAATGAATATGGGACTCAAGGAAATAAACAAGGCACCTGGGGACATAAATACGGGATTGAGGGACATAAATCAGAAACCCCGGAAACAAAAAGACGTTCAGGGTCAAGAACTCTGGGAAACAAAAAGAGGTTCAGGGAAATAACAAAGCGATGAAAATAGCTTCAAATTTCACCCGGATTCTTACCAATGAAAACGTGTCACCCGATAG
Source organism: Cladocopium goreaui (assembly GCA_947184155.2). Taxonomy (NCBI): domain Eukaryota; class Dinophyceae; order Suessiales; family Symbiodiniaceae; genus Cladocopium; species Cladocopium goreaui. The sequence goes on along the minus strand of CAMXCT020003027.1, from coordinate 50,554 downwards.
TAGTTGCAGTTGCCGTACGCTGGTGCTGTGCACCACAATGCTAAAAAGCTTTCCCAGACCTAGTTTTTTAGATTGCACCAGGGGCAGCGTAAAGCCGTTAAATCGTAAAGTTCAATTTTCTTCAAAAAAGCTCTTTGATGTTTTAAAAAAATCCCAACTTTACCACTTTATGATTTTATGATTTAATGATGCGATTTTCAATCTAAAATGTAAAACCAACGGTAATTGAGAGAGGGCGGAATTTAGAAATAGCCCCGAACTTTTTCGCAAGACTAGGAAGGGTGTTTTGGGCTTGTTCCCGTTTCATCCTTTTCCAATGGATGCATATTTCAATCAGCAACATGACAAGAAGAATGTCAAGACTGTCTATATCCGTGTCAGGTCTAAAAAGCATGAAATCAAGCCCCCTCTTTAAAGTCATTTTCACCTTGGTTCGCGGCAATGCTTGGAAAGCAGGCACGTATGGAAACATGGATGTTGATAAACAGGACAAGATGGACGACAGGCAGCATCCATCAATCGATTTGCATGTGCTATCACCTTGGGACATGTCAAGAACCACCACTGGTTGCTTCTTGCGCTGGAAACCTTCATGACAGACATGCTCCCAAACTGCGGAATTTTGTTCATAGTCAATGACATGTTTGAAGCCAAGCGGTGGTGTTGAAAATGAAGCAAAATGTGGCTTCATCTATTGAAAATTCGACAGAAGCGCAACCAAAAATGGAAGCAGAAAATGGCATCAGGCATTCACCGGCAAGCAGCGCAAAGTCTACTCAATAGCCTTTGTTTTCTCATTGCTACGCTGCAGTCGCATACGCGCGGAGTTTAAGAAAACGTTGTCGTCGTCACTGCTGGCAGGCAATCGTGCCTTCAGATAAAGCAGCTTCCCTAAAATACTTTGAACAGAAAAACCGTAACCAGGAAAAACCTTGAAAGCACACTTCAATAAATGTTCTTTTTGATGGTGGGCGCCGTCACTTTTGTTCTTCAGCACTGATGAACCAGTTCAAATCGGCGTTCCTCAAGACCCCAAGATCAAAACCAGCGAAATACTTAGATAAAATTTTCATCCATTGGAAAAGGATGAAATGGGAACAAGCCCAAAACACCCTTCCTAGTCTTGCGAAAAAGTTCGGGGCTATTTTTAAATTCCGCCCTCTCTCAATTACCGTTGGTTTTACATTTTAGATTGAAAATCGCATCATTAAATCATAAAATCATAAAGTGGTAAAGTTGGGATTTTTTTAAAACATCAAAGAGCTTTTTTGAAGAAAATTGAACTTTACGATTTAACGGCTTTACGCTGCCCTGGTGCAATCTAAAAAACTAGGTCTGGGAAAGCTTTTTAGCATTGTGGTGCACAGCACCAGCGTACGGCAACTGCAACTACTATCGGGTGACACGTTTTCATTGGTAAGAATCCGGGTGAAATTTGAAGCCGTTACCAGCTTCACGATATGTCCATGCAATGTAAATAAAAAACATGGGCTACGGACTTCTTTGCAACACGAAGCAGACGAACAGTAAGTAATTAAGTGACACCGCCGCCTTCAATGATGGCTAACAACCAAAGAAGCAACAAGTGAACGAACGAAAATGCTGCTCTCAATGATGGCAAGTAAGTAATGTATATGTTTCAAAGCTTCTCTCCAATTTACATATCCAACAAACGCATTTTGTCATCATTGAGGGCGGCGCTTCAACTTAACTACTTGATGTGTCTTTGCTAGGGAAGAAAATACAAGGGGCTCAGACTCAGAGAAACAAATCAAAATTCACAGAAACAAACAAATAGAAACGAACCTATCGAAATAAACAAGGAAATAAAGGAGCCGACGAAATTCAGGGAAATTTATAGTCAGAAGGATCTTTCAAACAGATTTCAGCTTACGCAACATATAAGGTTGTGGCAGTGCATAAGCCGTGGGTACAGGAGTGTACATTGTTCAAAGTATAAGGCATATTTATAATTTGAGTCAACATATATATAATCAAACATATATTTATTTGTCGTATACGTCATACGTCGTTCGCACGCCGTCGCAAAAACATAAACCAAACATACAAGACAAACATGCAACTCACATGACATGAAAACATTGGCATCACTGCATGAGAATGAACTGAAATGTTTGATAGCACATCTGTCTTTTTCTTTCGTCGCAGAAGATGGGGATTCGATGGATATGTTCACCTCACATTTTGTGAGGTTGGTTGCTTGACCATTTTGGGTTGCACTTGCCATTCTTATGTCTGCATTTGACATCCATCACCCATTGTGAAGTTTCAGAGGAGGGTGGGTGGGTGAAACTGAACAATCCGGTGCTATCATAGCACATGCACCCACCCACCCTCCGCACTTGGGATGTAAAACACCAAACATGTAATGATACATGAACATGCATGCATGTAGTGACGTGTGTGACATCCACAGTTTCACGTTTGTTTAGTTAAGATGATTGACAGATACTGCACTTGAATCATAGCCTCGCTTGTGAAGGTTTGACATCATGTCGCATTTTCTGATAAGAACAGATACTACACTGGAAGCGTTGAGTCACGTTGACATCCAACTGCATCGTTTCGTGAGGTTTGTCATTTCATTTTTTTTAAACTGCTTCAAATAAAACATTCGTCAGTTCAGTATCTGCTTTGCTCATATGTTTGTTGGTAAACACTTGTTTACAAAAAGACAACATTGCAAACTTGACAGTCCACAAACGGAAGTGTAAATTGAGCACATGACATAAACTTACGTAAGGCATATTTACGCGCGAGGGCGAAGTTGCACATTGAGTTAGAAAGCCGCTCATGCCTTCGCTTTCCTTCTTACTATAAACCAGCATTAGCAAGCTAACGCAAAACTTATAGTCAGAAGGATCTTTCAAACAGATTTCAGCTTACGCAACATATAAGGTTGTGGCAGTGCATAAGCCGTGGGTACAGGAGTGTACATTGTTCAAAGTATAAGGCATATTTATAATTTGAGTCAACATATATATAATCAAACATATATTTATTTGTCGTATACGTCATACGTCGTTCGCACGCCGTCGCAAAAACATAAACCAAACATACAAGACAAACATGCAACTCACATGACATGAAAACATTGGCATCACTGCATGAGAATGAACTGAAATGTTTGATAGCACATCTGTCTTTTTCTTTCGTCGCAGAAGATGGGGATTCGATGGATATGTTCACCTCACATTTTGTGAGGTTGGTTGCTTGACCATTTTTGGTTGCACTTGCCATTCTTATGTCTGCATTTGACATCCATCACCCCATTCTGCTTCAGCTCATTCTTTCACAATTTGCATCCAAGGTTTGTTGGTAACGGGACAGAAGGATTCGCATAAAACAAAAGGTTTGAGGAACTCCAAGCCTGAAAGTGTGCCTCTGCTGGGTGGATCAGCAGGATTGCTCGATGAAGGAACTCTGGCAAACCAATGCAGCGATTGCTGCTTCTCATCCAAAATCTCAAAGGTCATCAAAAGGTCTCTCCACGTCCGTTGGGTGGATACCCCTTTTACAAGGGCGTCGACAGCTGGCCAGTTGTCAACAAAGACCACAACCCTTTCTAACGTAATGTGCCGCGACCAGGTGTGCAAGGCGGTCAGCACAGCATACAGCTCAATAAGCCCAATGACGTGATCTTTGTCGTCATTCTCTGTCCAATCATCCAAAATTTCTTGTGGCACTTCAGCTCCAAAAATTTCGACATGCCCACAGGGAAGAATGCATACTCCCCCAATGCCAGCGACACGTTTACCGTTGTCATATTCCAGAGAACCGTCAGTAAAAATGACGACGGGCATCTTCTTCTTAGAAACACTGAATGTCCTGGGCCGCCCTGACAGAAGTTTTGACCTCAGAAGTTCAACGGCCTTGCAAGCTCTTTCATCAAGCTCCACCGTCACTTTGCCAAGCGAAGCTGCATGTCTTATGTCTGCAAGGGCAAGCCGCCCCGCACGTCCCCACAGCTGTGCCTCCGCATACTGCAGCTTCCCAAGTTTACTTGGCATTTGGTCCACCGCAATGTAGCGTTCTTCTATCATCTTGTCCAAAAATTGCACAGTCTCTTCTATTCTCGATTGCTTGTTCTGCACCTTGATGTGGCCAGAATTCACAGATTGCAAATTGAGCTCTACCCCAAGCAGCTCAGTGCAGTCTGAAAAAGCTGCAAGCTTGTCTTTGCTGTAAAGAAACCCAAAAACATCAAACAACTCCAGGGCAGCATGCAGGGAGCTTTTCTCGTGACACTCATGCGTCAGCAAAGCATAATCGTCAAAGTAAGCAGCCCAACAAAGGCCCATGTGCAGTCCGGCCGCTTGTAAGAAAGAGCTGACTCTTAGGAAGTGGTGCACACTGGCCGAGGCTCCAAACGGCAAAACCTTGGAAGTATAGCATACTGGTTTCCGCTTCTGGTTATCCCACAAGGTTACCACCGTTCGGTGATGTTCGTCTGGATGCACAGCAAGTTGTTTGTATGCGCTTTGCAAATCAACGCACGTGGTCTTGAATATGGGTCTCAGCCTTTTCCATTCGTCATGAACATCCCCGTCCAGTGTGCTGCCATCGCTCAGCTTGAACTGCATGTGTTCATGGAAAGTAAGATATTGTGCAAGAACAACCAGGGCCCAGAGCACATGGTCCATGGTGCGCAACTCAGGCTTCTCCACCGATCCAAAAGTCTGATTCAGCGTGTTTTCACGGAAATCGTCAATTGGCCGCGTCTTGTTCTTTTGTTTGACTCCGAATCGCCTAACCGGCAACCAGTCGTGACCATATTTGTTTGTTATCTCATCTGTGGTAAAAGGACCTTCAAGCCAGCCTTTCGATTTTTCCATCTCTGTCACTTCCATGAGTTCCGTCTGGAGCTCACTGGCTTCTGTCAGTCTCATGCGCCCCAGGAGAGTGGGCCTGAGGAACTTGGTGTTCTGTTTCAGTTGGGCCACCGATAAAGTTGGAATGTTGACCTGCGGTTTGAAGATGCCACATGCGCTGAAGTTTCCAGTGAGCTCAAAACCTTGTGTCATCTCATCAAAAAGGTTGACGTCGGGCCAGTTCATTTCCTCTGCGACTTGTCTCATCAAGAGGATATTCTTGCCACGGAGAACACATGCAACTGATTCACTCATTTGTCCATGAAGCTCAGATTCCAATGATCTGAGTTTGGCTTCCGTGGTTCTCCATCTTGTCAAGCAGTTGATTCGGTGCTTTGTGATCTCAGAGGGGGCAGTGGTGAGATACCAGAAAAGCGTTCTCACAAGAGAGTCAGGCAGGTTCTTGAGCTCATCATATGGATGCCAAATCTGTCTGCTGACGTCCACAAATTGTTGCATTGTTCTGAAACACCCAAAAACGCATAAGGTCAAATCTCCGTCCTTCCCCTTGTTCGCTTCAGTTCTTAGCAGTTTGCAACCCTTAGGAATGTCGCCATGTTGTTGAGTAAGGCATTTCTTGTTATCCACGTTCGGGATGTTCCGCATGAGGACCGCTTTAGTCCATAAAAATTCCGAAACCAGTTGAGGCACTTTCCTTCCTCGCTTCTGCACTTGCGGGGCAGTGGCTGTGGATTTCCCATTGAAGTCGTGGACATGCAAACCGCGCTGCAACACAATCTGTTGTACAATGTCAGCATAGGTGCGGCACATTCCATCAGGATACTCGGCTTCTTTGGCAGTGTTAAAAGTTGAAGTGGCATGGTCAAAACCCCATGCCTCATGTTCATGATTTCCCGGGCAGAATCGCTGTAAGGGCTCATAGAGTGCAGCATCACTGACCAAAAAGGTTGTCAACTTTTTCCTCGTGCTGCCAAAAGCGCATGCATGACAGTGAATCCACTCTCCGTGGATGATTGCAAAAAGGGAAAACTTCAAGCCCCACATCAACGAGTTTGTAGGATTTTCGATTGACCAGGGTATGTCCCTTTTGTGCAATTCTTCAACCAGCCTGCCCAAAACATCGTACAAGGCATTGGCGCCGTCAACACGCATTTGATCTGCATAGGATAGTCCTTGCAGACCCAAAGGCTCACTTTCTGACCTCAGAGGTTGAGGCCCAGGAGTTTTATATCAGGCATCGGAATTCCTCTCGCACGACTGCACGTGCCACAGGGAGGTGCTATGTGGCATGCTAGAACATCATAATTATCAAGCAAAAATATCAACTGACTCCATGCATGAGGTTGTGAAAGATCGAGCTGGACGATTTTGCATCGTGGTGCATGCCTGTTGTGCTTGTGGTCAATGGGTACAACAGGAATTCCTGTACTACGTACCGCTGCCGACAGTCGTGCGCTGCCCGCACAAAGCTCAAGAAAAATGCAAGGTTTGGTGCCCTCAGTGGGGGCAGGCAAACACTCATGAAAATTGATCGGCGTGCCTTCATCACCGAGGCTCTGAGGGACATGAAGATCATGGCCACTCTCGTGTATGGGCTCCCGCTCAATCGGGAGTCATTCCTTCCCGTGATCCAAGGCCGGGTGGGACTTGAAGCACCCTTTGATGCAGCAACAATGGAGGCCTCTCTCACACTTCTGCTTGTCAACGACATGAGGGCAACGCTTCAAGTTGTACCCAAAACACAAACGCATCCCTTTTGGTGTTGAAGCTGCAACATCACCAAGAGCAAGCAACTCATGAGGAATGCGGGCATTGTTGGATCCCTTTGACTTGCCTTTACCTTTGAAGGATCCTTTGCCACCTTTCTCAAAACGCTGCCTTTTGGCTGGACTCTCTCCGACCGGTTTGGGAGCTTCTCGATCAGGTTTGTTGGCTGCTATGGGTCGAGGCTGCAAAAGGGCCATGACTTCCGATGACTGCATGCATTTTTCAAAAATGAGGTCAATTGGACGTCCTGCTGTGTTGGCTTTGATCCCCTCGCGGGTGTGTTCACCCAAGACTACAAAAAGCTTCCGGTCAGCCTGTTCCAGTTGTTTCATGGTGGTGCGGGCAAATCCGCTGCTGGGTTCTTCGAGGCGACATTGCATCATCTTTTCTGACCACGCCTCCATGAGGGAGAACTTCACCAGGTTCGCCTGCTCAAAGGCGAGAGCTCGCCTAGTCAATGCGTATTTCACCTGAATCTCGCTGCTGGTGTTGCACGGCTCAACCTGATTGGCCTTCTGCAATTTCAAGGTGCCTGAACCATCAAAAGTGAGCTGGGTGTCCCTTTTCAGTCCTGTGAGTAGTTCATGTTCTCGACTCACTGCTGATTCCCAAGAAACGTATTGAATGCGGTCACTCTCATAAATGGATATGCATTTGTCAATAAGGCTGTCGCCAGGTTCCAAAGGTCCTGAGATATTGATGCCTCTCAGCCGCTGCTGCTGTTGTTTGAGTCTCTCACTCCTCTCAGCTGGTGCAAGTTTCCTGATCGGTGTCTCGTCTGTGCTTTCTGCCTTGGATTTTATATCTGATGCAACATTCACATAAGCTTCGTTAAAGATTCTCCTGATGAAAGCCATCTCAACAGTGCTAGGGTCCTTGCCATAGACCTCTTTTGCCAAGTTAACCAAAGGTGCTTCGTCAGTACCAGCTGGGGAGTAATTGCAAGCAAATGCAAAACGTGACATAGTGGTCAGTTGCTGATCTTTCATGTTGGCTATGGCCTCGTCTTCGAACCCAATCTCTCGACATCTTTGAAAGAAAACTGCTTCGCTATCTGAAAAACTCATGGCAGCAAGGAGAAAGAGGGGTTCGACAAACCAGAATTGTTTCCAAGCGACAACATGTTAGTCTGAGCCAGGTCCAACCTATTTGTAACAGCCATCAAATTGACATGTGCAAGTGGTGCATGATTGCATATGCAGGTTGAAAAACTCTGAAACATGGGACATGCAAAAATGATGCATAAACACATGGTACATGCAAACATGACGGTACATCGCATCGCCGTTCGACCGCATTGGTCATCTGGAGCCAAAACACGAACATTGCATGATGTTCCATGGTGCATTTCCAATAAGGCATGCATGTGCCTCTGATGATGTGCATTTCATCACGGTGCGTTCAAGTTGGCTCAAGTTGTCGAATGGCTGCCTTTTTCCTTCGACATTCATACATGTATGGCATTTATCTGAAGCAAACATTGCAGGCCGGAGAAAGGAAAGCTGGCTTTGTCTGAAGCCTGTCGTAGCTGGCTGACATCTTTCGGCCGCATTTGAACTCAGCCCCAGCTTCGTCTGCAAAGACGTGGATGCATCTGGAAATTTTATTCCGGACGTACACTGCATCTTCGACCTCAATGGCCTTTTCTGGTTGCCAATCTCCGACCACGTTTCTGCAGGCAGCTTCTTCCTTTTCACAGTCAACATCTTCCTCGTTCTCCGTCGCTGTGCTGGACGAAGCTCCATCGTCGTCGTCCTCTGGTGGTTCAACTGGGTCCATGTCCACGAACCTGCCTGAACGCGTCTCATCAGGTCTGAACTTCCCAGATTTTATGACCTCCAGCATGTGACATAAGTCACGCAAAGGACCCGCTGCAGCATCGCGACTGTAAACGAGCATTGAGGTTTCCTTGGAAGCACTGTGATACCCAAGGATCCGTCGGGATTGCCCTGACATATTGAACTTGGCACACATCGACAAAAGGCTGGCCTTGCATGAGTGCGTGCCAATCCGCACCGGCCCATCAACTTCCACCCCTTGAAGAAGAGCCCTGAGCCATCCGGCGGCGGCTGTCACAGTCAAGGGAATCTTCGACCATCCACCACCGTTCGATGGTGTTGTCAAAAGCGGCACAAAACCTTGGGCATCTCCCATGGCAGGCAAAACATTCTCTTGTCGAAGGTTCAGCCACGTCTGCACCCATGGTTTTGGGCCCAAGCATTGTAAGGGCACAGCAATGGGTATATGTCGGGCTTTCTTCTCCAACGTGATTGACGTCTTGGTCTTCTCGGCAAGGCATTCAAGGAATCCAAACCCGTCCGGACGCTCATCCAGCAAAAGTGAAGACACCTGTAACCCATCTGAGTATCTCAGCCTTCCGTACACGAGGAAAAGGAAGTACCCACTGGCCAGTCTGTCAAAAATTGCCCTGCCCTCATCATGCACCGTGGCTTCTAGGTGCAGGATCTGCTTCACGGACAGGGGTGGTCTTTGGACCAGTTTCTTCCTCTGGCCATACAAAATGTCGACCAGCCCTTTGATTCTGCCAGAAGCCCTTATTGAAGCTGCTCCATGAAGTCCAAAATGATGGTCCGCAAAATTGATCGACAAAAGCAGCGATCTGGGGAATGAGGCAGCTCTGTTGTTGCATGCCTTCAGGAAGTCGTACACCTGGAACTCATGGAGCGGCATGCACGGCTTTCCGCGCTCCTTGTAGAAGCTGATGTATTGGAGCAAAGGACCAGCTCTGCTATGGAGAGTGTTAGTAGCCTTCGCTCCCAGTGCATCAGCTATGCTCTCCAACAAGCCTCCACGGGCAAACTCCATTGCCCTGCATTGCACTTCGAGCCGGGTTATCTCCCAGGCACCAACTTCATGAAGAATGATGGACGACCACTTTTTGTAGGCAGCCCTTCTCTCCCATGACAACTTCTCTGCCCACAATCGATTATCGATGTTGTTTGCGGCCCTGATTCCAGCCATCTTGAAAGCGCTGTCAGTCGAGGCCTCTTCCAACTGCACCTCCTGTTGTTGGCGCACCGGCATTGGAGGCATAGCCGATTTGACCATGTCAGCGTAAACAGTCCTCATTCGTTTGCATGCTTGCCATGGTGAAGTCATTACTCGGTCCCAAGGCATTGTAAAAGCAGAGGATCTGTTTTGAGTCCAAACGTGTGCCAGGTGCATGTTGTAAGCATCATCATCAAAATTGTTGCCAAAATTACTTGAAAAAGGCATGATTGCAGTGCTATGATTCGGTACCCCTGTCATCTTCAGCAGGTCTTGGCGTGGTCCAGGCAAGTGGAGGATCTGGCACCCGATGGGGGTGTGCGATGGCGTCTTGAAGTTCCTGAAAATCCCTGACTTCAAGCAAGACTGCAAAACAAGTGGTTCGAAAACACCTCGTGGAGGATGAATCGAAAAATTGCAGAAACACCGCTGATCCGTTGTCCACGCCAAACAAGAGGTCAAGCACAGGATTGGTAAAAAGTTGATCGTATCGATCCAAGTCAGCTTCTGAATGCACATCAATTTGCATATGACACTGTCGGTAAAAGGAGCCAAAAGAAACAGCTAAACCAGCCCAAAATGAAACCAGTCGTAGCAGGCAAAACCCAAGAGGAAACGGCTGCCTCAGCCTTCCAGGCAATGTAGGCGGTGTGCCCACGGTCAATGGCTCCACGCCGACGCGTCAGTGAAACTGAACAATCCGGTGCTATCATAGCACATGCACCCACCCACCCTCCGCACTTGGGATGTAAAACACCAAACATGTAATGATACATGAACATGCATGCATGTAGTGACGTGTGTGACATCCACAGTTTCACGTTTGTTTAGTTAAGATGATTGACAGATACTGCACTTGAATCATAGCCTCGCTTGTGAAGGTTTGACATCATGTCGCATTTTCTGATAAGAACAGATACTACACTGGAAGCGTTGAGTCACGTTGACATCCAACTGCATCGTTTCGTGAGGTTTGTCATTTCATTTTTTTTTAAACTGCTTCAAATAAAACATTCGTCAGTTCAGTATCTGCTTTGCTCATATGTTTGTTGGTAAACACTTGTTTACAAAAAGACAACATTGCAAACTTGACAGTCCACAAACGGAAGTGTAAATTGAGCACATGACATAAACTTGCGTAAGGCATATTTACGCGTGAGGGCGAAGTTGCACATTGAGTTAGAAAGCCGCTCATGCCTTCGCTTTCCTTCTTACTATAAACCAGCATTAGCAAGCTAACGCAAAACATGCAGAGAAATTCAGAACCTTGAAAGAAGCCCGGGGATATGGGAAAGAAAAGAATTCGGGAAAATCAATATGGAAAACACTGACAATAAAGTAGCGGTTCGGGGAAATAAATCATGAATTTCCGGATATAAATGAACGATGCAAGAAACAAATAAGGAGCACAGGAAACAACAAGAATGCAAGGAAATAAACAGCGAAGTGAGCGCAATAGTCCAAATAGAGCATGCATGGAAATACATCATGAATTCAGGGCAGCGAGCAAGGAACTCGAAGCGCTCCAGCAGCTCAATAAGGAGCTCTGGGAAATGAATATGGGACTCAAGGAAATAAACAAGGCACCTGGGGACATAAATACGGGATTGAGGGACATAAATCAGAAACCCCGGAAACAAAAAGACGTTCAGGGTCAAGAACTCTGGGAAACAAAAAGAGGTTCAGGGAAATAACAAAGCGATGAAAATAGCTTCAAATTTCACCCGGATTCTTACCAATGAAAACGTGTCACCCGATAGTAGTTGCAGTTGCCGTACGCTGGTGCTGTGCACCACAATGCTAAAAAGCTTTCCCAGACCTAGTTTTTTAGATTGCACCAGGGGCAGCGTAAAGCCGTTAAATCGTAAAGTTCAATTTTCTTCAAAAAGCTCTTTGATGTTTTAAAAAAATCCCAACTTTACCACTTTATGATTTTATGATTTAATGATGCGATTTTCAATCTAAAATGTAAAACCAAAGGTAACTGAGAGAGGGCGGAATTTAGAAATAGCCACGAACTTTTTCGCAAGACTAGGAAGGGTGTTTTGGGCTTGTTCCCGTTTCATCCTTTTCCAATGGATGCATATTTCAATCAGCAACATGACAAGAAGAATGTCAAGACTGTCTATATCCGTGTCAGGTCTAAAAAGCATGAAATCAAGCCCCCTCTTTAAAGTCATTTTCACCTTGGTTCGCGGCAATGCTTGGAAAGCAGGCACGTATGGAAACATGGATGTTGATAAACAGGACAAGATGGACGACAGGCAGCATCCATCAATCGATTTGCATGTGCTATCACCTTGGGACATGTCAAGAACCACCACTGGTTGCTTCTTGCGCTGGAAACCTTCATGACAGACATGCTCCCAAACTGCGGAATTTTGTTCATAGTCAATGACATGTTTGAAGCCAAGCGGTGGTGTTGAAAATGAAGCAAAATGTGGCTTCATCTTTGAAAATTCGACAGAAGCGCAACCAAAAATGGAAGCAGAAAATGGCATCAGGCATTCACCGGCAAGCAGCGCAAAGTCTACTCAATAGCCTTTGTTTTCTCATTGCTACGCTGCAGTCGCATACGCGCGGAGTTTAAGAAAACGTTGTCGTCGTCACTGCTGGCAGGCAATCGTGCCTTCAGATAAAGCAGCTTCCCTGAAATACTTTGAACAGAAAAACCGTAACTAGGAAAAACCTTGAAAGCACACTTCAATAAATGTTCTTTTTGATGGTGGGCGCCGTCACTTTTGTTCTTCAGCACTGATGAACCAGTTCAAATCGGCGTTCCTCAAGACCCCAAGATCAAAACCAGCGAAATACTTAGATAAAATTTTCATCCATTGGAAAAGGATGAAATGGGAACAAGCCCAAAACACCCTTCCTAGTCTTGCGAAAAAGTTCGTGGCTATTTTTAAATTCCGCCCTCTCTCAATTACCTTTGGTTTTACATTTTAGATTGAAAATCGCATCATTAAATCATAAAATCATAAAGTGGTAAAGTTGGGATTTTTTTAAAACATCAAAGAGCTTTTTTGAAGAAAATTGAACTTTACGATTTAACGGCTTTACGCTGCCCTGGTGCAATCTAAAAAACTAGGTCTGGGAAAGCTTTTTAGCATTGTGGTGCACAGCACCAGCGTACGGCAACTGCAACTACTATCGGGTGACACGTTTTCATTGGTAAGAATCCGGGTGAAATTTGAAGCCGTTACCAGCTTCACGATATGTCCATGCAATGTAAATAAAAAACATGGGCTACGGACTTCTTTGCAACACGAAGCAGACGAACAGTAAGTAATTAAGTGACACCGCCGCCTTCAATGATGGCTAACAACCAAAGAAGCAACAAGTGAACGAACGAAAATGCTGCTCTCAATGATGGCAAGTAAGTAATGTATATGTTTCAAAGCTTCTCTCCAATTTACATATCCAACAAACGCATTTTGTCATCATTGAGGGCGGCGCTTCAACTTAACTACTTGATGTGTCTTTGCTAGGGAAGAAAATACAAGGGGCTCAGACTCAGAGAAACAAATCAAAATTCACAGAAACAAACAAATAAAAACGAACCTATCGAAATAAAGAAGGAAATAAAGGAGCCGACGAAATTCAGGGAAATATGCAGAGAAAATTCAGAACCTTGAAAGAAGCCCGGGGATATGGGAAAGAAAAGAATTCGGGAAAATCAATATGGAAAACACTGACAATAAAGTAGCGGTTCGGGGAAATAAATCATGAATTTCCGGATATAAATGAACGATGCAAGAAACAAATAAGGAGCACAGGAAACAACAAGAACGCAAGGAAATAAACAGCGAAGTGAGCGCAATAGTCCAAATAGAGCATGCATGGAAATACATCATGAATTCAGGGCAGCGAGCAAGGAACTCGAAGCGCTCCAGCAGCTCAATAAGGAGCTCTGGGAAATGAATATGGGACTCAAGGAAATAAACAAGGCACCTGGGGACATAAATACGGGATTGAGGGACATAAATCAGAAACCCCGGAAACAAAAAGACGTTCAGGGTCAAGAACTCTGGGAAACAAAAAGAGGTTCAGGGAAATAACAAAGCGATGAAAATAGCTTCAAATTTCACCCGGATTCTTACCAATGAAAACGTGTCACCCGATAGTAGTTGCAGTTGCCGTACGCTGGTGCTGTGCACCACAATGCTAAAAAGCTTTCCCAGACCTAGTTTTTTAGATTGCACCAGGGCAGCGTAAAGCCGTTAAATCGTAAAGTTCAATTTTCTTCAAAAAAGCTCTTTGATGTTTTAAAAAAATCCCAACTTTACCACTTTATGATTTTATGATTTAATGATGCGATTTTCAATCTAAAATGTAAAACCAAAGGTAATTGAGAGAGGTCTGAATTTAAAAATAGCCACGAACTTTTTCGCAAGACTAGGAAGGGTGTTTTGGGCTTGTTCCCATTTCATCCTTTTCCAATGGGTGCATATTTCAATCAGCAACATGACAAGAAGAATGTCAAGACTGTCTATATCCGTGATAGGTCTAAAAAGCATGAAATCAAGCCCCCTCTTTAAAGTCATTTTCACCTTGGTTCGCGGCAATGCTTGGAAAGCAGGCACGTATGGAAACATGGATGTTGATAAACAGGACAAGATGGACGACAGGCAGCATCCATCAATCGATTTGCATGTGCTATCACCTTGGGACATGTCAAGAACCACCACTGGTTGCTTCTTGCGCTGGAAACCTTCATGACAGACATGCTCCCAAACTGCGGAATTTTGTTCATAGTCAATGACATGTTTGAAGCCAAGCGGTGGTGTTGAAAATGAAGCAAAATGTGGCTTCATCTATTGAAAATTCGACAGAAGCGCAACCAAAAATGGAAGCAGAAAATGGCATCAGGCATTCACCGGCAAGCAGCGCAAAGTCTACTCAATAGCCTTTGTTTTCTCATTGCTACGCTGCAGTCGCATACGCGCGGAGTTTAAGAAAACGTTGTCGTCGTCACTGCTGGCAGGCAATCGTGCCTTCAGATAAAGCAGCTTCCCTGAAATACTTTGAACAGAAAAACCGTAACCAGGAAAAACCTTGAAAGCACACTTCAATAAATGTTCTTTTTGATGGTGGGCGCCGTCACTTTTGTTCTTCAGCACTGATGAACCAGTTCAAATCGGCGTTCCTCAAGACTCCAAGATCAAAACCAGCGAAATACTTAGATAAAATTTTCATCCATTGGAAAAGGATGAAATGGGAACAAGCCCAAAACACCCTTCCTAGTCTTGCGAAAAAGTTCGGGGCTATTTTTAAATTCCGCCCTCTCTCAATTACCGTTGGTTTTACATTTTAGATTGAAAATCGCATCATTAAATCATAAAATCATAAAGTGGTAAAGTTGGGATTTTTTTAAAACATCAAAGAGCTTTTTTGAAGAAAATTGAACTTTACGATTTAACGGCTTTACGCTGCCCTGGTGCAATCTAAAAAACTAGGTCTGGGAAAGCTTTTTAGCATTGTGGTGCACAGCACCAGCGTACGGCAACTGCAACTACTATCGGGTGACACGTTTTCATTGGTAAGAATCCGGGTGAAATTTGAAGCCGTTACCAGCTTCACGATATGTCCATGCAATGTAAATAAAAAACATGGGCTACGGACTTCTTTGCAACACGAAGCAGACGAACAGTAAGTAATTAAGTGACACCGCCGCCTTCAATGATGGCTAACAACCAAAGAAGCAACAAGTGAACGAACGAAAATGCTGCTCTCAATGATGGCAAGTAAGTAATGTATATGTTTCAAAGCTTCTCTCCAATTTACATATCCAACAAACGCATTTTGTCATCATTGAGGGCGGCGCTTCAACTTAACTACTTGATGTGTCTTTGCTAGGGAAGAAAATACAAGGGGCTCAGACTCAGAGAAACAAATCAAAATTCACAGAAACAAACAAATAAAAACGAACCTATCGAAATAAACAAGGAAATAAAGGAGCCGACGAAATTCAGGGAAATATGCAGAGAAATTCAGAACCTTGAAAGAAGCCCGGGGATATGGGAAAGAAAAGAATTCGGGAAAATCAATATGGAAAACACTGACAATAAAGTAGCGGTTCGGGGAAATAAATCATGAATTTCCGGATATAAATGAACGATGCAAGAAACAAATAAGGAGCACAGGAAACAACAAGAACGCAAGGAAATAAACAGCGAAGTGAGCGCAATAGTCCAAATAGAGCATGCATGGAAATACATCATGAATTCAGGGCAGCGAGCAAGGAACTCGAAGCGCTCCAGCAGCTCAATAAGGAGCTCTGGGAAATGAATATGGGACTCAAGGAAATAAACAAGGCACCTGGGGACATAAATACGCGATTGAGGGACATAAATCAGAAACCCCGGAAACAAAAAGACGTTCAGGGTCAAGAACTTTGGGAAACAAAAAGAGGTTCAGGGAAATAACAAAGCGATGAAAATAGCTTCAAATTTCACCCGGATTCTTACCAATGAAAACGCGTCACCCGATAGTAGTTGCAGTTGCCGTACGCTGGTGCTGTGCACCACAATGCTAAAAAGCTTTCCCAGACCTAGTTTTTTAGATTGCACCAGGGCAGCGTAAAGCCGTTAAATCGTAAAGTTCAATTTTCTTCAAAAAAGCTCTTTGATGTTCTAAAAAATCCCAACTTTACCACTTTATGATTTTATGATTTAATGATGCGATTTTCAATCTAAAATGTAAAACCAAAGATAATTGAGAGAGCGCGGAATTTAAAAATAGCCACGAACTTTTTCGCAAGACTAGGAAGGGTGTTTTGGGCTTGTTCCCATTTCATCCTTTTCCAATGGATGCATATTTCAATCAGCAACATGACAAGAAGAATGTCAAGACTGTCTATATCCGTGTCAGGTCTAAAAAGCATGAAATCAAGCCCCCTCTTTAAAGTCATTTTCACCTTGGTTCGCGGCAATGCTTGGAAAGCAGGCACGTATGGAAACATGGATGTTGATAAACAGGACAAGATGGACGACAGGCAGCATCCATCAATCGATTTGCATGTGCTATCACCTTGGGACATGTCAAGAACCACCACTGGTTGCTTCTTGCGCTGGAAACCTTCATGACAGACATGCTCCCAAACTGCGGAATTTTGTTCATAGTCAATGACATGTTTGAAGCCAAGCGGTGGTGTTGAAAATGAAGCAAAATGTGGCTTCATCTATTGAAAATTCGACAGAAGCGCAACCAAAAATGGAAGCAGAAAATGGCATCAGGCATTCACCGGCAAGCAGCGCAAAGTCTACTCAATAGCCTTTGTTTTCTCATTGCTACGCTGCAGTCGCATACGCGCGGAGTTTAAGAAAACGTTGTCGTCGTCACTGCTGGCAGGCAATCGTGCCTTCAGATAAAGCAGCTTCCCTGAAATACTTTGAACAGAAAAACCGTAACCAGGAAAAACCTTGAAAGCACACTTCAATAAATGTTCTTTTTGATGGTGGGCGCCGTCACTTTTGTTCTTCAGCACTGATGAACCAGTTCAAATCGGCGTTCCTCAAGACCCCAAGATCAAAACCAGCGAAATACTTAGATAAAATTTTATCCATTGGAAAAGGATGAAATGGGAACAAGCCCAAAACACCCTTCCTAGTCTTGCGAAAAAGTTCGTGGCTATTTTTAAATTCCGCCCTCTCTCAATTACCTTTGGTTTTACATTTTAGATTGAAAATCGCATCATTAAATCATAAAATCATAAAGTGGTAAAGTTGGGATTTTTTTTAAAACATCAAAGAGCTTTTTTGAAGAAAATTGAACTTTACGATTTAACGGCTTTACGCTGCCCCCTGGTGCAATCTAAAAAACTAGGTCTGGGAAAGCTTTTTAGCATTGTGGTGCACAGCACCAGCGTACGGCAACTGCAACTACTGTAGTTGCAGTTGCCGTACGCTGGTGCTGTGCACCACAATGCTAAAAAGCTTTCCCAGACCTAGTTTTTTAGATTGCACCAGGGCAGCGTAAAGCCGTTAAATCGTAAAGTTCAATTTTCTTCAAAAAAGCTCTTTGATGTTTAAAAAAAATCCCAACTTTACCACTTTATGATTTTATGATTTAATGATGCGATTTTCAATCTAAAATGTAAAACCAAAGGTAACTGAGAGAGGGCGGAATTTAAAATAGCCACGAACTTTTTCGCAAGACTAGGAAGGGTGTTTTGGGCTTGTTCCCATTTCATCCTTTTCCAATGGATGCATATTTCAATCAGCAACATGACAAGAAGAATGTCAAGACTGTCTATATCCGTGTCAGGTCTAAAAAGCATGAAATCAAGCCCCCTCTTTAAAGTCATTTTCACCTTGGTTCGCGGCAATGCTTGGAAAGCAGGCACGTATGGAAACATGGATGTTGATAAACAGGACAAGATGGACGACAGGCAGCATCCATCAATCGATTTGCATGTGCTATCACCTTGGGACATGTCAAGAACCACCACTGGTTGCTTCTTGCGCTGGAAACCTTCATGACAGACATGCTCCCAAACTGCGGAATTTTGTTCATAGTCAATGACATGTTTGAAGCCAAGCGGTGGTGTTGAAAATGAAGCAAAATGTGGCTTCATCTATTGAAAATTCGACAGAAGCGCAACCAAAAATGGAAGCAGAAAATGGCATCAGGCATTCACCGGCAAGCAGCGCAAAGTCTACTCAATAGCCTTTGTTTTCTCATTGCTACGCTGCAGTCGCATACGCGCGGAGTTTAAGAAAACGTTGTCGTCGTCACTGCTGGCAGGCAATCGTGCCTTCAGATAAAGCAGCTTCCCTGAAATACTTTGAACAGAAAAACCGTAACCAGGAAAAACCTTGAAAGCACACTTCAATAAATGTTCTTTTTGATGGTGGGCGCCGTCACTTTTGTTCTTCAGCACTGATGAACCAGTTCAAATCGGCGTTCCTCAAGACCCCAAGATCAAAACCAGCGAAATACTTAGATAAAATTTTCATCCATTGGAAAAGGATGAAATGGGAACAAGCCCAAAACACCCTTCCTAGTCTTGCGAAAAAGTTCGTGGCTATTTTTAAATTCCGCCCTCTCTCAATTACCTTTGGTTTTACATTTTAGATTGAAAATCGCATCATTAAATCATAAAATCATAAAGTGGTAAAGTTGGGATTTTTTTAAAACATCAAAGAGCTTTTTTGAAGAAAATTGAACTTTACGATTTAACGGCTTTACGCTGCCCTGGTGCAATCTAAAAAACTAGGTCTGGGAAAGCTTTTTAGCATTGTGGTGCACAGCACCAGCGTACGGCAACTGCAACTACTATCGGGTGACACGTTTTCATTGGTAAGAATCCGGGTGAAATTTGAAGCCGTTACCAGCTTCACGATATGTCCATGCAATGTAAATAAAAAACATGGGCTACGGACTTCTTTGCAACACGAAGCAGACGAACAGTAAGTAATTAAGTGACACCGCCGCCTTCAATGATGGCTAACAACCAAAGAAGCAACAAGTGAACGAACGAAAATGCTGCTCTCAATGATGGCAAGTAAGTAATGTATATGTTTCAAAGCTTCTCTCCAATTTACATATCCAACAAACGCATTTTGTCATCATTGAGGGCGGCGCTTCAACTTAACTACTTGATGTGTCTTTGCTAGGGAAGAAAATACAAGGGGCTCAGACTCAGAGAAACAAATCAAAATTCACAGAAACAAACAAATAAAAACGAACCTATCGAAATAAACAAGGAAATAAAGGAGCCGACGAAATTCAGGGAAATATGCAGAGAAATTCAGAACCTTGAAAGAAGCCCGGGGATATGGGAAAGAAAAGAATTCGGGAAAATCAATATGGAAAACACTGACAATAAAGTAGCGGTTCGGGGAAATAAATCATGAATTTCCGGATATAAATGAACGATGCAAGAAACAAATAAGGAGCACAGGAAACAACAAGAACGCAAGGAAATAAACAGCGAAGTGAGCGCAATAGTCCAAATAGAGCATGCATGGAAATACATCATGAATTCAGGGCAGCGAGCAAGGAACTCGAAGCGCTCCAGCAGCTCAATAAGGAGCTCTGGGAAATGAATATGGGACTCAAGGAAATAAACAAGGCACCTGGGGACATAAATACGGGATTGAGGGACATAAATCAGAAACCCCGGAAACAAAAAGACGTTCAGGGTCAAGAACTCTGGGAAACAAAAAGAGGTTCAGGGAAATAACAAAGCGATGAAAATAGCTTCAAATTTCACCCGGATTCTTACCAATGAAAACGTGTCACCCGATAGTATGCCATACAGAAATCTGTGAGCAGGAATCAACAAAAGCACAATGCGGAAACGTCACAAACTGTTTTTTTCCGTCCAAAGCCTTCATGGCTTCCGCCAGGTCGTTACGATCGTAGCAAAAGATGAATTGTAATTATCGTGCACGGCTGTCAATTTGTCGATAGCCACAAAAGTACTGGAAGTGGACCTCTACGCAGTCCAGAATGCGGTCCCAGCAAGAAAACCAAAAACACAAAACAAACCACAAAAGCAAACAAGCAAAAACAAGAAAACAACAAAAACAAAACATCGAGGTCACAAAGTGCAGCCGCACGGGCAACATTCTCACAGATTGTTGGATATGATCCCAAAGCCAGTGGTGACACAGTCATATGGCACATGGGAAAGAGGAAATAGAGGTAGTGAGACATAAATGAAACAGGATCTACGGTGAAAACATCAAGAGTGTTTGCTTCGAAGTGACTATGAGTGAGTGGTTATGCCTATGTTTGCGTCATGTGATCTCACAAATCCTGGCTGGGGGATCCCTGGTTTCCGCATGGTGCCTTCTGGTGTGGCCTCGTGATTTTTTGGCTTCTTCCGTTTGTTTTCGCGCCATCCATGTCGAGACGATACAATGTACAATCTCTTGCATGAATTACCTGTCACACCTTGGTTCTTGCGCCTGAGCCAATTTTGACAGAACGTGCAGTTATACTGGGGAGGCCCTTTTGAGCGAAGCTGGTTTTGAGAAGGTTTTCCGGACCCAGAATTGGGTCCGTCGGAGCAAGCTGTTTTGTAGATGATTTTGTTTCTTGTTGGGGCAAGCGGGGTGCATATCGGTTGCTGCTTGAACCCACTTGAAGTTAGCTTCTTATGATTTCGTTGCGTCTGGTGGCTTGATTTTGCCGCTAAAAGAAGACTCATCAGCCTTTTGCAGCCCCGTTCGGCAAATGAAGGCTTAACGGCTCTTAGTCAAATCCTCAAACGAGGCCAGTCCACGTTAGGTCAGCTATGGACAAGTCATCTCTCGCCGCAAGATGAGGAAGACCTCAGGGCAGCCAGCACCGTACTTCCAGGCCTCAAAGCAGTGTTCGAAGCAGCCCGACCAAATATGCAACGACACTCCCGATTTGTAGACTCGGAACTGTTGGAGGGTACCGCTCTCAACCTTCCACGATCTCTTGTGCGCCTTGCCTGGATTTTGCAGCATGCCGCCACCCTCCTGCCCATGGCTGGTGACATACAAGCAGTCTTAAATTCCCAGACTGCAGGTGTCAGCGACATCCATGCCTGGGGGTTAATGCTTCCATCCAGCTCCAGGGTTAGTCCTGTGACATACCATGCAGTGGTTGCAGTTAGATATCCCGACCTGTGCAGACAAGTCAACGGCCTATGGGAACTGGGGAGTTTTGCCTCGGGAGGCCTTCCCGACAAGCCACCAGGGTTCCAATTAGTGCTCTGGGATACTAATTCTAGGATTAACGGTTTGGTAGCGACGGATTTAGCGACTCTTGTGTCAGAAGTACTCAGCCCCTTTCCTCACAATGCTGGATTTGCGGATGGACTTTTCACAATGACCACAGCAACTGATCATAAGAACAATTTGAACCGCTCAGTGCTCAAAAGGGATTATGTTCGCACCCTGCGTGTTGAAACAATAGCCAATTCGGCAGGAGGAACAGCGCAGGTATCAATCGTAGCTCAGCCCAGTATTGGATTTCTCAATACTAAATACTACTCAAATGGCTCTCCTACAGAAGATACTGAAGACTGCCTGGGCAGAATCACTGTCGGACTCACCCGGTCCAAATCGTTAACCCTGCTGGTCTCCCCGCTAGACATGATGGGGCTCATGGGCATGGCACAGGTGATTGCTGCAATTGCATATGGCATCCGGGGCCTACGGAGCGGAGAAACGACATGGAGCATGCCAAAATTTGACCCTGACCCAGTCCAAGAGAATCTAGCACAACTCAGTCGATGGTCACTAAACGCGGCACCAACCTGGGAGTACCCTCCCCTTGCAATTGCCAATCAATATTACGATCAGCAAGCTAAGGAAGTAAAGCGAGCAAGATATCGTTTGATTTTGGTGCGAGGGTCAGACCTTCGATGGCTGAACAGGGAGCGCTACCAAGAAGTTCAAGCAGGACTACGAACTCAACACAAGTGGCTCCCCGAGCAAAATCTTCCCTTCTCTGAAGTCGTCCTATATGCCTACGCTGCTGATCGCACACATCTTCCCACCTACGTGTGCCTACCCTCAGGACTGTATAAAGCACGCACCGGGCACATAGTAGCACAGTCGGGCCCAGACCAGGAGATCCTGTCCCTGCCCGGCATATACTTCTTTGATGGATGCCGATTACACCCGAAGTTGCCAATCCCCGACCACTTGCCACGCGCAAAAGAGGCGCCAGTCCAAGGTACCACTCTCAATGCACTTGCACCAGATACGGAACCCAAACGGTCGCCAGAAGAGGAGGCACGAGATATCCTCGCAGTAGCTGCCAAGAACCAGCCCGAAG
Source organism: Cladocopium goreaui (assembly GCA_947184155.2). Lineage (NCBI taxonomy): Eukaryota > Dinophyceae > Suessiales > Symbiodiniaceae > Cladocopium > Cladocopium goreaui. The sequence goes on along the minus strand of CAMXCT020003027.1, from coordinate 28,160 downwards.
ATGGGCCAAACACAAGACGAGCAGCGGTTCGCGCATGCAAGTACCTACGAGCCATGGTCAGCCAATATGAGACCACCATCCAAGCCGTGCATAGTGCCGCCCGCACCCACACGCAAAAAAGCAAAGGCACGGTGGGACCTGCAGTTGACTATCGCCCACAAGGAGAAGCCCTTCCAGTAATCTCAGCGGACCTAACCTCCGAATTGTTGCATTGTTTATCCACGCTCCCAGACCCATGGCCCCTCGCTAAGATCACCATAGACATGGAGAAACCGAGCCAATGGGTCTCAAAGTTATGCAGACTGTACTTTGCTGACGAGTATGCCAAGCTAACAGTTGGATTGCCCTTACGTAAGCATGTCCCAGACATCGCGCGTGCACTACGTGCAGTTCAAGCCATCCTCCCTAAACTCGAAGTCAAAATGATTGAGTTCTTAGCTGAATGGATGGTAACTCTTCTAATGCCAGCCTCGCACGTATTGGAAGTGAGGGCACCTCACCTTTCCTTTATGATGCTCAAAGAATACTGGTTTAGAGAACTGTATCTTGGCCTGAAAGTCACAGCGTCCTTCGACCGCTCTGAATCATACACCAGAGTGATCGATGGTCAAGTAAGATGCATCACGCCTGAAGTCAAGCCGCAGAATTTGCAGGTTATTTGGAATGTGCAGTTCATCACAGTCTTTGTGCCAGCGTGGATGATCCCGCCCGTATACCACAGCCTGCGCAGAGAAAGCGTTAAAACTGCGAGTTCTGCAAGTCCCATAGGAGTTCAGTCAGTCCGTCCCACCTGGTTTGAAGACACAACACCCAAGGACACCACATCTCATTCACCTCAAGACCCTCAAAAGGAGCAACCCCAGCCGCTGCATGGGCTGAAGTTAGTCATTAAAGAAGAGGTGTTACCAGCGACTGACCAACCACAATTCCAGTCGCTCGAGCTGTTGGCTGGCAGAGGCCTTTTGGCACCTGACACATGGAAGTGCAAACGTGCTCAAGTCAGCCTCAAAGCAACTATTGATGTCCCCATGTTGGGTACAATCATAGAACAAAATGGTGACGGACTCCTGGAGGATTCCTACATGCCTGTGGGATGGCCACTCCACATCGATGGCGCTGTCAGACAAAGCTGTATCCACAGAGCTGCTAGCCTACAAGAATTAGATGATATGCTCAAAGAACATGATATGAAAAGGGATTCAGTAGAAATCAACCGAGACGCGCCGCAATGGTCCCATCATGCAGTGTGGAACCGAAAGTATATGGAACCGAAACCAGGATACACACTGGAGCAACTATGGGCTGACTTCGAGCCTGCCGTAAGCAAAAAAACGACCACATCATATGATGTACAAACAAATGACGTGCAACGTGCAGTAGGTGCCATTCAGCATTTCCCTTCCCCCATTCCCCCTGATAGCCCCTTCATACGAGCACTAGGGACACCAGCTGCAAAAGCGCCACCGCACGGACACCCTAGCGCAAAGAGCTCTGGAAGAATGGGAACGCACTTTGTGTGAAAACAAGGCAGTGGCAATCCTCGCCGAGATACAAGCTGGCCGACCAACTATCATCCATAAAGATGGAGGCGAAATGCTCATTGCCATTGTCCTTGACAGGCCACTGGCGGAAGCAAAGGCGCTGGTTGATAACCCTGCGGCATTCACTCGGGAGATGACGCGGATCCTGCATGACAAGCAAACCCACCCGCTCATCGCCCAAATGATGAAACCAGCGGCTAGCAGTGATCCACCCCCAGCCACTGCTGCGGCCAGTGGTGCTAGTAGCAGTGGTGAACCTCGCACCACCTCACACGAGCAGTTCCAGTGAGCCACATGAAGTCACTTAGAGTCCCCAAGTTTCTCATCCATGCTTCAGCGCATAATTTGCCTTAGATTGCGTGGTGTAGTCACCATGGGGTACTCATGGTTGATTACTGCCCACTGTAATTCCTTCTGCTGTCAACACGTCGAAGCCAGTATGGAACGGGAGGCAGTGGGGGGCGGTTATAATAATCCTGTTCGGGGTTTTTTCCTTGTCTCTGTACGGGTTGTGCTACCTTAATTGTTGTATGGTAGAGTAGTGCGATGTCAAAGGACATCAAGCCATGGCGCCCGTCGCTGTTTTGCTCAGCGCAATCCAGTACCTGCATTACTTGAATGCCACCTGGCCACAGGAGTACAGTGCAACCAAGTGAAGTGGCATGCCTGCCTCAGAACCCCAGAGTCACAACGAAGCACAGGATCTCCTCCTTTTGCAGGACTACTATCGGGTGACACGTTTTCATTGGTAAGAATCCGGGTGAAATTTGAAGCCGTTACCAGCTTCACGATATGTCCATGCAATGTAAATAAAAAACATGGGCTACGGACTTCTTTGCAACACGAAGCAGACGAACAGTAAGTAATTAAGTGACACCGCCGCCTTCAATGATGGCTAACAACCAAAGAAGCAACAAGTGAACGAACGAAAATGCTGCTCTCAATGATGGCAAGTAAGTAATGTATATGTTTCAAAGCTTCTCTCCAATTTACATATCCAACAAACGCATTTTGTCATCATTGAGCGCGGCGCTTCAACTTAACTACTTGATGTGTCTTTGCTAGGGAAGAAAATACAAGGGGCTCAGACTCAGAGAAACAAATCAAAATTCACAGAAACAAACAAATAAAAACGAACCTATCGAAATAAACAAGGAAATAAAGGAGCCGACGAAATTCAGGGAAATATGCAGAGAAATTCAGAACCTTGAAAGAAGCCCGGGGGTATGGGAAAGAAAAGAATTCGGGAAAATCAATATGGAAAACACTGACAATAAAGTAGCGGTTCGGGGAAATAAATCATGAATTTCCGGATATAAATGAACGATGCAAGAAACAAATAAGGAGCACAGGAAACAACAAGAATGCAAGGAAATAAACAGCGAAGTGAGCGCAATAGTCCAAATAGAGCATGCATGGAAATACATCATGAATTCAGGGCAGCGAGCAAGGAACTCGAAGCGCTCCAGCAGCTCAATAAGGAGCTCTGGGAAATGCATATGGGACTCAAGGAAATAAACAAGGCACCTGGGGACATAAATACGGGATTGAGGGACATAAATCAGAAACCCCGGAAACAAAAAGACGTTCAGGGTCAAGAACTCTGGGAAACAAAAAAAGGTTCAGGGAAATAACAAAGCGATGAAAATAGCCAAATTTCACCCGGATTCTTACCAATGAAAACGTGTCACCCGATAGTAGTTGCAGTTGCCGTACGCTGGTGCTGTGCACCACAATGCTAAAAAGCTTTCCCAGACCTAGTTTTTTAGATTGCACCAGGGCAGCGTAAAGCCGTTAAATCGTAAAGTTCAATTTTCTTCAAAAAAGCTCTTTGATGTTTTAAAAAAATCCCAACTTTACCACTTTATGATTTTATGATTTAATGATGCGATTTTCAATCTAAAATGTAAAACCAAAGGTAACTGAGAGAGGGCGGAATTTAGAAATAGCCCCGAACTTTTTCGCAAGACTAGGAAGGGTGTTTTGGGCTTGTTCCCGTTTCATCCTTTTCCAATGGATGCATATTTCAATCAGCAACATGACAAGAAGAATGTCAAGACTGTCTATATCCGTGTCAGGTCTAAAAAGCATGAAATCAAGCCCCCTCTTTAAAGTCATTTTCACCTTGGTTCGCGGCAATGCTTGGAAAGCAGGCACGTATGGAAACATGATGTTGATAAACAGGACAAGATGGACGACAGGCAGCATCCATCAATCGATTTGCATGTGCTATCACCTTGGGACATGTCAAGAACCACCACTGGTTGCTTCTTGCGCTGGAAACCTTCATGACAGACATGCTCCCAAACTGCGGAATTTTGTTCATAGTCAATGACATGTTTGAAGCCAAGCGGTGGTGTTGAAAATGAAGCAAAATGTGGCTTCATCTATTGAAAATTCGACAGAAGCGCAACCAAAAATGGAAGGAGAAAATGGCATCAGGCATTCACCGGCAAGCAGCGCAAAGTCTACTCAATAGCCTTTGTTTTCTCATTGCTACGCTGCAGTCGCATACGCGCGGAGTTTAAGAAAACGTTGTCGTCGTCACTGCTGGCAGGCAATCGTGCCTTCAGATAAAGCAGCTTCCCTGAAATACTTTGAACAGAAAAACCGGAACCAGGAAAACCTTGAAAGCACACTTCAATAAATGTTCTTTTTGATGGTGGGCGCCGTCACTTTTGTTCTTCAGCAATGATGAACCAGTTCAAATCGGCGTTCCTCAAGACCCCAAGATCAAAACCAGCGAAATACTTAGATAAAATTTTCATCCATTGGAAAAGGATGAAATGGGAACAAGCCCAAAACACCCTTCCTAGTCTTGCGAAAAAGTTCGTGGCTATTTTTAAATTCCGCCCTCTCTCAATTACCTTTGGTTTTACATTTGATTGAAAATCGCATCATTAAATCATAAAATCATAAAGTGGTAAAGTTGAGATTTTTTTAAAACATCAAAGAGCTTTTTTGAAGAAAATTGAACTTTACGATTTAACGGCTTTACGCTGCCCTGGTGCAATCTAAAAAACTAGGTCTGGGAAAGCTTTTTAGCATTGTGGTGCACAGCACCAGCGTACGGCAACTGCAACTACTATCGGGTGACACGTTTTCATTGGTAAGAATCCGGGTGAAATTTGAAGCCGTTACCAGCTTCACGATATGTCCATGCAATGTAAATAAAAACATGGGCTACGGACTTCTTTGCAACACGAAGCAGACGAACAGTAAGTAATTAAGTGACACCGCCGCCTTCAATGATGGCTAACAACCAAAGAAGCAACAAGTGAACGAACGAAAATGCTGCTCTCAATGATGGCAAGTAAGTAATGTATATGTTTCAAAGCTTCTCTCCAATTTACATATCCAACAAACGCATTTTGTCATCATTGAGGGCGGCGCTTCAACTTAACTACTTGATGTGTCTTTGCTAGGGAAGAAAAATACAAGGGGCTCAGACTCAGAGAAACAAATCAAAATTCACAGAAACAAACAAATAGAAACGAACCTATCGAAATAAACAAGGAAATAAAGGAGCCGACGAAATTCAGGGAAATATGCAGAGAAATTCAGAACCTTGAAAGAAGCCCGGGGATATGGGAAAGAAAAGAAAAACAAAGAAAGAAGAGGTGAGGCCCATGAGAGCGAAGGAGCCCCACGGGAAGAGCCCACGGGGATATGGGAAAGAAAAGAATTCGGGAAAATCAATATGGAAAACACTGACAATAAAGTAGCGGTTCGGGGAAATAAATCATGAACTTCCGGATATAAATGAACGATGCAAGAAACAAATAAGGAGCACAGGAAACAACAAGAATGCAAGGAAATAAACAGCGAAGTGAGCGCAATAGTCCAAATAGAGCATGCATGGAAATACATCATGAATTCAGGGCAGCGAGCAAGGAACTCGAAGCGCTCCAGCAGCTCAATAAGGAGCTCTGGGAAATGAATATGGGACTCAAGGAAATAAACAAGACACCTGGGGACATAAATACGGGATTGAGGGACATAAATCAGAAACCCCGGAAACAAAAAGACGTTCAGGGTCAAGAACTCTGGGAAACAAAAGAGGTTCAGGGACATGACAAAGCGATGAAAATAGCTTCAAATTTCACCCGGATTCTTACCAATGAAAACGTGTCACCCGATAGTATGTGCCAGACTGACGAACACTCTCAGAACTCTGGAAGACACCCATGCCGCATTGCAACAAACAGTTTTTTCGTGTGTTTTTTTGTTGTTTGCTTTCTGTTCTTTGTGTTTCGGTTTTTGCACTCGAAATGTGACAAGGGATCTGGACTATGTATCGGTCCTCTACCAGTTTACTTTTGCGGCCATTACAGCTTTGGCCCCTGCACAAGTCAATTAATTAATCTCATTTGCAACATGCTTGGAAACATGTTGAACGACCTGGCGGAAGCCATAAGGCGTTGGACGGAAAAAAATGCCGCATTGCAACAAACAGATCTCCTGGCAGGTGTTATCAACGAGCAAGACGGAAGAGATATTCGCACAGCCTGCGGTTGCATAAGGAGTCTGCGCATTCGAGTGGAAGCCGTGCCAATGTTACAGAACGTGAAGTGATAAGTCGACAGCTACAGCTCATGCATGCGTGCGTACTGGGGGGGCTGTGTCCAGGGGCTTCAAAATTGAAGTGCAAAAGCGGCGCCAGTTTTGGGGTCCACCTTGTCGGCCAGGAAATTACAAAAGACGAGTTGGCAAGGCTCAAGGGCCAGCGCTCCGACTTGCGCAAAGCAATGCGAGAGAATCGCAAGGCAGCTAAGAATGCAGCACAGCGGAAGAAGCGACTTGTCAAGGCGCTGTCCATGCAGATTTACGCAGTGCAAAGAAATCTTGGTGGAAGTCGTTTATACTGTCTGCTTGCTAAAACTGGTTTATGGTCCTTGCGGACAGCGAATGTAAGCAGCGTTTCTAAAAGACAAAGTGCTAGGTTAAAAGATACAGAGAACAAATGTGAGCTCGATGTTTTCAAGCAGTTTGGAACAAAGTAAGAGGTCAAAAAGAACCCCGAACTGGCGAATGTGCAAAGGTAAAACGGATTTGAGTTTGTCGCTTGGAGACACCCCTGTCAGTCCACGCGCATTTGAGTTTGTCGCTTGGAGACACCCCTGTCAGTCCACTCCCTGTACAAGGAGATTGCAGGTCGCAGGTGTGACCTGGAAGGGTCGTAGGTGGAGGTTTGAGGGTCGTAGGCGGGCTTGCAGGGTTGCAGGTAGGGTGTACCTTACACACCGTGGTGGTGGTACACCTTAAACACCGGTGTGGTTCACCTTAAACACCGGGGTGGTGGTACACCTTAAACACTGGTGTGGTTCACCTTAAACACCGGGGGTGTGGTACACCTTAAACACCGGTGTGATTCACCTTAAACACCAGGGGTGTGGTACACCTTAAACACCGGTGTGATTCACCTTAAACACCAGGGGTGTGGTACACCTTAAACACCGGTGTGGTTCACCTTAAACACCAGGGGTGTGGTACACCTTAAACACCGGTGTGGTTCACCTTAAACACCAGGGTGTGGTACACCTTAAACACCGGTGTGGTTCCCCTTAAACACCAGGGGTGTGGTACACCTTAAACACCGGTGTGGTTCACCTTAAACACCAGGGGTGTGGTACACCTTAAACACCGGTGTGGTTCACCTTAAACACCGGGATTTGAGGCCGTAGGTTTGACCTGGACGGGCGGTAGGTAGACCCGTGAGGGCGGTAGGCGGTAGGTTGTGTTTAGACACCGGGCTTTGTTTGGGGCCTTGCTGCTTGTGGGCTGGTTAGTCTACACCGCGCGGTTGCCACAGTGCGCTTGTTTGGGGTCGCAGGCTTGGCCTTGAAGGGTTGTAGGTGCAGCGGTGCGGGATGTTGGTGTGCTGATTGTGGTTTGAAGGTGGCCAGATATAGGTTCTTAATTTGGGAGCTTGAAGCGCGCAGTTCTCCAAGACCACATGGGCAGCATTCCCCCATAGTATTGCCACCGATGTTTGGGTGGCAAGCAGATGTTTCTCTTAACCTTCGGTGGAATCGCTTGGATCTTTCTTGTAGGGGTCTAGTTGACCATAAAGCGTTTGAATGTTAGTGGCGAATCTGTGCACCAGTCTGTTGTTCCTGCAGGCGGCCAAAATGTTGTCCACCGCAGATTTGAAGCTCCTGGTCGAAGCCAAGGAGGCAGGGAGCATGTTTCAAAGGTTTTTCATACCGGGCCAGAGCAATGCTGTCCTGAGGCGGAGGCTGCAGAGTTGGCGAGAGCCCCCAACTAGGCCTGGTAGAGTTAGAGAGCCTGGTTGGTTTTGACTGCTGAACCAGTCATTCCAAGCTATGCAGCGTCCATTCTGTCAATGCCGTACCGAACCTGCGGCAGTTTCGTTTTTGATCATGTCCGTGTCACATTTGACTGAAAGAGAGAGAGCCTGCATTTGAAACACAGTAATAAAAGTGTTCTGTCTCAGAATGGACAGCGCCCATGCTATCAATGCCGCTCCGAGCCAACCTCATTGTTGTCGTTGTTTTGATTGTGACATGTGCTTGCAGGGAGATCGGGCAGAATGAGAAGTGCGTGAGGCTCGCAGGAGCCTTTGCCTCGCAGAGCATGGGAAACTACAGTTGCAGTGGTGCAGACCACAGGCCCCAAGGTACAGTTGGAGTGGCATAGATCACTCACTTGAGTGGCCTTCGGTTGTGTAGCTGCTTTTCACTCTGCCCGGCTCGTGACACAGACGACCAAAGTGCGACAGCAAATGGGAAACTCGTCGCAACAGCCAGTTTGCTTGTAATTTGCCGCACAGTGCTGGCCGATGATTGCGTATAACATAATCTGATCTGTCAAGCAAGGATGAATATGGAATCGGGGCTTGCGAAACAAGATTTAGGAAACCCATTTTGTCAGCTAAACATCTTGTTTTGCCAGTTGTTGTCACAAAGGGTTTTTGGACCACATTGAACATTGAACAAGACTTATGAGACCTCTTCCCCATGCGCGCCTTTGGTTTTGGCAATCCTCGTCGGTAGAGTTAACTGGACAACCGTCTTTCTATGGGAAGAGATGTGAGCTTGAATTGCCTGAGGTTATAGATCCCGGGTAAGACTTCTGGACTTTATTATTTGTAGCCGTGACGAGGCCTGCAGTCTTGTAGTTGCAGCTTCGAGCACAGCCATTTCCTGTCCACCTGCAGCATGTTTGTATGTTTCCTAGTTGTTCCTAGTTTGGTTAACATGTTTGCCGTGTCTTGTAGCAGTGCTGGGTTCCCAAGTCTGAAGTGTCAGAGGGGTAGGTCCTTGCATGATGTACGGGAATGCATGTGGTGCTCGCGATTTTCTCTGTGTAGCTGATCAGCCGCTTCTGTCTCAGAAACTTTGACCTCAGGAGTCGGCAGTCATCTGTCAGCTTAGTGCAACACATGACGCGCATTTGCTTTTGACCATGGCAGCTCCTGGTTTTCTACAAACCGCATTTATAGCACGGCCATGTGATTAGCTTGGTTGCTTTGACAGCATTATGTCAGAGTCAGTCGTGACACTTCGAAGGTGTTGTAGTCGTAGTTGCGTGTCATCCTATAGCTACTTGCTTCCAGGTACACACGCGCCGACCCAATGCATCTCCAAGACGGTGCAGGCGGGGGGATGAAGGGTACGGGGGTCGACATGGACATGTACCGGGTCGCGACTCCGTAGTGTCAGGACCTGCCCCTTCACCCCCGTAGACTCTTAGCGCCTTACTTCCCAATTCATTCTTAGTAGCTTGCGGAGGAGGTTCTTTCCCGACAGAAATAACATTGTATTTTTAGTTCGGGCGAAACCTCCTCCGCGTATTTTCCATTGCAAATGCCACCTGATTTGGCTATTACTCCTCCGCAAGGGTTTACTCCAAACCTACTCCGCACATTGTTTCCAATCAGAACTAACGCGTTGCTTTGCAGTAAAACTTCCTCCGCTGATGTCCTGTGAGGCAGTGGTTTTGGTTCAAGATGGTAGCTTCCGCTGTGCAGGTGGCGAAACGCGCCTTAGTTTCCTTGTTGTTGGCGTTGGCCCACCAATATGGAGTCTGCGTGAAGGTCACGCGGGAGAGCCCTGATCCTTTGGTGGAGAAAGCTTTCCGGTGCATCATCAAGAAGGTGCACCCTGACAAAGGAGGCTGTGTGGAACACGCTCAGCAGTTGCAACGAGCGCGGGAGGAATGGCAAACGGTGAAAGGGAGGAAGGACCCTGGTGGCCGACCAGCCCAAGCTTCCGCTATGTCTTTGGTAGGCAAGAAGGAGACAGGCCGCCAAGGGTATCGGATTCGTTCCGTTGCAGTGCTGTTGACGTACCATGGCGTGCAGCAGGATCAATGGCCAGCTTTCTTGACTTTTGTTCGTGATCATGTTGCTCATTGGGGAGTAGAGAAGTGGTGTGCTTCCATGGAGACATGTTCATCAGGCAAGCCACACGTCCACCTCATGGTGCAATTCCACAAAGCCTTAGACAGCCGTGTGGTTGATGTGTTTTCCTTTGCTGCTGCCAGACCAAATGCGAGCTCCACAGATCTCTGTGGTGAAGGGCTGTCTGGGCGACAGTTGCAACGGTCCATTGACCGGGGGATGTTTTACGTCTTCGCAGACAAAATCGGCACACTCTTTGGCAAGGATGGGTTGCCGTTCACAGAGGGCAATTATTTGCCATGCTGGGTTCGGTGTGAGAAGACCTACCAAGTCCTGGGCAAGTGGCCGGAGACGTTGTGGAAGCAACGTAAAATCAGCTCAGCCACTTATGAGAAATTGCTTTATTTGACAAGAGATGGTGTGCTCTCACGCAAACGAAATTTAGATGCTTGCAAGGACCATGAGGATAGTGCAGCTTTGACTTGGCCATGGCAGAGCGAGTTCAAAGGATTCGGTCCAACCCCAGCCTCTTCCGGCCGTTTCCGAAAGTGCCAGATGCTGAGGCTTGGCTCAAGCTTTTTCAAGCTGATGCCTTGCGCTACCCTATCTTGGTTGTGCTCGGGCCTTCCCGAGCAGGGAAAACTGAATGGGCCAAGAGCCTGTTCAAGCGACCTTTGGAACTGAAGATAGGAACTTTGGAGTTTTTCCCAGAGACCATGAGGCACTTTCAGCGGGCCGTACATGATGGATTGGTCCTTGATGATGTGAGAGATTTGAATTTCCTTGTCAGCCACCAGGAAAAGCTTCAGGGCAAGTATGATGCCTTAGTTGAATTCGGTTCAACTGCAGGTGGCACATGCGCATACCATCGCGATTTGTTTGGCGTGCCAGTGGTTGCAACAGTCAATTATTCAACGAAGAATTTAGATTATTTGGAGAATCACGATTGGCTTGCCAACCCTGGAAACAGGGTGGTGGTAGTGCTAAGCGGTTCCAATTGATTCTTAATTTGTTTTGCATAGGCTGACGCCCGACCTTCTTGCTAATGTGTTGAAAAAGGTGACATTTCATGTTTTGTCGCAGGTGGTCAAAACACATTTCCTGTTGTCTGCCTTTTCCCTGATGTTTGTTTCGTGATTTGTTGCAAGTTCACCAGTTTGCTGCTGATGGTTTGACAGGTCATTTCAAACAGTTTCGAATCCAGTCAATGCAGCTTCTGATTTTGCCAACGTGTCAGCTGGTTTGATGTTTTCCTTTGGCATTTCTTTCTGTATTGACCATGTTGTGGCTGACTGTGGTTTCATTTGATCGACCTGGCAGGCTGAGACTTTGCGATTCAGCTGTGAGCTTCGACATTGCCTGGGGGTGCGCTTCCAAGGGCTATTTTGGGCAAGATCCGCACAGTTTTGAGTCCAGTCTTTGCTCCATGTGTCAGCAAGGTTTCGGCAGGTCCCTTCAAACAGTTTTGACTCCAGTCAATGCAGCTTCTGATTTTGCTAAAGTGTCAGCTGGTGCTTTTGCCCTTTGATGTTGTCCTTTTGCATTGGGTTTTGTGTTGACTGATACTTCTCCGAAATATCCGATACGTCAGCCAGCGTACCTAAACTTTTGCAGTTTTTATGCGCCCGTTTTTCTGTGTGGAACATGGCTGTTACCATGGAAGGTGCTGCTATTTGATCCCTTTAGAGTGTGAGTGCTGACGAGAGATCTTTGCCACTTGATTTTTTAGAGGCGATGTTCTGCCAGAGAACTTGAGAAAGGTCAGGCTACCTGATTTTTAAATACTTACAAGCTTCTGTTTCTTGGCAATTTCCTAGAACTGCCGCTTCTGGATTTGAGCATGGCCCGGCCTTGGTGAAGCGTAGGCTTCTAAGCAAACACGAAACAATCAGAAGATCTTCAATGCTTAAGGTATGATGCAGGGATGATGGAACCATGTTGGAATGGAGCGCTGAGTCTTGAGTTTCAATGGCTGACATTATGACATCAAGAGAGTTTATTGACGCTTTGACTTTGTTTCACATTGTAGGTCGTACTGGAGCATGGGTGCCTGGAGAAGCCAGCAGCTGAGAAATGCCACAGCAGCAGACCGCCTGTGCGCATTTTGTTGTTGGTGTTGAGGGTTTCAATGACTGCTGCCGTTTGTCGTTGTGTCATACCTAGCGGCAACTTGTGTTCAAGCCTTAGACCTTAGAGTTTGCTACTGCCTGCGCAAGTTTTGTCTTGTGGAAGTGGTCGCCCATGCCGCCCAAAGCAGCTGCGAAAGCGAAGTCGAAGGCTGAGGACTTGGGATTGGGGGTTCCGTTGTGCATTGGACATGTATTTTCAGTCAAGGTTTGGAACCCCAAAACGGGGTCCAGAAAGAGGCTTGAATTCCAGGGCCTCACTGAAAGACCTCCATTGTGCAGCTTCTGCAGCAAAGCCGAAAGCCAAATCTGAATTGTTGACGATTTTTTGGCTCAAACATTTGCTGCTCGGATAGGTGCACTGCTATTCTTGATTGCGCGCGCACGCGTGTTAGCCATGTGTGACCAACTAGCGGAGGTGCAAAAGAAGATTGCTAACTTGCAACGGCATATCAGAAGAGCCAAGCAGAGAGAAACAGCTCGGGAAGAAATTGTTGACCAACAAGCTCTGGTTGTCTTTATTTTTTCAGGCTATCGTGCCGATGTCGCTGGTCACTTCCACCTTTCCAGATCCAAACGTTGCATGTCGCTGGACAGTGCAGTGGCTCACGTTGAGTGGGAGTACATCAGAGCTCCTTTGGAAGACAAGGTCATGCTCATGTTGGACCCTTACCGACAATATCCGATACATCGGCTACTGGCAGCCTTTCGCTACCTAGTGCTGTTCCAACTGCGTGAGTGGGTTCAGAAAATTAATTATGAATTTTGGAGTGGCCCCATCGCGGCGCATGATGGTCGACCGCGTCCAGCATTTGCTGCCCGACAGTTGGCCTGTTGACTTGCAGGCGCGGCTACTTCGCCCATTAGCAACTGCACGCGGCCAGCGCAGGTACCTTGCGGCCTTCAGGAATCGCTTTGGGTGCAAACTTGGCAAGCTACGGACGAGTCCACCAATGTCGTTGCAGGAGAAGCAGTCCAAGGCACGGGTGGTTGATTGGCTGGGTTAGTGTTGTGCAAGCAGATTTGTAAAGGTTTCTTTGAGATGCAGTGTTGACATTCGGTCAATATTTGGGTATTCCGGTAAAATGCTGATTTGCTGTTTGTAGGACCATGACAAATCACAACCTCCGGTTCTTGCAGTTTTGAAGCATACAGTGCAAGTTTTGGATCTCATTTGTACGCATTTTTGATTCCAAATGCGGACCCCGTTTTGGGGTCCAAAAAGCGGACCCCAAAGTGCAGATGACCAAGGTTTCTCACTTCCTAGCCAAATTGCTTGTCATTTTTGGGTCCGGAAAATAGACCCCAAAATGGGGTCCGCTTTTTGGACTGAAAATGATCATTGTCAAGCGGCCTTTGGCAGGCGATGGCCTTTTGGCAATGGTGCAATTATGCATTGAAGGATGCTGGTGACGAGCCTTTAGTTATCAACATGGATGAGTCCAGCATTGGGTTTCACTGGGGCGCGTTGTCTGGGACAGTTGTTCGACAAGGTGCCCCGATGGATAAAGTTAAATCGCAGGCTCTCAAAGCCAGGGCCACATACATTTGCGCTGTCACCCATGATCCTGAAGTCCAGCAGCTTCTGCCCCAGGTGTTGCTGGGCAACAAGCGTCTTTTCCCAGCTGCGTTTGCCCGGCATGCTGCGGAGCTGTGTCCGCGGGTGGTGGTTTGGAGAGAGAACTCCGCATGGAATACGCACCGGTTGATGGCCAGATACTTGCGACTCCTCTGTGACAGATTGGGGGCTATTTTGGAATCCCGCCAGGTGTTGTTGTTGCTAGACTTGGCACCGTGCCACCTGCATGATTCTTTGTTTGATTTGGCTTATTCCCTGGGATTGCGTCTCCTATTTGTGCCTCCTGGCATGACGTCCTTACTTCAGCCATGCGACACTCACATCTTTGCTGCTTTCAAGCATAATGTGCAAGAGTCATGGAGACGAAAAGGGCTGCAGCTCCAGATGGACAGGTGAGCTTGGAACTGTGGTTGGAAATTGTCGCAAATGCCACCAAAAAGCTGTCGTCGAAGCCATGGAAGCATGCGTTTGAAAGTGATGGTATTCTTGGATATCAGCATCGTATTTCTTCTCCCTTGCTCAGCAAGCTCGGATGGGTGGATGCGCCGCCCGTTCCCTCAACAATGCCTTCTGGTGGTTTGCCTGACTGCCTGTTCCCTTTGAAGTGGCAAGGAAATGTGGCAAAATACATCCAATGGAACCCTCATGCGGTCCGCACCCTAGACTGAGGGTACAACTTGTGGGAAAATAGTTTGTGCGCTGCACTGGGGGGGCTGTGTCCAGGGGCTTCAAAATTGAAGTGCAAAAGCGGCGCCAGTTTTGGGGTCCACCTTGTCGGCCAGGAAATTACAAAGACGAGTTGGCAAGGCTCAAGGGCCAGCGCTCCGACTTGCGCAAAGCAATGCGAGAGAATCGCAAGGCAGCTAAGAATGCAGCAAAGCGGAAGAAGCGACTTGTCAAGGCGCTGTCCATGCAGATTTACGCAGTGCAAAGACATCTTGGTGGATCATGTCCGTGTCACATTTGACTGAAAGAGAGAGAGCCTGCATTTGAAACACAGTAATAAAAGTGTTCTGTCTCAGAATGGACAGCGCCCATGCTGTCAATGCCGCTCCGAGCCAACCTCATTGTTGTCGTTGTTTTGATTGTGACATGTGCTTGCAGGGAGATCGGGCAGAATGAGAGGTGCGTGAGGCCCGCAGGAGCCTTTGCCTCGCAGAGCATGGGAAACTACAGTTGCAGTGGTGCAGACCACAGGCCCCAAGGTACAGCTGGAGTGGCATAGATCACTCACTTGAGTGGCCTTCGGTTGTGTAGCTGCTTTTCACTCTGCCCGGCTCGTGACACAGACGACCAAAGTGCGACAGCAAATGGGAAACTCGTCGCAACAGCCAGTTTGCTTGTAATTTGCCCCACAGTGCTGGCCGATGATTGCGTATAACATAATCTGATCTGTCAAGCAAGGGATGAATATGGAATCGGGGCTTGCGAAACAAGATTTAGGGAACCCATTTTGTCAGCTAAACATCTTGTTTTGCCAGTTGTTGTCACAAAGGGTTTTTGGACCACATTGAACATTGAACAAGACTTATGAGACCTCTTCCCCATGCGCGCCTTTGGTTTTGGCAATCCTCGTCGGTAGAGTTAACTGGACAACCGTCTTTCTATGGGAAGAGATGTGAGCTTGAATTGCCTGAGGTTATAGATCCCAGGTAAGACTTCTGGACTTTATTATTTGTAGCCGTGACGAGGTCTGCAGTCTTGTAGTTGCAGCTTCGAGCACAGCCATTTCCTGTCCACCTGCAGCATGTTTGTATGTTTCCTAGTTGTTCCTAGTTTGGTTAACATGTTTGCCGTGTCTTGTAGCAGTGCTGGGTTCCCAAGTCTGAAGTGTCAGAGTGGTAGGTCCTTGCATGATGTACGGGAATGCATGTGGTGCTCGCGATTTTCTCTGTGTGGCTGATCAGCCGCTTCTGCCTCAGAAACTTTGACCTCAGGAGTCGGCAGTCATCTGTCAGCTTAGTGCAACACATGACGCGCATTTGCTTTTGACCATGGCAGCTCCTCGTTTTCTACAAACCGCATTTATAGCACGGCCATGTGATTAGCTTGGTTGCTTTGACAGCATTATGTCAGAGTCAGTCGTGACACTTCGAAGGTGTTGTAGTCGTAGTTGCGTGTCATCCTATAGCCACTTGCTTCCAGGTACACACGCGCCGACCCAATGCATCTCCAAGACGGTGCAGGCGGGGTGATGAAGTGTACGGGTGTCGACATGGACATGTACCGGTTCGCGACTCCGTAGTGTCAGGACCTGCCCCTTCACCCCCGTAGACTCTTAGCGCCTTACTTCCCAATTCATTCTTAGTAGCTTGCGGAGGAGGTTCTTTCCCGACAGAAATAACATTGTATTTTTAGTTCGGGCGAAACCTCCTCCGCGTATTTTCCATTGCAAAAGCCACCTGATTTGGCTATTACTCCTCCGCAAGGGTTTACTCCAAACCTACTCCGCACATTGTTTCCAATCAGAACTAACGCGTTGCTTTGCAGTAAAACTTCCTCCGCTGATGTCCTGTGAGGCAGTGGTTTTGGTTCAAGATGGTAGCTTCCGCTGTGCAGGTGGCGAAACGCGCCTTAGTTTCCTTGTTGTTGGCGTTGGCCCACCAATATGGAGTCTGCGTGAAGGTCACGCGGGAGAGCCCTGATCCCTTGGTGGAGAAAGCTTTCCGGTGCATCATCAAGAAGGTGCACCCTGACAAAGGAGGCTGTGTGGAACACGCTCAGCAGTTGCAACGAGCGCGGGAGGAATGGCAAACGGTGAAAGGGAGGAAGGACCCTGGTGGCCGACCAGCCCAAGCTTCCGCTATGTCTTTGGTAGGCAAGAAGGAGACAGGCCGCCAAGGGTATCGGATTCGTTCCGTTGCAGTGCTGTTGACGTACCATGGCGTGCAGCAGGATCAATGGCCAGCTTTCTTGACTTTTGTTCGGGATCATGTTGCTCATTGGGGAGTAGAGAAGTGGTGTGCTTCCATGGAGACATGTTCATCAGGCAAGCCACACGTCCACCTCATGGTGCAATTCCACAAAGCCTTAGACAGCCGTGTGGTTGATGTGTTTTCCTTTGCTGCTGCCAGACCAAATGCGAGCTCCACAGATCTCTGTGGTGAAGGGCTGTCTGGGCGACAGTTGCAACGGTCCATTGACCGGGGGATGTTTTACGTCTTTGCAGACAAAATCGGCACACTCTTTGGCAAGGATGGGTTGCCGTTCACAGAGGGCAATTATTTGCCATGCTGGGTTCGGTGTGAGAAGACCTACCAAGTCCTGGGCAAGTGGCCGGAGACGTTGTGGAAGCAACGTAAAATCAGCTCAGCCACTTATGAGAAATTGCTTTATTTGACAAGAGATGGTGTGCTCTCACGCAAACGAAATTTAGATGCTTGCAAGGACCATGAGGATAGTGCAGCTTTGACTTTGGCCATGGCAGAGCGAGTTCAAAGGATTCGGTCCAACCCCAGCCTCTTCCGGCCGTTTCCGAAAGTGCCAGATGCTGAGGCTTGGCTCAAGCTTTTTCAAGCTTATGCCTTGCGCTACCCTATCTTGGTTGTGCTCGGGCCTTCCCGAGCAGGGAAAACTGAATGGGCCAAGAGCCTGTTCAAGCGACCTTTGGAACTGAAGATAGGAACTTTGGAGTTTTTCCCAGAGACCATGAGGCACTTTCAGCGGGCCGTGCATGATGGATTGGTCCTTGATGATGTGAGAGATTTGAATTTCCTTGTCAGCCACCAGGAAAAGCTTCAGGGCAAGTATGATGCCTTAATTGAATTCGGTTCAACTGCAGGTGGCACATGCGCATACCATCGCGATTTGTTTGGCGTGCCAGTGGTTGCAACAGTCAATTATTCAACGAAGAATTTAGATTATTTGGAGAATCACGATTGGCTTGCCAACCCTGGAAACAGGGTGGTGGTAGTGCTAAGCGGTTCCAATTGATTCTTAATTTGTTTTGCATAGGCTGACGCCCGACCTTCTTGCTAATGTGTTGGAAAAGGTGACATTTCATGTTTTGTCGCAGGTGGTCAAAACACATTTCCTGTTGTCTGCCTTTTCCCTGATGTTTGTTTCGTGATTTGTTGCAAGTTCACCAGTTTGCTGCTGATGGTTCGACAGGTCATTTCAAACAGTTTCGAATCCAGTCAATGCAGCTTCTGATTTTGCCAACGTGTCAGCTGGTTTGATGTTTTCCTTTGGCATTTCTTTCTGTATTGACCATGTTGTGGCTGACTGTGGTTTCATTTGATCGACCTGGCAGGCTGAGACTTTGCGATTCAGCTGTGAGCTTCGACATTGCCTGGAGGTGCGCTTCCAAGGGCTATTTTGGGCAAGATCCGCACAGTTTTGAGTCCAGTCTTTGCTCCATGTGTCAGCAAGGTTTCGGCAGGTCCTTTCAAACAGTTTTGACTCCAGTCAATGCAGCTTCTGATTTTGCTAAAGTGTCAGCTGGTGCTTTTGCCCTTTGATGTTGTCCTTCTGCATTGGGTTTTGTGTTGACTGATACTTCTCCGAAATATCCGATACGTCAGCCAGCGTACCTATACTTTTGCAGTTTTTATGCGCCCGTTTTTCTGTGTGGAACATGGCTGTTACCATGGAAGTTGCTGCTATTTGATCCCTTTAGAGTGTGAGTGCTGACGAGAGATCTTTGCCACTTGATTTTTTAGAGGCGATGTTCTGCCAGAGAACGTGAGAAAGGTCAGGCTACCTGATTTTTAAATACTTACAAGCTTCTGTTTCTTGGCAATTTCCTAGAACTGCCGCTTCTGGATTTGAGCATGGCCCGGCCTTGGTGAAGCGTAGGCTTCTAAGCAAACACGAAACAATCAGAAGATCTTCATTGCTTAAGGTATGATGCAGGGATGATGGAACCATGTTGGAATGGAGCGCTGAGTCTTGAGTTTCAATGGCTGACATTATGACATCAAGAGAGTTTATTGACGCTTTGACTTTGTTTCACATTGTAGGTCGTACTGGAGCATGGGTGCCTGGAGAAGCCAGCAGCTGAGAAATGCCACAGCAGCAGACCGCCTGTGCGCATTTTGTTGTTGGCGTTGAGGGTTTCAATGACTGCTGCCGTTTGTTGTTGTGTCATACCTAGCGGCAACTTGTGTTCAAGCCTTAGACCTTAGAGTTTGCTACTGCCTGCGCAAGTTTTGTCTTGTGGAAGTGGTCGCCCATGCCGCCCAAAGCAGCTGCGAAAGCGAAGTCGAAGGCTGAGGACTTGGGATTGGGGGGTCCGTTGTGCATTGGACATGTATTTTCAGTCAAGGTTTGGAACCCCAAAACGGGGTCCAGAAAGAGGCTTGAATTCCAGGGCCTCACTGAAAGACCTCCATTGTGCAGCTTCTGCAGCAAAGCCGAAAGCCAAATCTGAATTGTTGACGATTTTTTGGCTCAAACATTTGCTGCTCGGATAGGTGCACTGCTATTCTTGATTGCACGCGCACGCTTGTTAGCCATGTGTGACCAACTAGCGGAGGTGCAAAAGAAGATTGCTAACTTGCAACGGCATATCAGAAGAGCCAAGCAGAGAGAAACAGCTCGGGAAGAAATTGTTGACCAACAAGCTCTGGTTGTCTCTATTTTTTCAGGCTATCGTGCCGATGTCGCTGGTCACTTCCACCTTTCCAGATCCAAACGTTGCATGTCGCTGGACAGTGCAGTGGCTCACGTTGAGTGGGAGTACATCAGAGCTCCTTTGGAAGACAAGGTCATGCTCATGTTGGACCCTTACCGACAATATCCGATACATCGGCTACTGGCAGCCTTTCGCTACCTAGTGCTGTTCCAACTGCGTGAGTGGGTTCAGAAAATGAATTATGAATTTGGAGTGGCCCCATCGCGGCGCATGATGGTCGACCGCGTCCAGCATTTGCTGCCCGACAGTTGGCCTGTTGACTTGCAGGCGCGGCTACTTCGCCCATTAGCAACTGCACGCGGCCAGCGCAGGTACCTTGCGGCCTTCAGGAATCGCTTTGGGTGCAAACTTGGCAAGCTACGGACGAGTCCACCAATGTCGTTGCAGGAGAAGCAGTCCAAGGCACGGGTGGTTGATTGGCTGGGTTAGTGTTGTGCAAGCAGATTTGTAAAGGTTTCTTTGAGATGCTGTGTTGACATTCGGTCAATATTTGGGTATTCCGGTAAAATGCTGATTTGCTGTTTGTAGGACCATGACAAATCACAACCTCCGGTTCTTGCAGTTTTGAAGCATACAGTGCAAGTTTTGGATCTCATTTGTACGCATTTTTGATTCCAAATGCGGACCCCGTTTTGGGGTCCAAAAAGCGGGCCCCAAAGTGCAGATGACCAAGGTTTCTCACTTCCTAGCCAAATTGCTTGTCATTTTTGGGTCCGGAAAATAGACCCCAAAATGGGGTCCGCTTTTTGGACTGAAAATGATCATTGTCAAGCGGCCTTTGGCAGGCGATGGCCTTTTGGCAATGGTGCAATTATGCATTGAAGGATGCTGGTGACGAGCCTTTAGTTATCAACATGGATGAGTCCAGCACTGGGTTTCACTGGGGCGCGTTGTCTGGGACAGTTGTTCGACAAGGTGCCCCGATGGATAAAGTTAAATCGCAGGCTCTCAAAGCCAGGGCCACATACATTTGCGCTGTCCCCCATGATCCTGAAGTCCAGCAGCTTCTGCCCCAGGTGTTGCTGGGCAACAAGCGTCTTTTCCCAGCTGCGTTTGCCCGGCATGCTGCGGAGCTGTGTCCGCGGGTGGGGGTTTGGAGAGAGAACTCCGCATGGAATACGCACCGGTTGATGGCCAGATACTTGCGACTCCTCTGTGACAGATTGGGGGCTATTTTGGAATCCCGCCAGGTGTTGTTGTTGCTAGACTTGGCACCGTGCCACCTGCATGATTCTTTGTTTGATTTGGCTTATTCCCTGGGATTGCGTCTCCTATTTGTGCCTCCTGGCATGACGTCCTTACTTCAGCCATGCGACACTCACATCTTTGCTGCTTTCAAGCATAATGTGCAAGAGTCATGGAGACGAAGAAGGGCTGCAGCTCCAGATGGACAGGTGAGCTTGGAACTGTGGTTGGAAATTGTCGCAAATGCCACCAAAAAGCCGTCGTCGAAGCCATGGAAGCATGCGTTTGAAAGTGATGGTATTCTTGGATATCAGCATCGTATTTCTTCTCCCTTGCTCAGCAAGCTCGGATGGGTGGATGCGCCGCCCGTTCCCTCAACAATGCCTTCTGGGGGTTTGCCTGACTGCCTGTTCCCTTTGAAGTGGCAAGGAAATGCGGCAAAATACATCCAATGGAACCCTCATGCGGTCCGCACCCTAGACTGAGGGTACAACTTGTGGGAAAATAGTTTGTGCGCTGCACTGGGGGGGCTGTGTCCAGGGGCTTCAAAATTGAAGTGCAAAAGCAGCGCCAGTTTTGGGGTCCACCTTGTCGGCCAGGAAATTACAAAAGACGAGTTGGCAAGGCTCAAGGGCCAGCGCTCCGACTTGCGCAAAGCAATGCGAGAGAATCGCAAGGCAGCTAAGAATGCAGCAAAGCGGAAGAAGCGACTTGTCAAGGCGCTGTCCATGCAGATTTACGCAGTGCAAAGAAATCTTGGTGGAAGTGGTTTATACTGTCTGCTTGCTAAAACTGGTTTATGGTCCTTGCGGACAGCGAATGTAAGCAGCGTTTCTAAAAGACAAAGTGCTAGGTTAAAAGATACAGAGAACAAATGTGAGCTCGATGTTTTCAAGCAGTTTGGAACAAAGTAAGAGGTCAAAAAGAACCCCGAACTGGCGAATGTGCAAAGGTAAAACGGATTTGAGTTTGTCGCTTGGAGACACCCCTGTCAGTCCACGTGCATTTGAGTTTGTCGCTTGGAGACACCCCTGTCAGTCCACTCCCTGTACAAGGAGATTGCAGGTCGCAGGTGTGACCTGGAAGGGTCGTAGGTGGAGGTTTGAGGGTCGTAGGCGGGCTTGCAGGGTTGCAGGTAGGGTGTACCTTACACACCGTGGTGGTGGTACACCTTAAACACTGGTGTGGTTCACCTTAAACACCGGGGGTGTGGTACACCTTAAACACCGGTGGGGTTCACCTTAAACACCAGGGTGTGGTACACCTTAAACACCGGTGTGGTTCACCTTAAACACCAGGGGTGTGGTACACCTTAAACACCGGTGTGGTTCACCTTAAACACCAGGGTGTGGTACACCTTAAACACCGGTGTGGTTCACCTTAAACAACAGGGGTGTGGTACACCTTAAACACCGGTGTGGTTCACCTTAAACACCAGGGTGTGGTACACCTTAAACACCGGTGTGGTTCACCTTAAACACCAGGGGTGTGGTACACCTTAAACACCGGTGTGATTCACCTTAAACACCAGGGTGTGGTACACCTTAAACACCGGTGTGGTTCACCTTAAACACCAGGAGTGTGGTACACCTTAAACACCGGTGTCGTTCACCTTAAACACCAGGGGTGTGGTACACCTTAAACACCGGGATTTGAGGCCGTAGGTTTGACCTGGACGGGCGGTAGGTAGACCCGTGAGGGCGGTAGGCGGTAGGTTGTGTTTAGACACCGGGCTTTGTTTGGGGCCTTGCTGCTTGTGGGCTGGTTAGTCTACACCGCGCGGTTGCCACAGTGCGCTTGTTTGGGGTCGCAGGCTTGGCCTTGAAGGGTTGTAGGTGCAGCAGTGCGGGATGTTGGTGTGCTGATTGTGGTTTGAAGGTGGCCAGATATAGGTTCTTAATTTGGGAGCTTGAAACGCGTAGTTCTCCAAGACCACATGGGCAGCATTCCCCATAGTATTGCCACCGATGTTTGGGTGGCAAGCAGATGTTTCTCTTAACCTTCGGTGGAATCGCTTGGATCTTTTCTTGTAGGGGTCTAGTTGACCATAAAGCGTTTGAATGTTAGTGGCGAATCTGTGCACCAGTCTGTTGTTCCTGCAGGCGGCCAAAATGTTGTCCACCGCAGATTTGAAGCTCCTGGTCGAAGCCAAGGAGGCAGGGAGCATGTTTCAAAGGTTTTTCATACCGGGCCAGAGCAATGCTGTCCTGAGGCGGAGGCTGCAGAGTTGGCGAGAGCCCCCAACTAGGCGTGGTAGAGTTAGAGAGCCTGGTTGGTTTTGACTGCTGAACCAGTCATTCCAAGCTCACATTTCATACCAAGAGAGGTCCCGCACTGGAGTGGCAGGAAAGGTCTGCATTGGTATGTTTTGGTTGAGAATGAGCCATGCAGCGCCCATTCTGTCAATGCCGTACCGAACCTGCGGCAGTTTCGTTTTTGATCATGTCCGTGTCACATTTGACTGAAAGAGAGAGAGCCTGCATTTGAAACACAGTAATAAAAGTGTTCTGTCTCAGAATGGACAGCGCCCATGCTATCAATGCCGCTCCGAGCCAACCTCATTGTTGTCGTTGTTTTGATTGTGACATGTGCTTGCAGGGAGATCGGGCAGAATGAGAGGTGCGTGAGGCTCGCAGGAGCCTTTGCCTCGCAGAGCATGGGAAACTACAGTTGCAGTGGTGCAGACCACAGGCCCCAAGGTACAGTTGGAGTGGCAAAGATCACTCACTTGAGTGGCCTTCGGTTGTGTAGCTGCTTTTCACTCTGCCCGGCTCGTGACACAGACGACCAAAGTGCGACAGCAAATGGGAAACTCGTCGCAACAGCCAGTTTGCTTGTAATTTGCCGCACAGTGCTGGCCGATGATTGCGTATAACATAATCTGATCTGTCAAGCAAGGGATGAATATGGAATCGGGGCTTGCGAAACAAGATTTAGGAAACCCATTTTGTCAGCTAAACATCTTGTTTTGCCAGTTGTTGTCACAAGGGGTTTTTGGACCACATTGAACATTGAACAAGACTTATGAGACCTCTTCCCCATGCGCGCCTTTGGTTTTGGCAATCCTCGTCGGTAGAGTTAACTGGACAACCGTCTTTCTATGGGAAGAGATGTGAGCTTGAATTGCCTGAGGTTATAGATCCCGGGTAAGACTTCTGGACTTTATTATTTGTAGCCGTGACGAGGCCTGCAGTCTTGTAGTTGCAGCTTCGAGCACAGCCATTTCCTGTCCACCTGCAGCATGTTTGTATGTTTCCTAGTTGTTCCTAGTTTGGTTAACATGTTTGCCGTGTCTTGTAGCAGTGCTGGGTTCCCAAGTCTGAAGTGTCAGAGTGGTAGGTCCTTGCATGATGTACGGGAATGCATGTGGTGCTCCCGATTTTCTCTGTGTAGCTGATCAGCCGCTTCTGTCTCAGAAACTTTGACCTCAGGAGTCGGCAGTCATCTGTCAGCTTAGTGCAACACATGACGCGCATTTGCTTTTGACCATGGCAGCTCCTGGTTTTCTACAAACCGCATTTATAGCACGGCCATGTGATTAGCTTGGTTGCTTTGACAGCATTATGTCAGAGTCAGTCGTGACACTTCGAAGGTGTTGTAGTCGTAGTTGCGTGTCATCCTATAGCCACTTGCTTCCAGGTACACACGCGCCGACCCAATGCATCTCCAAGACGGTGCAGGCGGGGTGATGAAGTGTACGGGTGTCGACATGGACATGTACCGGTTCGCGACTCCGTAGTGTCAGGACCTGCCCCTTCACCCCCGTAGACTCTTAGCGCCTTACTTCCCAATTCAGCGCCTTACTTCCCAATTCATTCTTAGTAGCTTGCGGAGGAGGTTCTTTCCCGACAGAAATAACATTGTATTTTTAGTTCGGGCGAAACCTCCTCCGCGTATTTTCCATTGCAAATGCCACCTGATTTGGCTATTACTCCTCCGCAAGGGTTTACTCCAAACCTACTCCGCACATGGTTTCCAATCAGAACTAACGCGTTGCTTTGCAGTAAAACTTCCTCCGCTGATGTCCTGTGAGGCAGTGGTTTTGGTTCAAGATGGTAGCTTCCGCTGTGCAGGTGGCGAAACGCGCCTTAGTTTCCTTGTTGTTGGCGTTGGCCCACCAATATGGAGTCTGCGTGAAGGTCACGCGGGAGAGCCCTGATCCTTTGGTGGAGAAAGCTTTCTGGTGCATCATCAAGAAGGTGCACCCTGACAAAGGAGGCTGTGTGGAACACGCTCAGCAGTTGCAACGAGCGCGGGAGGAATGGCAAACGGTGAAAGGGAGGAAGGACCCTGGTGGCCGACCAGCCCAAGCTTCCGCTATGTCTTTGGTAGGCAAGAAGGAGACAGGCCGCCAAGGGTATCGGATTCGTTCCGTTGCAGTGCTGTTGACGTACCATGGCGTGCAGCAGGATCAATGGCCAGCTTTCTTGACTTTTGTTCGTGATCATGTTGCTCATTGGGGAGTAGAGAAGTGGTGTGCTTCCATGGAGACATGTTCATCAGGCAAGCCACGCGTCCACCTCATGGTGCAATTCCACAAAGCCTTAGACAGCCGTGTGGTTGATGTGTTTTCCTTTGCTGCTGCCAGACCAAATGCGAGCTCCACAGATCTCTGTGGTGAAGGGCTGTCTGGGCGACAGTTGCAACGGTCCATTGACCGGGGGATGTTTTACGTCTTCGCAGACAAAATCGGCACACTCTTTGGCAAGGATGGGTTGCCGTTCACAGAGGGCAATTATTTGCCATGCTGGGTTCGGTGTGAGAAGACCTACCAAGTCCTGGGCAAGTGGCCGGAGACGTTGTGGAAGCAACGTAAAATCAGCTCAGCCACTTATGAGAAATTGCTTTATTTGACAAGAGATGGTGTGCTCTCACGCAAACGAAATTTAGATGCTGGCGAGGACCATGAGGATAGTGCAGCTTTGACTTTGGCCATGGCAGAGCGAGTTCAAAGGATTCGGTCCAACCCCAGCCTCTTCCGGCCGTTTCCGAAAGTGCCAGATGCTGAGGCTTGGCTCAAGCTTTTTCAAGCTGATGCCTTGCGCTACCCTATCTTGGTTGTGCTCGGGCCTTCCCGAGCAGGGAAAACTGAATGGGCCAAGAGCCTGTTCAAGCGACCTTTGGAACTGAAGATAGGAACTTTGGAGTTTCCCAGAGACCATGAGGCACTTTCAGCGGGCCGTACATGATGGATTGGTCCTTGATGATGTGAGAGATTTGAATTTCCTTGTCAGCCACCAGGAAAAGCTTCAGGGCAAGTATGATGCCTTAGTTGAATTCGGTTCAACTGCAGGGGGCACATGCGCATACCATCGCGATTTGTTTGGCGTGCCAGTGGTTGCAACAGTCAATTATTCAACGAAGAATTTAGATTATTTGGAGAATCACGATTGGCTTGCCAACCCTGGAAACAGGGTGGTGGTAGTGCTAAGCGGTTCCAATTGATTCTTAATTTGTTTTGCATAGGCTGACGCCCGACCTTCTTGCTAATGTGTTGAAAAAGGTGACATTTCATGTTTTGTCGCAGGTGGTCAAAACACATTTCCTGTTGTCTGCCTTTTCCCTGATGTTTGTTTCGTGATTTGTTGCAAGTTCACCAGTTTGCTGCTGATGGTTCGACAGGTCATTTCAAACAGTTTCGAATCCAGTCAATGCAGCTTCTGATTTTGCCAACGTGTCAGCTGGTTTGATGTTTTCTTTTGGCATTTCTTTCTGTATTGACCATGTTGTGGCTGACTGTGGTTTCATTTGATCGACCTGGCAGGCTGAGACTTTGCGATTCAGCTGTGAGCTTCGGCATTGCCTGGAGGTGCGCTTCCAAGGGCTATTTTGGGCAAGATCCGCACAGTTTTGAGTCCAGTCTTTGCTCCATGTGTCAGCAAGGTTTCGGCAGGCCCCTTCAAACAGTTTTGACTCCAGTCAATGCAGCTTCTGATTTTGCTAAAGTGTCAGCTGGTGCTTTTGCCCTTTGATGTTGTCCTTTTGCATTGGGTTTTGTGTTGACTGATACTTCTCCGAAATATCCGATACGTCAGCCAGCGTACCTAAACTTTTGCAGTTTTTATGCGCCCGTTTTTCTGTGTGGAACATGGCTGTTACCATGGAAGGTGCTGCTATTTGATCCCTTTAGAGTGTGAGTGCTGACGAGATCTTTGCCACTTGATTTTTTAGAGGCGATGTTCTGCCAGAGAACGTGAGAAAGGTCAGGCTACCTGATTTTTAAATACTTACAAGCTTCTGTTTCTTGGCAATTTCCTAGACCTGCCGCTTCTGGATTTGAGCATGGCCCGGCCTTGGTGAAGCGTAGGCTTCTAAGCAAACACGAAACAATCAGAAGATCTTCAATGCTTAAGGTATGATGCAGGGATGATGGAACCATGTTGGAATGGAGCGCTGAGTCTTGAGTTTCAATGGCTGACATTATGACATCAAGAGAGTTTATTGACGCTTTGACTTTGTTTCACATTGTAGGTCGTACTGGAGCATGGGTGCCTGGAGAAGCCAGCAGCTGAGAAATGCCACAGCAGCAGACCGCCTGTGCGCATTTTGTTGTTGGTGCTGAGGGTTTCAATGACTGCTGCCGTTTGTTGTTGTGTCATACCTAGCGGCAACTTGTGTTCAAGCCTTAGACCTTAGAGTTTGCTACTGCCTGCGCAAGTTTTGTCTTGTGGAAGTGGTCGCCCATGCCGCCCAAAGCAGCTGCGAAAGCGAAGTCGAAGGCTGAGGACTTGGGATTGGGGGTTCCGTTGTGCATTGGACATGTATTTTCAGTCAAGGTTTGGAACCCCAAAACGGGGTCCAGAAAGAGGCTTGAATTCCAGGGCCTCACTGAAAGACCTCCATTGTGCAGCTTCTGCAGCAAAGCCGAAAGCCAAATCTGAATTGTTGACGATTTTTTGGCTCAAACATTTGCTGCTCGGATAGGTGCACTGCTATTCTTGATTGCGCGCGCACGCTTGTTAGCCATGTGTGACCAACTAGCGGAGGTGCAAAAGAAGATTGCTAACTTGCAACGGCATATCAGAAGAGCCAAGCAGAGAGAAACAGCTCGGGGAGAAATTGTTGACCAACAAGCTCTGGTTGTCTTTATTTTTTCAGGCTATCGTGCCGATGTCGCTGGTCACTTCCACCTTTCCAGATCCAAACGTTGCATGTCGCTGGACAGTGCAGTGGCTCACGTTGAGTGGGAGTACATCAGAGCTCCTTTGGAAGACAAGGTCATGCTCATGTTGGACCCTTACCGACAATATCCGATACATCGGCTACTGGCAGCCTTTCGCTACCTAGTGCTGTTCCAACTGCGTGAGTGGGTTCAGAAAATTAATTATGAATTTTGGAGTGGCCCCATCGCGGCGCATGATGGTCGACCGCGTCCAGCATTTGCTGCCCGACAGTTGGCCTGTTGACTTGCAGGCGCGGCTACTTCGCCCATTAGCAACTGCACGCGGCCAGCGCAGGTACCTTGCGGCCTTCAGGAATCGCTTTGGGTGCAAACTTGGCAAGCTACGGACGAGTCCACCAATGTCGTTGCAGGAGAAGCAGTCCAAGGCACGGGTGGTTGATTGGCTGGGTTAGTGTTGTGCAAGCAGATTTGTAAAGGTTTCTTTGAGATGCAGTGTTGACATTCGGTCAATATTTGGGTATTCCGGTAAAATGCTGATTTGCTGTTTGTAGGACCATGACAAATCACAACCTCCGGTTCTTGCAGTTTTGAAGCATACAGTGCAAG
>CAMXCT020003026.1:0-78601 GCA_947184155.2 Cladocopium goreaui | reverse complement strand
GATATGGAATTCGACCATCGGGTACCCTGGTGAATTTTCAAGGCTTTGGGAAATATATATATATATTAATATATATTATATTATATATATATGCATATGCAACCAATGGGAATAGAGTAAGGTTTTGCTTATGTTTTATCAATATGTTTTTTTCAAATATAAGATTCGATATTTAATATAAAGTTTGTATCTTCTGTTTTGGTTGTTTCATCCCTGAAAGATATATGTCTTTTTTCTATCATTGGGGAAGTGGGGAAAACATTCCACCTAAGGCTCCAATTTCCTGGACTAGTGTGCCGCTTTGGGACTATGGAGATGATGGATGGGATGAAATTCCCAAGTGTCTAGGGTAAGTTGTTGATCAGTTTTTTTTTGGGGGTGCTGCTAGTATGAAAAATCCACCAAACTAAATCGATATGGGGAGCCTTTAATGGAATCCAGGCAAATGCCTCACATCATCCCTGAAGAGATCATCCCATGGCTGATGGATCGTAACCTTTGGCCTGATATACCGAAGAGAAAAATCACTCGCTACTGGAACCACCTCTGTGATGTGAGATCTGAAATAGCCAATGTTTCCCCGGATGGTAGTCATCACCCTCTTTGGATTTGGGCGGATGCAGCCAACTACATCAAAGACCAAAACATCATTGTGATATGCTTTGGGAGTGTGTTGGATGATGAAACGGACTCCATCAAGAAGTGTTTCCCCTTGGTGTTGTGCAGGGAAGAATCTTGGAAGTATTTGCATTTTTCCCACAATGACCCAGAAAAAAATGGAATAGAGGACAATACCACCCAAAAAAAAGTGTTCCAACCCATCACGCTCAGGAAATGAGCTGTGGTTTCCCGACCTTGAATGCTTACTTGGATCCTGCCCCTTGGCCGCACCCAGAGTCCTCAAGCTAGCTTCATTGCTTAGTGGCAATGTAGTGTTGGCCTTCGATGGGTGAACAACCCAATCTGGTCAAATCATGTGGAATCTTAAACTTAAACAGGCTATGTTTGGATCCAAATACCACCACTTGTGATTAACATATTATATAATATCTTTTAGTTCTCAGTGAAACTAGCTATAATAGTCCTAGTTCCTAGGCAGTGGTAGTTGGATCCATGGCATCTGACCTGACTGGCTGACCCTGTTGGCTGAAATCCCACATTTGAGGTGGTCAAATCCTTTGGGGTACTTTACGACACTGGTATCCAGCACAAGAACCAGACCCAGAAGTTCTGCATCACTGTAATGATTAGGGGTGATTGGAAGATGCAAAAGGATTCTAGTCTGCATTGGGGTATGGTATTGAACCTTTTCTTTCACCCATCATAAGTCTAATTGATATTTACTACCGATCAATGTGTTTTTCCCCCCTGTCTAGGAATGGCTCAATTTGAAGAACTTCTTCCAATGTACATTAATCTGTCATGGATGCAGAGCTCACAAGTCTACATATATGGTGCGCAATCTGAATAGCGAAAGGTATACCTTGGAAGAGTTTTTCAATGAAGGTCTGAAACCAGGCCCTGTGTGTTACTTGGTGCTGGTGCAACATTTTTGTTTTAATTGTTACACCCCAGAAAACCAGAGGAATCTATGCCACAACTTTATGGATTTGTTATCTTTATAATATATATAAGTTATATAGCTATGTAGCTACATGAAAAATCCTGCCATGCAGGTCCTTTACTTCGTGTGCCGCAATTCCAGATTGCAATGATCCGGTGGTGTGCGATGCACATTATTCATTTAGGTTGTGACCTATGGATTGTTGGAAATTCCCTGAAAACATTACTGTTGGATACCTGTGTTTGGGGAGATGGCTGTGATGATGATCGTCTTCTAAATGGCTGGCTTGAATTCAAGCAGTGGGCCCGAGAGAACAAGTGGCAGTCATTCAGCTGTGACTTTAATTTGTTTTATTTATGTTTTTTTGGGGTTTGTCCTAACCAAGTGCATAGATATATATATAATTTCCTTGTGGGTTATTGCTGCCATACCCCAGGCACTCAATGGGAAAATTTAGCACGAAGTCTATCACCAGCCGACAGCATCCCTACCCTGAACTTCAGTCGAAAGCTTGGAATGCACCATGGAAAGCATTATTGGGGACTATATTTTCCAAGAACCGTTTTTATGCAGTTTATCAACTAAAATTACTTTACTTTGTGTGATCCCCACCATGACATTTATACATTTTCTTACTGGCAAATCTTCTGGCATTCTATCTGACATATCTTTTGGCATTCTATCTGGCATATCTTCTGGCATATGTTCTGGCATATCTTCTGGCATTCTATCTGGCAAATCTTCTGGCATATCTTCTGGCATTCTATCTGACATTGCATCTGGCATATTTTCTGGCATTCTATCTGGCATATCTTCTGGCATTATGACATATCTTCTGGCATTCTATCTGGCATTCTATGTAGCATATCTTCCGGCATATGTTCTGGCATATCTTCTGGCATTCTATCTGGTATATCTTCTGGCATTCTATCTGGCATATCTTCTGGCATATTATCTGGCAAATCTTCTGGCATTCTATCTTCTAACTTTCTTCTGCACATTCTTTGTCCCATATCTTCCTACATGAGGTCCGGCAGGGAACACTTTGCGTGGATACTCGCGGTTGAGGTCCGGCAGGGAACACTGGGCGTGGATGGTCGTGGTTGAGGTCCGGCAGGGAACACTGGGCGGGGATGGTCGTGGTTGAGGTCCGGCAGGGAACACTGGGCGTGGATGGTTGTGGTTGAGGTCCGACAGAGAACACTGTGCGTCGAGGGTCGCGGTTGAGCAGGAGGAGGAGGAGAGGAGAGGAGGAGAGGAGAGGAGGAGAGGAGCAGGCAACTGACATAAAATCTAACAACCCTCACCTGGCAGGTGGGGAAAAACAATTATCATCTTCATCCATTAGATGAACGAACCACATCTGAGGCCAGAGTTTGTGTGGCTTGGATGGCAGATTTCCTGCAACATCTGTCTGAAGATTATCAGTTCCCCGATCTACCATTGATGAGACAATGCGTGTGCCTTGGCCAAATCTGGGCACATATGTGGTAATGTTCCGCCTTGGTGTCCTGTCTTATACATACAAGGTCCTCCCTGTATGGCTATTTCATCTACTTTTCCAATCTATATTAACTTATGGAGGTATATAATTATTATTAATGTTGGGGTAGAGATCTCATATGGTTACATCAATTCCTTTACATGCTGTGGGTGAAATTATTTATCCTATTCCATTAAAAGGGGTTACTGGGGTGAAACCCTATGAATCCAAATTCCGTTTGATGCAAATCAATCTATCACCAAAGGCCTAGAAAAAACAGACTTTGGATCCATAGGGTTGAGGTGTTGATCGCCGCCTCAACTTCAATGATGAAGGTTTGAAAGACCCACACGTGGCCTGAAAGTGCTCGGACGCCAAACGGACCCGAGCCACTTGGACGAAATGTCCTCTTCATGATGCCATATTGATGGCATTTCTGAAATCCCTTCAAAGGGCCTAATGATTGCCTGGGCATAATGTTGAACACATCCCAGTAGCGTCCAATGCCGCTGCCGATCGGTTCGCTGATGGCACGGCCGGAGAAACAAGCCAACCCATTGGCCATCACCAGACCTTCACACATCATTTGCCCCAATTGGTAGGCAGGATGTTGTCTAGGTAACGCTTGAAGCGCTTACTGTCTCAAGCGGCCAGAGCTTCAGGATGTCCTCGGCCAGGTCTCTCCTTTTGTTTTGTTCTCCGGAGACTGAGGCTGCCAGGTTTCATTTCGTCATGTTGCTGGTGAGTCTGAACTCTGAATGAACTCTGAACTACCCCTTCCCCCAGATCCCCTATCTAGGTCTCCGCTCGATGTTTGGACATCCCAGCATGTTCAGAAGCCAGCAGCGCCGCCAGCAGCATTCGCAGCGCCAAGGTCAAGCATGGCAGCATTCCATCAGACCTCGGAAGAGAATGGCCGCTACTTGTCCACTGAGATTGCTGATCTGTTGCAACATCAAACGGCAACTTGGTGGGGAGAGATATGGTTCCCTTGTGGATGTCAAAATCCAATACTTCTGATTTTGATCCCTAAGGCATGTGGCCAATTGGATAAATGACAACATATGTCGCCCTCATTGGGATTTGTGTCCATTAAAAAATTGTTTTATCCTCATCCCCCAAAGACATCAAATCCCAGGATAACTGCATTGAAGCCTACATCAAACTTGCAGTTGGTGCCCTGGAAGCTGATCGCTTAATGTGGCCGGCACGACCCAAGTGGCATGCCACTATGGTATTGGTTTAGTCAACTTTTTATTGGGGCCCCTGATATATAAATAAATATGGATTTCAATCTGTGATTTGATTTGTATTTATATGGCTCTGAGCCGAGGGCATGCAAGAAATGGTGGCCAGGCAGCGGGTGGAACGCCCCCTAGATTGATATGTTGGTCATGTTTTTGATTCGATGTTTTTTTTGGATGTCAAAGGGCATTTGACCATTTTTGCTGTAGTGAAAATACCAACTCTCAGGAATCAATTGCAGGAAGTTTCATTCCTTTGCTACAGAAGATCTGATTGGTCGGGTCAAACAATGTTGCGCTGCTTCCAAACAGCAGAATCTGGAACTCATGGCTACTCTTAGATGGTATACTGGGTGCCTGGTCAGATGTCTTGTTTTTGTGCGCCCCCAAAATTGTTCCCCTCCAACGATATATCAAAAAAAAACAATTGATTTAGGGCCACCATCTCCCATCTGAGGTTGACTAACAAAGGTCAAATGCTCCAGTTTGCTGGAAACTGAGAACCCGCGCGGTTCTGGGAAAAGGAAGTTGGTGAGGATGTGGCCGGTTGAGCAGCTGATTGGGATGGAAATTGGTCAAATTGGGATTGTTTAACCTCAACTATTGATGAAATAGGGATAGTTAACATAACATTTGGATAAAATATGATAAAATGATGATTGTTAACAACAAATATCGATGACATGGGAGTGGTTATCCATAAATATGAAAACCATAAAAACGCGTTATTTTCCAAAAGTTTCTCATAATGGTCTCGGGCCCCAACTGTCTCTCACAATGGTTTCAGGTCACAATCACCTCCTCAGACAGTACTTGGGATCCATAGGGATATATATTGCATGCAGCGGCACGAGACTCCTCAGATGCCTGGTGAAAAAAAGTATATATATATATACATATATATATATATATATTAAGAAACCCACATACCCACCCAAACATCCTCAAAAGTGGTCTTATACTTTACTCATATAAACCAGTTTTGGTTTCGTCTTGATCTGTTTTTTTTGCGCCCGGAAATTCATTCGTTTTTTGTGGAGAGCTCCACGTGATGTTTTGATGATGGCTGGCTGAAAAAGCTATGGAAAATGGCTTCACAAGAATGATGGTTTTCCCATGAATTAGTGATGGCTGGCCAAAGAAATAAAATCATTACGCCATTTAAGGCAGCAAACTTTTCGGCCTCGGCAGGACGGCAGCGTGGTTCTAGACCCCATGGGTGGTGTCGGCACCATTGCTATTGAGGCAGGCCACGGGGGCGCTTGGATAGCAAGGGGAACTAGCTGGCAATCGGCGACCATTTTCTGGCTTGGGAAGCCTTGTAACAACTCCCGGATGAAGATTTACCTGGTTGATGAACGATCCAAATGATTGCTACTTAAATGGTAACCCCTTCAATTCAACCGCCTAGGGTAACTCCGTGGTTGACATTAGTACAGATTCTGTGGGATGTCCTTGTGCACTGGTTGGTTGACAGTGGATGAAAAAGGAGGGTTATCACATTTTTTTCCCCCGTGAAATAGGTCCATGAAACTAAAACGGTGACATGACCAGTGTTGCAGGTTGGCACCCCGTACTCCCTTATGTCAAAAAAGGGATTACGTATGGTTGTTGTCTATGGTCAGTGCCTACAAACGGTAGCACCATTAATTGATCAGGAAGCCATGCTGCCCTACTAAAAGACGGACATCCATTAATGAATCAGTGATTCTCAGTCGGAAACGTATCCAGTACCGCAATTTTGAGCTCAAGATGGACAAGAAGGAGTATCTGAGCGACACCAATGTGGTGATCTTGCAGCGATTAGAGTCCGAAAGACAGCTTTCAGCAGATGGAACACCCAGCTTCCTATCTACAGCCTCCCCCCCTGCATTTGTTCTTGCTTCCGAGTATTGAGTTTTCTGGCAACCTCACCATAGATGATGGCTTGTGAGGGGACCCCCAAACAAAACCCCCAAGCAGTTGATACTTAATGTCTGTAAAACAATTGTCATTTGCCCACAAATTGGACGGTTTACTACAAACAATGACTCCTTTTTTGCGGGTCAAACGTGCCAAAACAACCATAATCATCCACAATAAAACTTGTTTGGCCACGCTAACATACAAGAACTACAGGTGCTGATAAGGGTTTATTGTAGTCAAGTTGTGGGTCAGCAGTGCCGCAATGGCCCCGCATCGGCATCCACGGCGGTGGCTGGGAATTTTAGGCTTGGTGGCGCTTGGGGGCTGCGCTTCGGCATCCCTGGGATAAGAAGGTGACGCTCTAGACTTGTTCTTGCTAAAAACATAGAAGGTTTTTTTTTTGGTGATGATCAGAATTGATAACATAATATTTGGACGAGCATTCAAAAGAGAGTATCACTGGTCTGATTTTCTTTTTTTCTCACTGTAGTTTTCTGACAAAACGGATCACACCGGTCGTATTTGATTATCAGACAGTTACCTAGTTGGCTGGGAATTCCAGCAATATAGCCATGATCTGCCACATTTAAGATTTTGTTTCTAGGTTATATATATATATATCCCATAACATTATTCACAAGCATGATTTGCATACGTACTTTAAAGTATAACTATGAAATCAACACGATATGTCTGACAATATATATATATGTATATATATATATATGTATGATTTTGTATATATATATATTGTGATTTACAGTGCATAGGACTATATATATATGTATACATTGCGTTCAATGTACATAACAGAATCCTAGTATATATGACTATGTACTACGTCATAAATCACGACAGTACGGTAATTGTGCTATCGCCATATTACTTGCCATAAATCACGAATTGATATATATAAATATAGGACATATCAATATTGATAAATCACATATATATATATATACACAATCACATATCATATATATATATATACACAATCACATATCATTATCCTCCAATAGATAGAATATGGACATTTCAAAGAAACAAGGAAACTGGGAATCATATTCTATCAACACCATGGCTAAATACATCATATATTACATGTATATATATATAAAAGCACATATTTACAAGGTGGTACCCCCAGTTATAAATTGGTTTATCATGGTTATAAACCATCATAATCGTTGTTGATAAGTATTGACAACTACAAGTATTAATTAATTATTCATGATGTTTGATCATGGTTACCCTCTGGTAAACGTTTCCATAACTATGGAAAATCATCAAATTTTAATGGGTAAATCAACTATTTCGACTGGGCCATGTTCAATAGCAAACTGTTAGTCATTACCAGAGAGTAAATCCCATTTGATCACCATTAAACCACCATAAAATCACCATTTATAGTGGTTAAATCACCAAGTTTCCTGGTGACACCGGGTGACATCTTCACCAGGCCTTGGTCTCTTCCCCTGCGCCCTGGTGAAGCTCCACAGCGACTCGGAGGCGTCGGCCTCGTCGGACCCGGACCTGCAGGCGGTGGCCAAGTTGTCGGAAGAGCTGGGCGCATCGAGCAGCTTGGAACGGGAACATCGATCTGAATAAATCCAGTTGTATATATATATATATATCATATATTATATATGATATAATATGTGCATAATATAGAATATACATATAATCAATATATACAATATACACTATATATATATATGAAATACAATATATAGATATATATGTATAATACACAATATACAATATATACATATATACTATACAGTATATATAATATACTATATATTTATAATTGACAGCATTGAAAAAATATGCAATATAGACATAATATATATAATATACAATATATACATTATATATAATATACAATATATATATATATAATATACAATATATATACATATACACATTATACAATATATATATATATATAAATTATACAATATAAATTATACATAATATAACATAAGTTAATGGAATATAATATTGTATATAATATATTATAATGTGATATAATATGATATAATATATTAGAATATAGTATAATATGATTTAATATTATATATATAATGCAATATATATATAATGTGATATGTCTATACAATATGCTATGTATATCTAATGTAAGATATGTATATATATATATATGCATAATAAATGGTAGTAACGACATTATTATATATATATGCATATGTGTGTATATATATATAATATCCAACCAAGTATTCCCGTGATGGTTGGTTAAATCTCATGAACCTCCAATTTGTATGATCAAATATGTATAGTGACATACATGGATATAGTGATTATCATTATATCATCGTTCTGGACAAATTATATAGGCTGTGACCTCACGTCGTGACGTCACTGGAATGATGATTCGGATTGGGAAATCATCCCCAGATGGCCGCATGATAACAGCTATTTTCAGGTTACTGAATTGTAATTCAGCCAGATATATGTATATATATATATACGTAAATGGATCAAATATGGATAGTGACATATATGGATAAAGTGCTAATTATGGTTTCATGATCATTACTATGATGATAGGGAACTATATGAATATTGTGATTTGTGATTTAGTTTTATGATGCTTATGACCAGTGTTTTGTTCTCATATAAGCATGCATGGCAGTTACCACAAAACTATATGCGGGTTTATGACAATTTATTTGTGTACATGCGGAGACATTACATATATATATATACACAGGTCTATATCTAGTAAACATCAATCTACTTTCTACCATATAATTTATGTGTACACACACACTTTGGTAAACTCCATAATGGAGAGGGTGAAATGAGATGAAATGATAACCGTCATGTCGTGTTGTTACATTAGCATGTCATGTCATGTCATGTCATGGCATGTCGGCATGGGTGGTTTTTGGCTTGGCCACCTTGCCATTTCGGATGCAGGTACGTTTTCACGACGACATAGATGGGTCTTCGTTGGCCCGTGCCATCTATGCGTCCACGGGCCCCCTGCTTTTCCCTTTGATTCAGGGTTTCTCACACACAGCAAGCCACTAGGGCACGATGTTTCCATTCCGCTGCTTGTTCTCTTAGATCCAAGGTTTCCACTTAGACGTATATCAAGCCGCTGGACACGATTTTTCCAAGAACAACTTCCCTCGGTGTGGTTGTTTTGGACTGAATGCGAAGAAAATGACCCCTCAGCGCTGTTGGTCTTGTGTCCCATATGTCGAAAACCAAATTACAAACAAACCAAACTTTTTTGGAGTTGAAACTGAACGGATAAGACTGGTGGTTTGAAGTGAATATATTAGGTATAAAATCAAGTCTCCTGCTTGACCAAAGAACCAATCAGCAAGTATGCCGAAGAAGCAATGTCGGTTTGTAGATCTGTGTCGTCTGCGTCGCCTGGTGGTGGATCTGTGCTTCTTGCGTGTGGTGCGAGATCGTGTACGGCTGTGCTTGTTGTGACTCAGTGGTGGAGTTGAAGCTGTAGTGGTTGGAAATTGCTGTGAAAATGGCGTGGCTGGTACTGGTTGTACTAGTGTTGTGCTTGTTGACTGTGGTGTAGACTGGTAAGTGACGAATGATCCATATTGTGGTGGTGAGAGCTGAAGATTGGGTATGGCTGCATTGTAATGTGGTGGTGGCTGAAGACATGGCATGGCTGTGCTGTGATGTTGTGTGTTGAAAGCATAGAGGTTGTGTAAACGCAGAGTTGGCAAATGGTGCTTGTGTTGGCTGTGGGACGGTGTGTCCCATAAGTTGTTGTGGTTGTTGTTGTGGAGTTGGAGCAAAAGGCTGTCTGAAAGCTGCAGTGGCACACTGTGGTTGCATTGAGTGTGGTATAGTGTGTCCGGCTGGATCATGTTGTTGTGGAGTCTGAGAGAATGTTGGTAGAAAGGTGCTGATGCTTGTGTGTTCTGTGATGCTTGTGTGTTGCACATAAGTCGTCGTCGAAGCTGAGCGTAGAGCCGGTGTCCGATTCCCAAATAAGTGGTGCGTAGTGCTTGTCGTAAGTGTGGTGTTGAGTGTTGTTTTGTGACTTGTCGTTGTAAGATAAACGGGTAGTTGAGTGGTGGACACCACTTTTGGATGATGTAGCTTTCCAGCGTTCGTGTTTGTAATGTTGTATTGGTGGGTAACAACGGCAATGCGACAAATTGATGATAGTTGTTTTGGCTGCAAAACCAATGGAGTGCCAACTTGCATGACACAGGTTGTGCTCGTTTTAATTGTCTGAGCTTGCGTTGTCTGGTGTTCTGACGGTCGTGTGGCGTGTGTATGGTACTGCCGATGTAGTGTTCTGTGCTGGAAAGACGAATGTTGAGTCCCGATATGACAACTGCATGAAGAAGTATATATACAGTGTTGGATTGACAGAACATTTGTTGCAACTGTACAAAAGTGCGAACAGACTTTAAACATGTTCTGTCAAATCTCCGATTCCATTTTCGACATGATTGTTGATGAACCTGATTGGTACACCAATGAAGAAAACAAAAACCAACTGCAACACGTAGGAATGTTCGATAAGCAACAGTGTCATAGAAATCGTCAGGTGGAAAATGTTGTAAGAATCCGAAAAACGCAACGCATGCCGCCGAAAACTGTACATGATCCGGATCGCCGCGGTCTAGTCACTCTAGTTGAGTGACCGCAAACAGCGGCAGCTTGTAGAGCTCCTCATTGCGCGCCTTTGCCGCCAGCGCCACCGGCAAACCAAGCGATGCTGCTTTGTCTGCAAACGTGCTTTGCTCGGCTTTTGGGATGTTCTTCATAAGTTGATGCAATATGCTCAATGCCTCCTGAAGGGCTGCTTGGTGTTGTTTTGGAACTGGCTGTTTTTTAATCCAAGCGTCCACTGTTTTGGTTACGAGTGTGTGCGGTGCGGCTGTGGTGAAAGGACGTGTGGTGTTTGTGCCTGGTAGATTTTGGATGCTATCCTGTAGGTCGGTGATTGTAGTCTGTCGAGGAGCATCACTTACACTGCGAGGAGTGGTGGTGTGTGCTGAGGTAGTAGTGTTTTCCGCACCGCTTGCTTTGATGCCCATGTCCATCCAATTGGACCATCCCATGTATGCCAATTGACGTAGGTGGATACTTTCGATGGGTCGGCCTGCAAGTTGGTACCTTTGGCTCCAAGCTGTGGATGTGATTTGGCGTGGAAACGTCAAGCCATACTGGTGTTTGGTGTCAAAGTGTTCATTGTCTGGCTGGAAACTGCTCGGTAAGGTGCGGTCGTACCGCTTTGTGCCTTGTGGGCTCGGTGGTTCGTTCCAATGCTGGTGTTGTGTGTGTGCTTGAAATGCTCTTGGTGGTGTGTTGACTTGGTATTGTTTCGAATGCCAAGAATCATACGGTCTCATGCTGCCGCGCCACGCGGTCATGGTTGCACTCAAACAACGAAAAAAAAAACGTGAAGGTGTCTTGATGATTGCGATAATATTTACTTTTGAGCACGGAGATTGCTATCAGAAACAAAGTCCGAAACAGAGATTGCTATCAGAGACAACATCCGAAACAAAATTGGAACAATGGATGAAATTAGGCAATTAGGATTTGATAACATCAACAATGTTAACACATGTGACGCTTAGAATTACAATGGGTGACGACATGTTGGCAAGACTCTTCAAAACAGTTCCAAACGGCTTGGTGGAAGTACACTGTACATCGGCTCTTTTTGTTGGTTCCGCTGATATGTTCTATGCCACGTGTCACCAGGAAGATTTCACAAGGGATATTATTTATATCACAAGGACACATTATATTTATAGGAAGGTGGAGATTCTTGAAAATTAATAAATTCGATAAAAATGGCATATCATATTGTAATATAAACGGAGGTGAAACTGGCGTATCAGCAGCCTCTCATTTGCACGTCTGTCGGCAGCAGCTGCGGCTCGCCAAACTCATCTTCATGCTCAAGCATGTGCTGTACTGGTGTGGAGAAGTTTGGATCAGGCTTAAGGATCCAAATGCTGGAGATGTGTGCCAGTGTTGAGTGAATGCACCAGCGGCGATCCCGTGGTCTGTGGACTATGCCGTGAGTGTCCACTTCTTCTTGTTCGGCCCATCCAGATTCGTTTGTGACATGTGCCCAGTGGTAGTAGGCGTTGCCTGCTTGTGATAGTGATGTTGTGGTGTTGCGTGGCATGTTTTGTAAGTGTAGTTGCCACATTCTGAATTGTTGGTGCTGGTGAAATGTGATGTGGGTAAGTGTGTTGTTGATAGGCATGCCGGTTGTGACGATGTACTTTGCTAACGTTGTGGTGATGTCTTCTTGTGGTAGGTCGATGCCTGCTGGAAATCGTGTTTCCAACCAAGCTGTCATGTCACGTACACTTTTGTCCCGATCTGATAAGAATCGGAAGTATACTGACGGTGCTGTGAGCTCACGGGCTTGGAGTGTTGTTGAGTGAAGGCGTTGCTCTAACTCTTGGTACTTGAATATCTGGTGGCTGTCACGCGTGGGAGGTTCCCACGGAATGAGGACTGACGGATCCTGTTGTATTTGTCGTTCGATGGCTTCTTGAAGGTGATCAATTGCTTGTGTTGGCTGTGGTTCGTTTGTAGTGTTGGTGGTGTCAAGTGGTGTTGGTGGTGTGTATTGCTGGCGAGGTGTGAGGTGGACTTGTCCCGCTGTGACAGTCTTTGATGTTGTGGTGTTGTAAATGTTCTTGGACTTGGCGATGGACCTGATTTGGTCAGCCAGGCTAGTCGGTGGTGGTACTTTGGGAGGAAGCAAAGGAGGCGGCGGAGGTGGTTGTTGATGAGGAGTGGGAGAAGTGGAGAACAGGTGTTTACCTGTGTGTTCTGATGGGTAACGGTGGTGGTGGAAGAGATGGTAGTTGTGTTGTTGGTGGTGGTGGTAGTGGTGAAGTGTGGTGATGTGGTGACGTGTGTCGCTGAGAAGATGCTGCTGGTTTGTGTCCGGTGTGTGATCGATGGTTGGATTTGGATCTGTCAGTGTTTGAGGGATGTTGCCTGCGATGTGAACGATGCTGGCGTCGACGTTGTGATTGGTGTTGTGATTTGTGGTGTCGTGAGTGATGTCGTTTCGTAGATTTGCGTCGGCTGTGTCGCCTGGTAGTGGATCTGTGCTTCTTGCATGTGGTGAGAGATCGCGTACGGCTGTGCTTGTTGTGACTCCGTGGTGGAGTTGAAGCTGTAGTGATTGGAGATTGCTGTGAAACTGGTGTGGCTGGTAGTGGTTGTACTAGTGTCGTGCTTGTTGAGTGTGGTGTAGGCTGGTAAGTGAGGAATGATCCATATTGTGATGGTGAGAGCTGAGGATTGGGTATGGCTGCGTTGTAATGTGGTGGTGGCTGAAGACCTGGCATGGCTGTGCTGTGATGTGGTGTGTTGAAAGTGTGACAAGATGGAGGTTGTGTAAACGCAGAGTTGGCAAATGGTGCTTGTGTTGGCTGTGGGACGGTGTGTCCCAGAAGTTGTGTTGTTGTTGTTGTTGTGGAGTTGGAGCAAAAGGCTGTGTGAAAGCTGCTGTGGTACACTGTGGCTGCATTGATTGTGGTAAAGTGTGTCCGGCTCGATAATGTTGTGGTGGAGTCTGAGAGAATGTTGATAGAAAAGGTGCTGATGCTTGTGTGTTGTGTGATGCTGAACTCATCCACTGGGCAAACAAATCAGCTGCCGTCATCGCGGGCTGCATGGTCGGAATCACGAAGCTGCAAGCGCTGCACATGTCAATCTTCAATGTGGCCATGATGTCAAATCGAAAGTTATCTAACTCATGCCATTACTCAACATGGCATGATGATTCACATTCATGGCTTTCAAAGGTGATTGGAGTGAGTGGAACTGGATCGAATATGGCGTTGCATGTCAAATGAGCGTTGGCTTTGCTCAGCAAGAATGTGGAGGTGAACCCAAGCTGTGGTGTGCTTGGAAAGATTGTGGTTGTAAAATTGGAAAACTTGTTGATATCTGTGCTTCTTGCGTGTGGTGCGAGATCGTGTACGGTTGTGCTTGTTGTGACTCAGTGGTGGAGTTGAAGCTGAAGTGGTTGGAAATTGCTGTGAAACTGGTGTACTAGTGTCGTGCTTGTTGAGTGTGGTGTAGGCTGGTAATTGAGGAATGATCCATATTGTGGTGGTGAGAGCTGAGGATTGGGTATGGCTGCGTTGTAGTGTGGTGGTGGCTGAAAACCTGGCATGGCTGTGCTGTGATGTGGTGTGTTGAAAGTGTGACAAGATGGAGGTTGTGTAAACGCAGAGTTGGCAAATGGTGCTTGTGTTGGCTGTGGGACGGTGTGTCCCAGAAGTTGTGGTTGTTGTTGTTGTGGAGTTGGAGCAAAAGGCTGTGTGAAAGCTGCTGTG
This sequence comes from Cladocopium goreaui, assembly GCA_947184155.2. Classification (NCBI taxonomy): domain Eukaryota; class Dinophyceae; order Suessiales; family Symbiodiniaceae; genus Cladocopium; species Cladocopium goreaui. The sequence goes on along the minus strand of CAMXCT020003026.1, from coordinate 64,060 downwards.
GTACACTGTGGTTGCATTGATTGTGGTAAGGTGTGTCCGGCTGGATAATGTTGTTGTGGAGTTTGAGAGAATGTTGATAGAAAAGGTGCTGATGCTTGTGTGTTGTGTGATGCTGAACTCATCCACTGGGCAAACAAATCAGCTGCCGTCATCGCGGGCTGCATGGTCGGAATCACGAAGCTGCAAGCGCTGCACATGTCAATCTTCAATGTGGCCATGATGTCAAACCGAAAATTATCTAACTCATGTTATTAGTCAACATGGCATGATGATTCACATTCATGGCTTTCATGTTGCGCCATGTGAACTACGTGATGATTCATGTTCAGGGTTTTCATGTTGCACCATGTAAACTACGCGAAAACCATAAACTGGTCTCAGCGAGACTAACGAGTCATGTCTGTAAAAAGCCGCGAGCAGTCATGCATGGTATCCGTGTTGCAATCATACTACTAGTTCATGTGTAGAGGTCAAGGTTAAGAGTGAAATGACGGTCGTGTTAGTTAAACAAGTAGAACCACATGGGATGACACGGGGTTATTCTGAGGGATGAAAATTTCCCTCTGGATTTATTCTGACGTGGACTCTGGATTTATTCTGGCATGGACTCTGGATTTATTCTGAAAAGCATTCAATCCCCTGATGGAGTCTTCTGGATGCTTGTGCGGACTCTGGATGCTTGTGCGGAACTGGCTTCTGGCAACATTATGTCTGGATTTATTCTTGTAACTTGGTATCCCCGGCGGACGCACCACCAAGCTTCCCCGGCACTTTGTCAGAGATCCGGGTGCATGAAAGACACACTTTGGTAAACTCCATAATGGAGAGGGTGAAATGAGATGAAATGATAACCGTCATGTCGTGTTGTTACATTAGCATGTCATGTCATGTCATGTCATGTCATGGCATGTCGGCATGGGTGGTTTTTGGCTTGGCCACCTTGCCATTTCGGATGCAGGTACGTTTTCACGACGACATAGATGGGTCTTCGTTGGCCCGTGCCATCTATGCGTCCACGGGCCCCCTGCTTTTCCCTTTGATTCAGGGTTTCTCACACACACACACGGAAAATGCAATAATACCGTTTGTTTTTGTTAGTGCATGTTGTGTGTGATATAACCCATGGTTCAGACCCTCAAAATGGACTTGTGAGCATTTGCCCTGGAATTTTCCGCATCCGGGCAACCCATGTGATGGTGGTTAGTTCAGTTTTGTTTTTGCATCAATGGAGGACGATTGTTGCTTGGCATTGAAATCTTTCTGCGCAGCGTTTCAGTCACCAGCGACTACTATGAGAGCTGCTATGGTCTACAGTATGTCATTTGCTGCAACTCTTTGACATGTCAGAATTTCAGGCCTAGGTAACTGCTCTTCTTGGCAAACATGTTTCAGAATATCAATGGGATGACTGCATGTTTTAAATATTGATGTATGGCCCCCCAACGACCCCAACGGATTTATGGACATGGGGTTGTTTCGAAATGGAGCCCCAAAGTCCCGTGGTCTACCATCGACTTTCCTATTCCTCTGAGACAAAGCCATATTCCGCATCTTCTTGGTTCATATGACCCATATTCACCCCTGAAGTATGAAGTATGAAGTTGCTTTGTATCCTCTGAGATAATTTAACATAGTCCATAGAAAATAGTTGATTTCCCCATGATTTCATGTGATTTCCCATCGTTTTTTGTATGGTGAAACCTCCGCCAGGTCTCAGCGGGACCGGAAGATCACCGGAAAATCATGTTTCCATGGGGAAATGATATGGTATTGCTATATGAAAAAAGGTGAACATGATGAAAACATGATGAACAATTTCAAATGGTATTTCAACTATATCCCCATGATATTCCCTTTAATTATTCAGATCATATCCCTGTGAAGAATCCCTATGATATGCCCAGTGGGATGATGAACATTTTCAGAACTTAAGTGACCCCCATCTCTCACCAGGGACAGATGTGGAACCTTTAGCAGATTCCATGACGTTATTGCGCTTTTACCTCCATCGTGACCGTGCAGTGTCCTGCTTGATGGGAAATCGCTGGGAATCCTCACAGAATTGGATGAAGAATTGAAGAATTGCCAGGATCCCCCGTATTTAAAACCTCGTGTGTCCAGGGGTTTTCTATAGATTTTCCGAAATAACAAATCCAACCAACTATGAAATCCAGGGAAGATCTGGAAAGGTCAGCAAGCAAGTGGGTGAAGAATCTCGAATCAGGAAATGAATCTGGGGAAGTGGGTCTGACGGTCGCGCATTTCATCACAGAATCGATTGATCCATAGATTGGACTCACTGACCATGAAGGTGCAAACAAGTTCCCAAGGCGATCATCCAGATAGAGGAACCCAGGAAGCCGACGTGCCGACGCACTAGCAAACATCCTGTTCTTTGCACCTGCATGTGATCTACTTTCAGAATCACGGAGCTTATATAGCTGTAAGCTTGGGTATACAAATTCGTGACTAACCCAGTGCATTGATGACGCTGGAACGTGGAAAGCTTGGAGAATCCGAAATCGGTTGTGAATCTTAACTGATCCGCACATGGATCTCACTTTTGTCTCTTTTGTCTTGCAGACATGCCAAGTAAATGCCAACTATTCTTGGGTAACACCTTTTGATGGACATCCCCAACAGTCCATGACATCCTTGCCGCTTCTCTCGCCATTTTTGTTGGTCATACAGTCATACCCCAATGTTTCATTGGCTAGCGCATGTTTGATGGGGCTAAAAAGTTGTATGCCATTCTATACCCACATTTCTGTTTGCATTGGTATCCCAAAGTAGCAGTCATTTACCAGTGAAGTTGCTCACTTCGTCTTCGTTTCCCCAGGTTTTTTGCTGGAGGATCCCAAGGATCGTAGCTACTTAACCATTCGTAACCTAGTGAGTCCCCAATTCGTGGGTAGCATTTCCATATATATATATTATATTATATATATTATATTATATATATTATATTATATATATTATATTATATATATTATATTATATATATTATATTATATATATTATATTATATATATTATATTATATATATTATATTATATTATATATATATATCACTTGTATTTATATATATATATATATATCCATTTCCAACATGTTCTGGGTAACTTGTACCACAGTTGCGACCCCAGTTGGCTGCTGCGGCGGACATGTACCGTGAGACCATCTCCTGGCGCCGGAGCTTCAATCTGAAACAGGTGATGTCGGACTACGGCACCGGAGAGGTGGGGTCAACCACGAAACACAGGGAGATTTGCTGCCAAAAATGGGGATTCAACCATTTTAAACGTGGGACTTAAGTCTAACCTGTATCAAGAATGAGGATCTAAAAAATGTATGAGTTCCTCTAAGACTCCAAGATACCTCAAGTTTTTGCCATGAATGCGGAAATGGCAGTTTTTCCATGTTGAAAAACCATGGGATTTTGGGGCCATTTAGTCCCAATCACCCACTTCTTTGTTGGTTTGTTTGCCTGAAAAATAAACCATAATATTTGGCGTTTTTTTTCAATATATCCTCAACTCGAAATTCGCGATAACAGATTTTTGGCACTGTTCACGGGAAGAACATATTGTGGATGGAAGAACTCCTGCACCACCTTGGATGGTTGAAACCCTATGAAATCATCTAAATATTGTAATGGGATAAACCACCCATCCACTGTATCTCCAGAACGTCCAGGACTACTCCGTGAACGGCACGCGCTTATCCCTGGGTCCCTGGCGCTGGAGATGGCAGCCTTCGTCCGATGCGGCGCGGCACGTAGCGCCCTACATCTTCTTTGGGCGGCTGTCCCAAGCAGCCCCGGATGGCAGCCCGGTGCTGGTGTGGCGAGCGGGGCAAGCGGACTACAGTGGATTCGTGCGAGAGGAACTGGTCGCTGTGCTGAAGATCAATGGTTTTGAACACTGTGGGACCTTGGGATCGAAGAGTTTTTGTTCTTAGAAACAAAATGAAGATGGGATGGAAAGCAACAGAGATGGAGGATTTTGAGCAACAAGAGGAATCGCAAGAATATCAAGAATGGAGAATTTTTGCAGCTTGTTACCCCTTCCCCATCTGCCAGTTTCCGACTCGGTCCTGTTCAATGTCCGACTCAGCTTGTTACCGAACTACACAGACCCAAGTCAGAAACTATGATGTGTCACCTAAGTTTCATACTCTATATATTTGACGAGTTTTTACATCGACGGACACTTGGAACGTCATTTTTTTCAAAGCTCACCGGTGACACTAACATCGGATTATCCCAAACATAAAAAAAATCACCATTTTGGGATTGCCTTGCAGTGCCATGGACAAATTGGACAAAATTACTTTCTTCAAGTGCTCCCCATGGCATCTGTTCTGAGATTTTATCTCCCATATATTCTGACACTCTATCCAACATCTGACATATGACATTCTATCTGACAGTCAGTATCTAACACATATTCTGACACTCTAATGACATTCTACTCGTATCTGACGATGGGCTTACCCGGCAGATCAGATCTGGACCCTCACCTGGTGGGGAATAGCAGACCGTGACCGTTGTGATGGGATTACACTGTGCAGCTTTTGTGGGATGACAAGCCATGAGCAAGGATACCTATGGAAAAAAACAAACATTGGACATGATTTCTGAGTTACCCTCTGGTAATGACTAACATAGCTATTGAAAATGGCCCAGTCGAAATAGTTGATTTACCCATTAAACATGGTGATTTTCCATAGCTATGTAAACGTTTACCAGAGGGTAACCATGATCAAACATCATGAATAATTAGTTAATACTTATAGTTGTCAATAATTATGAACAACGATTATGATGGTTTATAACCATGATAAACCAATTTATAAACCAATTTATAAACCAATTTTTAAACCAATTTTCCATAGCTATGTAAACGTTTACCAGGCCGGGTATCATCAATGATATGATTGGCTCTTTACACCGAAGTTCATCCAATGACCAATGAAGGATTGATCCTGGCTTAGCGGCTTGGAGCCATTGGATCATGTAGTATTTTCGATGAAGAACTATCAACATTGCTATGGGATAATGTTGGATATCAATTGGTAAATCAACGATTTCGACTGGGACATGGCTTCAATAGCAAACTGTTAGTCATTACCAGATGGTAACTCAGAAATCATATAGTTTATCATACCATATTATACCATTGATTATCTTTTGTTAACAATGATTGATGGCAATTGGAGCAGTGATGGTACCCATGGATACCCCAACATTGATGGTTTTTTATAGGAAAATCCTATTGAAGGATTTAGGGGTACCCCATGGTACCCCTATTTTACCCTCTGGTAAACTAACATAGCTATTGAAAATGGTGATTTATAGTGGATTTTCCCATTAAAAATGGTGATTTTCCATAATTACGTTAGTTTACCAGAGGGTAGATCATTGGACACAAGGCAAATGATAGAAATTTTGATTCATCCACCAAGAATTCGATTGCTTGTTGTATATGGGAGAATCATTTTGGATTAACCCAACAGATTTTCTAACATTATTTTCCCATTGTATTATATTGCATTTCTAACATTAATTCACCGATTTATTACCCACGTAATTTTGATATTAGGTTAACCCTATTTTATCTAGTTATTATGTTATTTAGTCATTTCGTTATTGCTCAGATTTAAATTCTTATATTTCCAACGTTAATTAGTCCATGTATTCACCCAGCAATTCAGTTACTTATTCGCCCAGTAATTAGCCCATTCTTAGTGATATAAACACCATAGATAAGAGAATTAACAGTGATTCACTCGATACTTATGAATCTTGAACATCCTACAGTAAATTTCTTAATTCACCACAAGTAAGTATAATGTGGGTAAAACAATAATGAATCATCCATGACTGGGAATGGTAACCATACCACCTATAAAAGTGGTGATGACTGGGGGATGGTTTATGGCATTGTTTTACCCACATTAGCTAATATCCCATTGATATCCATTTATGATGTGAATATCCCAATAATTATTAAATTAGATTGACCACAATATTCCACAATTGTATATATATATATATAATTCTATATCCCACAAGTATACTTACCTGGCAATATCTTCTACATGAGTCAATAGGAATTCCATCCTAAAATGAAGGTACGTTAGTATCATATTTCTGGCCATATTTGGTGGGGATATTCCCTTACCCTCTGGTAATTTAACATAGCTATTGAAAATCACCATTTTTAATGGGAAAAACCACTATTTCTATGGTCATTTTCAATAGCTACGTTAAATTACCAGAGGGTAATGGCCATTGAATTCCCAGATTTCCGAAAAATCCCCCAGGTCTCCGAGATGATTCGCGGTTTCGTGGCACACTTCGAAGACGCGTTGCAGAGCTGCCGCAGCGCCACACGCGAAAGGAAGCGCTTGGTGCGGGCGCGGGTGGTGGTCACTTGGGATGGAAAAACAGTGGAGGATTCGATGGATACTATCTATAGATATCTAGAACTATTACCCTCTGGTTATGTCAAAATAGCTATTGAAAATGACCATAGAAATAGTGGATTTTCCCATTAAAAATGGTGATTTTCAATAGCTATGTTAAATTACCAGAGGGTAACTATTTATGATGAATGATAATTGGGTGTAATGATAATTATAATCTATTATCTATAGATATCTAGATTCATGATGATTGAGTGTAATAACTATATTATCTATAAATATTTGGGTGTAAAAACTATGAATGAGTGTAATTCTATTGGATGGCATGGGAGTTATCTATAACTAGTTGTCAATTCTGCATATGACATCATATAACTTTGCAATAAGTGTATAGCTTACTCTTTTACTGCACATGATTCTAATTATGTATTTATTTATAGTATGATGTATGTATTATATTGGAAGAGCATAGGTTGTCTGCAATGATTTGTTTGGACATGATGGCAACACCACCAAAAACTAATCATCAATTAAAACGCATTTTGTTGGGGGGGTCTAAAGGGCCTACCCCGTTTTCAGACAGACCGAAACGGGAGGATGTAGAAAGGGGTTATAGAGAACCAAGGGTGGTATCAGTGATGCATACCCATGCAGTTTTCTGTGAGAACAATTAAATCGGGAGGATGGGAATAAGATTGGTTGACTGATAAAAATCTATATTTGGCATGTCTTTTTGGCGCCTTTACCTTTTCAATCGTGGATATTGTCAACACTTTTTTTGGTGTATGGGCAAATCCTCGATGTTTTTTTGTTTGAATTGTCCATTTTTGTGGAATGTTGAATAAATGAACACCAAATGTTGAATCCAATAAATAAACACAATGTTTCAACATTATTATTTATTGAATCCAAATGTTGAATGTTGAACCCCCTAAAAATCCAGTTTCCAGTGGTCGAATTACATGGGGGTGCCCCCATGTATCATGTGAAAAAACTTGTTCCCACACTTTCGACCATCCCAAAAATCTGAACATAACATAATTGGTTGAATCAAACCCATTTAAATCCCCTATAGAAAATTATAGAAATCCCAATTTTGGTAAGTTAAATCACAATCTCGGTTGGGGATGAACATCCCCATTTTGCTGGTTTTTTTTATCTCCATTTTGATAAGTTCAATCCCATAAAAAGCGACCGCTTCGCTCCGCTTCGCTGAGGTGGATGCTAGTAACTTTGACCTCGAAAATCTGAGATACCTGCAGGCTCCAGCGTGGTGAAACAGTGATGTGATGATCTCACCAAACATGGGAGATTCACCTTGATTCAGCCTGCAAAACTGGGCACATGAGATTTTGTCGGCTGAATTTCCAATTTCCGATGGAACAATTGGTAAAGGCCATGGTCAAGGATATGACCGTGGGAATGCATGGGTAATTTTACTTGGTTGGTTGATGAACCAGACATGGCAGAACACTGGACTATAACCCGATTGGCGTTTTTTGAGTCAGGCTAACAATAATAGCAATCTGATGTAATTTTGTAAATTTAGTCTTTTTTGCCACACAAAAAATCAGTCCATTTGGTGGTTTCAAACCAGGAAACCATCAGAAACGCACAGTTCCAGGCTCATTTGCCCACGATGCGAGCTGCACAGATGTCTCCCGGAAGTGTTCAATAGCACTCTATCCATATTTTCTCGAAAAGGTGTCCCATATCAGTTTCAGTTATATGTCAATTTTATAACCATTTCACGGTTGTTTTGTCCTGTTCGACCTATTCTATTTCTGAATATGTGGATAGGTCAGCACTAAACATCGCCGGTGAACGCCCCGCAGCACCATCCCGACCATCCTGTTGGATTCCGCGTGTTTTCTTGTCATTTCATCGAGTCGGCAGGTTCTGCGACACATCATGCGTCTCGTGCAAGAGACTTGGCAGTTGCTTTTCAGAAAGTCGGTCTGTACACGACATGGTGTTACCATATTGCCAAGTCATCCATCATATTACTTCCAGGATCAACCAGAGATCAGAGAAAAATCATAGTCGGTCTGTATGTTTTGAGGATGGACAGTGAAATGGACTTCAACGATTTCTACCATCGAACGTGCAATTTGAACCACCACAACTCGAGAAAAATCAGCTGAACCCGCCACAGACCATTTTGAAGTAATTATTGGCCTGCCCACTTTTTTGATGGCTTTAACTTGTGCTCTCATGAACGGCTTCTTTGGACCCCTCATCCTTGTTAGAAGATTTCTGTAGCTCAAAAGGTAAGACCCAGATTGAACTGTGAACAATACATGTCGGTGGTCTTGTAGTAATTAATCGCTTCTCCAAACATCTGCCAACTATTAAAACATATTAAGACTTTCAGCAGAAATCCCGGAAAGGAGGGGATCTTTGTCTGCGTTTATGGATTGCTTGAATTATCACCATTGTATACCATTGTTGCCAAACAACATTTTAATCTACATCATCATTTTGCTGTTGGAACCCTCAGTCTTGCTGGTCCAACTTTCATACTTTTTGGTCGTTACACTGTTAAACCCTGAGGTTTCGTGGTACAACCCCCATTTTTCTAGAGATTTGCTGGTACAAGCTCCATTTTTTCTGTTTCGTACCAACAGAAATCACAGAAATCCTCCCGCTTGGCCTTCCCTTGAGGAGCACTTCCCGGAAGTGTCGGCGACCGTGACGGTGGTGCGGGCGCACTGGAGCGTGGTAGCACTCTACGAGATCTTAAAGCCCTGGCTCACGGAACATGTGCAACAGAAGGAAGGGCAATGGGAAAGGGAGAAGGGTGGTTAACCAGGGACTATCGTGGATTTCATGGGTATGTCATATATTAGTATTCTTGACAATATTGATGATCATGTAGAATATTCAGAATATTCAGAATGTACTGTATATGCAACAGTAATATTGATGCTAATATATATGGGAGTCGTTCTAAAGCCCATGCAAGAATTTAAGTATGTGAGTGACATCTGCAGATATGTACGTGTGTTTTTGCTGCAGTGGCGAAAGGCCGCGAAAGCTCGGCGAAAGGTTCGCGAAGGGTCTGAATACCACTATTTATACGAAGTATGCACACGAAAACATGATCACAATTCCGTGTCCTGATTCTGCTGGGCGCCAAAGGGTCCCGAAAGCGCGGCGTAAGGGCAGTTTTGGGGAACCATAATTTTGAACAACCCCCATATGATATATACTAGTTATTGATCATGATAAGAATTATAATATTTATAGTGGTAGTAGTACTGTGTACTAATGATTGTTATTATTATTGGATAACGGGTGAATAGTTATTTCAACTCGATGAACATTTGGTGGTTAAGTGTGTAGTTGAACCTTCTTCAACTGCGGAATCGACTCAGGATGAAAAGCCCCTGATGATATCAGCATGTTGACATTACTATATACAATAGGAGTCCCTAGGTGCATCCTAGTCATTGGGATTAATGGTCCATTCTGTGTCGCATTGTATCGATTCATCTGAAAATGGGGGTATACCTCTAAATTGTCAAACCATTGGTTTCTAGGGGTTTTCCACAGCATCTTTGAGATGAACCCCCCACATCACTATTCGGTGCATCCCAACCACAGAATTGGAGGATGGAAACATCATGAAACATCTACAGGACACCCTAAATATCCTAAATACTATTAAGATTATTAAGGGACTTCAACAAACCCATGGTTTTTAATATGTTTAAACTATATGTTTTACTGGTTTCCGGTCGATTTTCTCCTAAAAAGTCCATATTGGAACACCTGACATCGCGTGCGAAGGTCGCCTTCCTGGCCGATGATTTTCAGGAGGGCTTGCGCGCACACTCCGGGCTCGAGCTCTCGATGTTGCCCCAGTTTTTAGGCGCGGAGCCGGTCCCGGGGAGGTCGGATGTCCAGTGATGGTCACTGGTTTCAGATGGGGATTTACCCGGCCTGGTAAACGTTTACATAACTATGGAAAGATCCACCATGTTTAATGGGAAAATCCACTATTTTGACTGGGACATTTTCAATAGCTATTTTGACATAACCAGAGGGTACATAAGGGGATTGGGTGGTGATACCAAGATATCATTGACATCATTGGGATTTGGTGGGCATCTGAGATATCAAGGGGATATCATGGGGGATACCATGGTGCTACAGCGATATATGCCAACTACATCCAATCTGGGTGTGTCTGGACATGAACCAGCCCCAGTTTCTTGGACCAAGATGGTCACTTCAAAATGGGCCAAATGACATGGACCTATCATCCCTGGAAGCTGGACATATTTTACGCGCCAACAATCCCAGCACTTTTTGTGGCGAAACTTGGGAATGTTATGAATGTTGGATGAGCCAACAAACATGGGAATATTTTACGAATGAGCCAACACTTTGATTTGAATTTTTGTGCACGTTTTTTTAAAAAAGATTGGCGTCACTGGTCCGTTTTTTCGCACCAAATCTGCAGGGTTTTTGCCATGTTTGGCCGTTAAAGAACTCAGGTGGTCTGGTGCCAGATGAAGAAGCTGGTGAGGCTCGCATGGTACCCTTCGGCGGCTAGCGCCAATGACCCGGCTGAACATGATCTGCTTGGAGCTTGGATTTTGACATCAATGTACCACCTATCTAATTATACACATTCAAAGTACCCACAGCAATGGTCAGAAGAACCAGAATATATTATGTTATATATAGTATGTATAATATATGATATATATGATATATATATGATTATATGATTTAACCAGACGGTGACACAACTTAAGGTGGCACCGGCAGCCGTTGTGAGTCGACCAATGGTTCTACGTCCATGCTCCGCAGATCCGGAATGATGAACTGCCTTGGGGGAACAGACCGATGGACCGATTTTGGGCGATTCGAAGTCATGGTGAAGCCACTTATCAGGATTACTTATCAGGACCAATCAGGATCACTGATATCACTGATGGGGATTAATCCTGATTGGGGCAATCTCTTGATTCACCATGATTTACTGATAAAAGGACCAATCAGGATAAACAAAGGATCAATCAGGACCAATCATTCGGAAAATCACTTCAAAAAGCTGTTCACCCACTGCGCGTCGCCAAATCGAAGTCTGGCAGATTTTCGATGCCGGAATAGTGCCCTGCGCTTGACTGGCGTCCGAGGGTGCATAGAAAAATCGATGCTGCTGACCTTGTGTCAAGAACATAGATGTGGGTTGATTAATGGGTTATATATAGATGGTTATAGTATGTTATAGATATGAGATATGGGATATTGTGGGTCTTTTTTTTTGGATGGTTCGGTACATGTTTTTTGTCAAAGCTTCCACATAGATTGAGGATCCACAATTTTTACCTATACGAACATACCTGATAGTCAATAGTTCGTAACTTTTGTGTTGCCACCAGATTCCTTGAATTTCAAATAGCCGTTCGCCGTTCACAACTCCGGGCAGAAACGCGATGTCAGGAAGCCGCAGAGATTAGAAAAAAAGTTTGGTGAAGCCTTCAACTTGACATGCTCCGACATATTTGCCGAGTTCTCAAAACAGGAAACACAGCTGGATGTTTGCGAAGAATGTTGGGCAACAGCTGATTCTGTGAAGTCTTGAGCAAGTGACAGGTTCCAGATGGTCTATCGTATCTATCGTATCTATCGTATGTATCGTATCTATCGTATCTATCGTCTATCTATCTATCTATCTATCCTATCTATCCTATCTATCCTGTCTATCTATCCTGTCTATCCTGTCTATCCTGTCTATCCTATCTATCCTGTCTATCCTGTCTATCCTGTCTATCCTGTCTATCCTGTCTATCCTATCTATCCTGTCTATCCTGTCTATCCTGTCTATCCTGTCTATCCTGTCTATCCTGTCTATCCTGTCTATCCTGTCTATCCTGTCTATCCTGTCTATCCTGTCTGTCTATCCTGTCTGTCTGTCTGTCTGTCCTGTCTATCCTACCTATCCTATCTATCCTATCTATCCTATCTATCCTATCTATCCTATCTATCCTATCTATCCTATCTCTCCTATCTATCCTATCTATCCTATCTATCCTATCTATCTAGCTGTCTGTCTATCTGTCTATCTGTGCATATTAACGTACGTGCATATGGTACCGTCAGGCGGCGGTGCGCTGGCGCACTGACAGCATTAGCTCGGACATCAGCTGGGCTGCTTGACAGAAAGGCGTTTGAATGATAGTCATTTCATAGGGGTTTAAACTATGAACATGTAGCGAATGTATGGGATTTCGTGGTGATTTAATGTTTTTTTTTTTTTTAAATAAATTCCGTGGACTTTCATGTTCAAAACCCTGGTTGGTTGATGAACATGGTTGACATGTGGGGACTATAGTTGCCCTCTGGTGTGATCAAAGGTGGCTGGGAAATTGACTATAAATGGAGGTTTTAGTAAGAAAATCATCGAACTAAATGGGGTATGGTACATTTTCATGTTTGATTACCAGAGGGTACTATAGTTGATGCAGTTGGGCTATACCAATGACATTGGAATCCCGTTCCTTACCAGCATTTCATGGAATGACGTTGCCGGTTTTGAACACTGCTCAACTGGCGCTTTGGGTTGGTGGTTTGCCCAGGATTCCCCTTCAAGGGGATTCCCCTCGTTTTTGATTGATTTCTTGTCTATTTTGAGACGGAAACCAAGCCTCCTTGAAGTCTCTGAATGTGACATACTCGCTTGGTGTTGTGTTTATGAATAAGACGATGCTATGTCAAATTAGGTCGCACAAACACACTTACACCAATGATTTTCTCTATACCTGTGCATATATTAATATGCATTTACTAAATCTGTGTGAGCACTACCAGGATATTTATATTCATTGAGATTTTTTCCATGATCAAGAATCATATGATCAAAATCATATTGAGAGTATTGTTCTTTTAGATTTTTTTTAGATTTTCTAGTTGTTGATTTATATTATTTGCACAAACTGCAACATTTCGTATTAAAGAATTATTTAAGTCACAAAATTGTACAACTACATATATATATATACATATGCATATATATATATACATATGCATATATATACATATGCATATATATATACATACACATGCATATATATATATACACACTTACACATATATACTGGTTGGTGGTTTGGAACATTTGGATTATTTTTCCATATATTGGGAATAATCATCCCAACTGACTTTCATATTTTTCAGAGGGGTTGAAACCACCAACCAGTATACATATATATATATATATACATAAGCATATATTCATATATTCATACATTCACATATTCTATTTGTATTTTCATATATATATATATATAAATATATATATATATTTCCATGTATTTTCATATATTTTCATGTATTATCATATATTTATATAGATTTATATAGATCGATATATACCATATATCAACATATTTCTATGTCACAGACATCATCTCTGACGCCAGGACGCCACCCGGGCCGCAGTGGCCAATCGGAGCACTGCGCAGCGCTTCGCCAAAGGGTCCCGGCTCACGGTGCGGCAGGAGCTGTGGATTTCCACCAGAAATTTTCGGTGATTTTGTCGTGTTTTCATAGAAAAACAAGGCATAGAAAATATTTGGGGTGTTTTTTTATAATTGAAAATTTCTAGATCTGTTTGGGGTCAACGCTGGTATAATTTTTTTAGAATGTTTTCTGTTTGAAAATTTTTGGTTGGTTTGATGATTTGTTGTCTTTTTTGCCAACGATGTTTTGGTCCAACTACCATCGGCCCCAGGACAGCCCGGGCTCAACATGTTTCAAAGCTAGAAATGGGCGGATATCCCACAACTGTCTATATATGTTCAAGGGGGGTTGAACATGTTTTTTTTTTCAAAGGGAACCCACATATTGTTTAGTTTTGTTTTGATGGAAACAAATGCAAAGATTTGGATTTTGACTAGTACGCATGTAAATTTTCAGGTTGCAACCACTGGGGCCAGTTTTTCATGGTAAGACCTCCATGGTCTCAAATTCAATCACTTGCGATTTGTAGATGAACCCACTCCATTAGATTTACTGTAGTCCTAATATGCGTATTCCATCTACGTATAACTGGTTGGTGGTTTGGAACATGAATTTTATTTTCCCCAATAGTTGGGATGATGATCCAATCTGACTTTCATATTTTTCAGGGGGGTAGGTCAGCCACCAATTAGCTATACAAATCTCTGGATTCACAGGTTTTTTTTATTGTTTAATTGTTTATCATCGGTGAGAACACCGGAAAATCTACTGGAAATATATACACATCAAATGGTTTAAGGGAAAATCTACAGGAAACCATCGATTTTCCGATTAAATATGGGCTTTTCCTGTAAATTTTCCCTTAAACCAATCCAACATGATCACTTTCAAATCTCCGGGTGGACCATCTAGTTGGATCAGCGTTGTGTCGTTGTGTGGTGAAAATCCCAAGTTCGGCTGACAAAAAAACATATTTACCATCCCACACACACATATATATATATACACCCTCTGGTAATTTAACATAGCTATTGAAAATGACCATTTATAGTGGATTTACCCATTGAACATGGTGATTTTCCATAATTATGTAAACGTTTACCAGAGGGTATATGAATTATTAACCAGCCATTTAGCTAACTTATATGGATTAATAACATCCCACAGAACGCGAATGACATCCTGAATTCATCTCATCGCTAGGAGGATTGCCGCCGCCTTTGCTCCATCGCAGACGGCTCGGTGGATGCCCTGGTGGCGGATGTGCCCTTTGGCAACCGCAACCGGATGGTGTGGGTGCCGTGGCGACACAACGAAAATTGGCAGGCGCTAAGGTTGGCAAAGACCGGGAAAAATGCTGGTTTGAAGGTCAGCTATGGTGCAAACATGCTGGCTTTACATGGTTTTTCATGGCTTTAGGCGGTTTGAAGCACCAAAATGTGAGGAGAGTATGGGTAGATCAATTTAATGATTTGGTTGATGGTTCAAAGTTCTACTTGGTGGTCAAAACAGAGGACCTACCAGCAGGCCCTAAATAGGTACCCTCAATATTGGAACTGTAAATGTGATCCCTGTTTCAAACGTGTTTCCACTTGTGGCGCCCGGTGGTTTTGAAATCCTTGAGATACCCAGCTTGTGCAAATATCCTTGATAATGGAGTCCTGGGATTACCAGCCAACCCTAAACCACGAGGAAGTGGTCGAAATCTTGGGTGAGCAAATCTCGGTCCAGCAACATTCAGATTTTCCAAACATCAACTCCCTTCACCTGTTTGACGAGATTTCCTGTTCAGGGTAGTCATACGGCTATGGATCAACACCTATGACTACCATGTTTAGGGGGATGAAGATCAATTAACCAGCTATCTTGATGTTCATCAGGGGTACAGGGTTTTGACCCATTCCCGAAAGAGAAATGATCCAAATTCTGGGTCTGGGTGCTGGAATTTCTTCATCCTAGTAGCTAGATAGCACGCATGTACACCAAGTTTGATTTGGTGTATGTATAGACATATGCTGTATGCAGTATGTATATAAATACTCCAAAGCATGATCAAATATGTGTGTGTGATTACATATACACACAGTACTCCACTTCGGAGACTTATGATTAGCAGGCTTCCTCACCACTGACTAGATATATACATATTAATGTAAATACATATCTGGGATGCATATCCAACTAGGTTTACATCTCAAACACATATGGAAAGATGCTCGTGTCCTCACTGGTCAACCGAGCCCCACAAGTGAAAACCCAATCACCAATCATCATCCGAAATGCATGTTCATCTCATTTGAGGTTTGTGAACAATGATAATGATGGGTAGTGTAAGTATAAAAAGCAATACACACAACCATAAGAATAGTAACATCGAGGATAATTCTATTGAAGTTTCGAAACAACTAGTAAGATCTAGTAACAACATTAGCAATAGACTAATATTCACAGTAACTGCGCAGAGTCACTCACCCTGATCCAACAGTTATTGATCCAGATCAAATGATCTATACATGGTGGATGGTTTATGTTATGCTGTGTACCCTCTGGTTATGACTAGCATAGCCATGGTATAGATGGCCCATAGAAATGGATCATTTACCTATTAATAGCATGGTGATCTTCCATGGCCATGTTAAATAACCAGATGGTAATAGATATGGATGAATCCCATCTGAATATTTGAAAAAGACATCCCATCCTGGGTGAGTATTGGATCCTAATCCAAGTTGGGGGCCCAGTCATGGGGTATTTCAGATCTTAGATAATTGGCCAATACATATCCATTCATATTTCATGATGGTTAAACCATGTTAGACCACCATTTTTGATGGTTAATGGACCATAAACCACCATTTTCAGTTGGTTCAAGCATGTTCAACCACCATTTTTTGATGGTCACATCATCTTCACCTGTCATTTTTGGTGACGCCATGAACTCCTCAGGTGAACGGGCTCCTCCCGGACTTCGTGGCGGAGATGGCGCGGGTCCTCCGTGCGCCCGGCCGCGCGGTGCTGCTGCTGACGCGGCAACACGCACGGCAGGTGCAGCAGCTCGGCGAAGAGACGAAGGCGGGAATGGCCCATGGGATTAGCCGCTGGTAAACCAAGCATTTTGGAACGGTTTATACTTAAAAATGGTGATTGAATGGGAATATGATGGGAATATACTCTCTGGTAATTTGTTACAGTTTGCTATTGAAAATGGCCCATTTAGTTCGTTGATTTACCTATTAAAGATGGTGATTTCCATAGCTATGTTAGTTTACCAGAGGGTAAGATGATATGGGGATGGGTCAAAATTTGAGACAGGACCACAGATGGCTTCGTCTCATACCCATATGGAGATTCGTCAAGTTACCTATCACCATATGACTGGGGAATAAACATCCATTAACCTACATGGTGGTGAATAGTGGTTTTTAAAGCTTGTTAATTGTTAAATAGTGGTTAATGATTTAACCTTGATTATATGATATCAAAATGGAGTAATAATGGTTGGTAATGATTGATAAGGATTAATATATATATATATATAATATGACTATACTGAGCTGCCAAAGGCGCAGGCAATTGGACGTGACTCAGCGGGCAGATGGAAGACTACTGTGCTTAAGGAATATGCGCCTGCCTTTTGCAAAAGCATGGCAACTGCACTCATCAGAGCCATTGATGCATGCCCAGTAAACGATCAGATGCCGGAACCTCCGACGGATTTCATCCAATGTTGTAAAGACATGACCTGTACGGAGTACGGTCAACACATCGGAGCCGATTTTGCATTTTGACGATTTACTGGGAGAATTCATTCATGACAGCTAGGCCGCGACGAATAAATCCCTATGTGCCACAGCCAAAAAAATATGACTATTGATAATTGATAATAGATGACAATAATTATTCATAGTCACGGTGATTTCGACTGGTTTCTATGAATTTATAGGGATTTATCAAGGGTTGTTAACGGTTATAAATTGTTATTAATGGGTATAACCGTGGTAATAACAGTGGTTATATCCCAACTAATAAATTCCCAAATAATAAATCATTAGCAGATGATTAATACTGGTAATTACCCTTTGGGGTAATAGTCGTGAGGCCCTTTGGGAAATTTTCACGTAGCTATGGAAAATCCCCATTTAGTATTCATTTAATTAGGTAAATCATGGTAAATCATCTGTAAATGGACAATTTTCCATAGCTAGGTGAAATTACCGGAGGGTAAGAGGGGTGCACCAATTTCGCGAACCACCTACATGTCTTTTTGGGAACCTCCTTATCCAGACTACTACATCACCAGATACTTCCACAGCTCAACGGGATGATTCTTGGCGCAAAGGGTCATGACAGCAGAACCTCAACAACACTACTTGGGGTCCTTTGGGTTGCAGTTCCAGTTCCAATTGGACCATAATGGTAGTGGTTATATTCCAACTTATCCGGGTTATTACCGTCATACCATGCACCCCCAAGCAGCATGAAGAAAGTTAGGCTTATACCCTGAAACAGGATCACCGCGGATAATGTTGATTTCGAACTTTCTCCCAACCATGCGACTTTTCTGCTGCCAGGTGTTGTGCGAAAAGGGCCACCACAAGGCCAGAAGTTGCAAGCAAGAAGTCAACCTCTAAAACCAGATCTATACGAACTCTCCAATTTAAAACTTAGTTGCTTGTCCCCGCAAGGCAGAGGGTTAAAATTTTACCCATTGGTAATTTAACATAACTATGGAAAATCACCATTTTTAATGGGAAAACTCACTATTTCGACTGGGCCATGGCTTCAATAGCTATTGAGGAATAGCCCAATCTACAGATGTTTGGTCCCCAGAGAGTCCCATAGGGGTACCATTTCTAGTAGCCGATCATCACTATTTAAGGCCCCCGAGTAGCCCTCATCATGGGTTGACTTGGTTGACTGGTTTATGTCTATTTTATTGTACCTGGGATTACCTGGGTGTATCATGGGCTCTCCAACTATATAGTGGTGAAAAATTGGTTAGGTGTTTGGACCATGACACCCAGACCCTCCCCGCCAGCAAGTTCACAATTTGGGACTATCTCCTCTATAGTTGGGTCGATCATTGTCTGTGCTAGTCATAATGTTAAACCCGGATTCTAAACTCTGTTGGTTAAAAATTGGGGGTACCTTCAAAATTGTGATGCATTGCCATTGAAATTGGCACCCCTATTCGTAAACTGGGGGTTAATCCTGCGTCAACATCAATGACCAGACCTGGTAAATTGATGATTTGGAAGGTACACAAGCCCAAAAAAGCAACCATTGCAGGGTTTTGATTTACTATCATTTGCCCATATGGTAGACCCGAGTGTAAACGGTTTCGGGTCATATTTCACAGCAAACCTAATTTTGGTTTCTTACTTGTATTGGGTTTTCCACATTACTTGGAATGGGAACATCTCGATTGAATAGTTCGAATTCTCTCAGATAGCTTGATTATCACTACGATTGCGTTCACATCTTTGTGAACGGTGACCATTTGTCCAGCTCAACATGAAGTGGCAAGCATTTCAGCCATGAGAAAGATTCCATTTAGTTATAGTTGTAGACGATTACAACTACACTGGATAATAAGTTATGACCAATATATAGTTCTGAACCACTTCCTGGGTATGCTGAAGATGTTTCGTTTTGTTTTCGTGTTGAACCCACCATCTGAGAAATCTATTGGGAATGCTATTTTTTACCAGACTTACTATCATTTTACTACATACATACAGAATATAATATATATATATTTATGAGTAAGTCTCACTATCATAAGTTACAGTCATTATTCCTCTAAAAACAATACTACCACCACCACCACCGCAACTACTTCTACTTCTGCTATTACGACTGTTACGACTGTTACGACTGTTACGACTGTTACGACTGCCAGGACCGCTACGACTGTTACGACTGGCACGACTGTTACGACTGGCACGACTGGCACGACTGGTACGACTGGTACGACTGGTACGACTGGTACGACTGGTACGACTGGTACGACTGGTACGACTGGTACGACGACGGCTACTACTACGACTACTACTACGACTACGACTACGACTACTACTACTACTACTGTTACTGTTGCTGTTGCTGTTGCTGTTACTGTTACTACTACTCTTACTACTCTTACTACTCTTACTACTCCTACTACTCCTACTACTCCTACTCTTACTGCTGCTGCTGCTGCTGCTGGTTCTGCTGCTGCTGCTGCTACTGCTACTGCCACTACTCTACTACTGCTCTGCTACTGCTACGGCTACTACGATTAGTGCTATTCGTACTATTTCTGCCATTACTGCTATCATTGCTGCAGATTACTAGATCAGCAACACCGATAATGACCTTGATAATACCATAGTTTATGATCATCAATGAATAAGAATACTAGTAAAACCAGAATAACAATATCATATACATATGTATTATATATATATATATAAATATTTAAATATACATAAGTGAGGGACGTTCTGATGGAAACAATGAGTTCTCCCCTTAACTATAGTTCTGCAGCTGCGGTAGAAAGAACTCCAGTACGCACACACACACACATATATATGGTCCAGCGTTGGCCACCCCCCCTCCCCCCCCCCACCAATGGGTATGGGTGGACGTACAGTATCTGCCCCCCCCCCCTGTGGCTGTGTCGTATGGTTCTTCTGGCCCCCCCCTGTGGCCTGTGGTGGTGGTATGGTTCTTCTGGTCCCCCCCCCCCCTGTGGCCTGTGGTGGTGGTATGGTTCTTCTGGTCCCCCCCCCTGTGGCCTGTGGTGGTGGTATGTTGTTGGTATGTTGGTATGTTGGTATGTTGGTATGTATGTATGTATGTATGTATGTATGTATGTATGTATGTATGTATGTATGTATGTATGTATGTATGTATGGATGTATGTATGTATGTATGTATGTATGTATGTATGGATGTATGTATGTATGTATGTATGTATGTATGATGTATGTATGTATGTGTGTATGTATGTATGTATGTATGTATGTATGGAATGTAAGGTAAGGTAAGGTAATGTAAGGTAAGGTAAGGTAATGTATGTAAGGTAAGGTAAGGTAATGTAAGGTAAGGTAATGTAATGGTATGTAGGTATGTAGGTATAGGTAGGTATGTAGGTATGTAGGTATGTAGGTATGTAGGTATGTAGGTATGTAGGTATGTAGGTATGTATGTATGTATGTATGTATGTATGTATGGAATGTAAGGTAAAAGGTAAGGTAAGGTAAGGTAATGTAATGGTATGTATGTATGTACGTAGGTATGTAGGTAGGTATGTATGTATGTATGTATGTATATACACCACCACAGGGGCATCATACCCCCCCCCATCCCATTGGGGGGGGGGGGTGGGAACACGGGACACGGGACCATATATATATATATAAATTTAAATAAATAAAAAACAATAACAATCATAACAATGATCATGGCAAAACGAACATTACACACACAATAGCTAGGATCACGATGATACTATGTTCGACAACAACAACAACAACAATAAAAAATATTATATAACGATTATCAGGGTAAAACCAACATTACATATACTATAATAAGAACAATAATGACTATAATCATATAGAACCATTATGATATACTACGTTAAATGACATATTAAAGAAGCCCAATACCAGGTGACGGTGGGCGGCTGGCCGGCGGCGGTCTTGGTCTTCGAACGCTTGGACGGTGACGGTCGGACCACGGTGAGGTCGTCGACGAAGGGAAGGGACGGGTGGGAAGCCGGGAAACCCACCGTTTTTTCTACAAAGCGGTTGAGCAAACACGGGAGAAAACAACAGACAATTTACACAGATGTGATGAATATGGTTATTTTTTAGGATTATTCTAAAAGCGGAAAACTTATTATGGTTAAAAGATGGGATAAACCTGAGTGACTGGTCGGTGGATGGTTTGCTATTGTGAGCCATTTTTGTGGAGGAATCTGAGGTAGTCTATTAGAGATTCTGCTTTTTGGGTATCGGAGTTTTACACAGGTATCCAGGAGTTAGATTAAGCCCTTTGTTAGACTTGGTCAGTTGGCTTCCCGGATATCCCATGTGTACGGAACCTTTATATGCAAGCAGGGATGGCAAGAGGCTTTTATGATCATGTGACAGATGATATCTGGCCAAGCCTTCGCGATTTGCAGCTCTCAACGACCAAAAATACCGTGGTTTTGATGGTTAGATTGCCATTTTCAGTCTTGGATTTCCGGTGCTTGAGAAACACCCGAAACTTCTGAGATTCTGGTACCTCAAACCATCAATCAGAATTGTTGAGATTCTGCGCAGCGCCGAAACAATCAACAGGTTTTTTGTTGTGCCTGATTTGGAGCTTCACAATTTCTGCAAACAGTTTCAGCGTCCAAATGCAGTTTCAATTCCAAGAGTTTGTTGATTTTAAAAAAAGGGCACCACACGTTTTGAACAACTGGACGGGTTGCAAAAAGAACAGTTTCGCGAAAAACACATGCTGATCAGATCAACAAGCTTGTGAAAGTGAAAACAATCCAGTTCTTTCTTCTCCCATATCGCCCGTGGTAACTTGCTGTTCATATCAAAAGAGCTGGTGGTTGTGCATAGACATTCCCGCGAATATGGTGTCATTTTTTTAAAAAAGAATCCCTGAGCAAAGAATTCTAATCCCCCATTCTACATGGATTAACGCCAAACATATCCCCATTCTGTTTGTTTTTATCCCTGATATTGGGTCAGCTTCCGGAACTTCTTTGTCCAAAAACGGGGGATGTTTGATCTATTTTGTGTTTGATCATATATGCATATATGATGTTTTGCTTTTCGGACAACCCATATCATATGGGTTCTTATTAATTGTTTATATATGATATACCCTCTGGTAAATTAACATAGACCCTGGCATTCATCGGGGTTGGAAGACTAGTGAAACCACTATAAATTGGTCATTCTCAGGGTCGAACTGTTAACTTACCAGAGAGTAAGTGAAATCATCATTAGTCACCATGAATCACCATCATTAACCATCATTAACATTCATTAACCATCATTAATCATTGTTTTGTTAACTTACCAGAGGCTATTTCATTGTATCCCCCACAATTTCGAGCAAGCCACCATCATGGTGCCGAAGAGTTGGACGACCGAGCCCTGGAATTCTCCCGAGCCCTAAATAATCATGGTTAGATTAAGGGAAATGATCCCCAAATGGCCGCAAGATTCAGGTTAGTGAGATATGAATTGATCATTTACCATAATTTACCCAGATCAATGCCATCATGGACATACTTTTCTACTTCGTCACGGAGTCACCATAAACAAAACTAGGCCGCCACCAGGTCCGCCCACCAGGTCCGCCCCCGCGCTGGCGATGGGAAATTCCGCCACGGCATCGCGGGAGCCAAAGGACACGGAAAACCACCGCGTCGGGTTGGGCAGGGATCCTCATTTTTGTCAGATTCGCGTCTGGTAACTGGTGAACTAACATAGCAATGGAAAATCACCATTTTTCATGGGAAAATCCACTATTTCTATGGCCATTTTCCATTGCTATGTTAGTTCACCAGAGGGTAATCGAAGAATTTGCCACAATTCGCCATTTGTAGATGGTGTCTAGTTTAATTATGTTTACCTTTTGTTTCCATGGCCATGTTCCATGATTTTCCATGGCTATTCCAGTGGTCATTATTCGAATCTATTATTATTATCATTGATTATCACTATTATTATGATTATTCCTTTTACTCTTATTAGTGTTATTACGCATACTCTATTGTTCATGATAAGCTACACGCATGCCATATCGAAAACACATATTACTGTGTTTTTCATATGCTACGATATTACCAATGTAGTATTATCATGATATAAACATGATATTACCATCATAAAGATGACCAATTACCAATACCATATGGAGATTTCCTGAAATGGGGGTTTTCCCCAAATCATCAATCTTTTAAAGGGATTTCCCATTGTAAACCATGCATTTGGGATATCCCCATCCATTGGAACCCCCCTGAAATGACGAACGTTGCATCGGCGCCAAGACCTCAGGATTGTGTGCTGATCCATCACGGAGAAGAGGTGCGACTCAAGACATGGAGTCCCTGCAAGATCCGGCAACCCCCAAATTCCAGGGTTTATGATACAAATAACATATATATATACATAGTATATATATATAGTATAAATATATATATATATATATATAGTATAAATATATATATATATATAGTATAAATATATATATATATAGTATATAGATATAGTATATAGATATAGTATATAGATATAGTATATAGATATAGTATATATAGATATAGTATATAGATATAGTATATAGATATAGTATATAGATATTATACATAGTATATATATAGATATAGTATATAGATATAGTATATAGATATAGTATATAGATATAGTATATAGATATAGTATATAGATATAGTATATAGATATAGTATATAGATATAGTATATAGATATAGTATATAGATATAGTATATAGATATAGTATATAGATATAGTATATATATATAGTATATATAGATATAGTATATTAGATATAGTATATAGATTATATATAGTAGCTATAGTATATATATAGTATATATATAGATATAGTATATATATAGTATATATATAGTATAGTATATATATAGTATATATATATATATATATAGTATATATATAGATATATAGATATTATAGTAATATATATATAGTATATATATAGTCTATATATATATATATATAGTATAGTATAATATATAGTATATATATAGTATATATATAGTATATATAGTATATATATAGTATATATATAGTATATATATATAGTATATATATAGTATATATAGTATATATATAGTATATATATAGTATATATATAGTATATATATATAGTATATATATATAGTATATATATAGTATATATAGTATATATATATATAGATATAGTAAATAGATATAGTATATAGATATAGTATATAGATATAGTATATAGATATAGTATATAAATATAGTATACATATAAATATAGTATATAGATATAGTATATATATAGTATATAGATATAGTATATAGATATAGTATATAGATATAGTATATAGATATAGTATATAGATATAGTATATAGATATAGTATATAGATATAGTGTATATAGATATAGTATATATATAGTATATAGATATAGTATATAGATATAGTATATATTATATGTATAGTATATATATAGTATACATATATATATAATATGCATAGTATATATATAGAGTATATATACAGTATATATAGTATATATATACTGTATATAGAGTGTATATATATATAATGTATATCACATGTTCCCATAAAACTTGAACACATCGTTATTTTGTTGGTAATTCTCTTGGACAAACCCACATATAAATAAATCGAGATGGCACCTGTCACTGCGTCTCACAATATAGCGCTTGTTTTTTAGCTTTAGCTGTGATTCGTGATTCCTCAAAAATACCGGCAGCGAGTTTACAGCCAACAACCATCAAAGAACCATGGGAATGTGTTTTCCCCATGTGTTCGGTAGGGACGTCGTCTTCTGTCCGGAATTTTCATTCGTTTCCCACTTCTGCCTCTTCTGCAAGGTCGTTTCATGCAAAATGCTGGCTTCCGTCACCCTTTTTTGGACATCCCATCCCTATGACTTTGGCTGTGGTATGGAACCTCGAAAAACAGGATCTTCGAGTAGTTGTAGCTGGGAAACATTCCACAAATTCAGTAGGACGAAAAACAAGAGACTTGGTGGGTTATAGTACCCCAGAAAGATAGAACAGTGATTTACCACTAGTGGAATGTGATGTTTCTACTTTTTGGGGATTGCTGTACATATTCAATCTTTTGGTCA
Organism: Cladocopium goreaui; assembly: GCA_947184155.2. NCBI lineage: Eukaryota > Dinophyceae > Suessiales > Symbiodiniaceae > Cladocopium > Cladocopium goreaui. The sequence goes on along the minus strand of CAMXCT020003026.1, from coordinate 38,266 downwards.
ACACATCCCGTCCTCGATTGGTTCTATCCCCATTTCCGGACGGTTTACACAACCCAGTGATTGACGGTTAAACCTTTGTTTTGATGTGCTTGTTGATGATATCCCATCAACAACTCCCATTGTATCCCCATATACATGTATATTTTTATATACATGTATATATGAATGTAAATGTATCGCACACACACACACACGCATATATATATATATAGACAGATATACACATACATATCATTGATTTTGAGAATCTCCCAATCACATCTCCATGAAATTCTGTTTTCCCATTGTTTCTTGCTTAAATCCCATGTGATACTCCCTCTTTTGATCCACATTACTATCCCATGATTCGTGGTTATGAAGCCGCCAAATAGGGATGCTTAAACCACTTTTAAGTTCCTATCTTTGATATTCTTGTTGAATATTGGTGATATCCCAATGAACAACTTCCTGTCAATTCCCCGTATCAATTCCTCATATCAATTCGCCATATCAATTCCTAATATATTACATATATATATATATATATCTATGTAATATATATATATAATACATATTTATACAACTATATATAAATGGTGAAAATGCCAAAACCTCTGAAATTTTTGCCCCACTCCGTCAGGCAGATGTGCCGCTGACGGATTTCCTGCTGCAGCGCTGGCCGTCGTTCTTCAGCACGTCCTCCGTGGCGCGGCGGACGGTGGCGCGCGGCCGCGTGTGGATGGCGGAGGATGTGGTGCAGTCAGGTGGTGCAGCCAGGAAAACTAACAGTTTGCTATTGAAAATGGCCATAGAAATAGTTGATTTACCCATGAATAGCATGGTGATTTTCAATAGTTATGTTAAATCACCAGAGGGTATACCCTCCAGAAAACGAAGTTAGCTATAGAAAATTGCCATTTAGAGGTGATGTAGCTACTAAAAATGGTGATTTTCTATAGAGATCAATAGCATTATATCCCAACGATAGTAATGGATGAGGACAGTGATTGGGAGGATAGTGATGAGTATCCTAACCACAACGATCGTAATCATGTTTCATAAAAGAAACAACTGCATGGGACTCTGGAATAATGATGATAACACTGGTACTGATTTATGATGATGATGATGATGATGATGATGAATAAGTAAGATAATAATATATAATAATCATTAGTGATAATAATGACTAAATAGTGAACATAGTGATATTACACACACATATATGTATATATATGTATACATATATATATACACATATACATTATATTTTGATATGACAACATATCTATATACATGTATCGTCATGTATCTATACAGATATGCCATGGTATATATAACTCTCTGCGCCACTGAAGTCGATTTTGGCTTGACCTTGTCCAGCTTCCAGGTACAACTGGTGCAGGATTTCGCAACCACTCACCGTATGTATGTATATGCGTAAGTATGGATATAGATGACATATTTGTTAAGAATAGGAACAGCGATGATGATCATAGGAAGTACTGTAGTTCTAAAATCAATGGGAAAACTAGCAATAATGTATTGTATGAATTGTTTCGACATTTTTTTTGCAGATACACACATCTACAAACATACGTATAATATATATATATACACACACGGAGACGTGTGTATATATATATATATGTACATATGCATGTAATGATAAGAATATGATAAGAATCGTGATAATGATGACACACACATGCTCATGACAATAAAAATACAGTAGTATATAGTGATAGTGACAAAGATGACATTAAGGACGATAATCATGTTGGTATAACTATATGTATATACAGATATAAAATCATTTAAATATACATTGATATGGTGTCTTCTCGGTTGTTTGTTTGGTCCCCCGAATCTCGTGTGGCCGATCCTCAGCTCCAGGTGCGCCAGGTGCCGAGCTGGGTCCTCTGCGGCAAGCGTGGTGGAGTGACCTGGACGTGGACTGGGTGGACTGGGGATGCTGCGCTCATCCCAGGAGCCCTGGATGGTCCTGGGCCCTGGGTCCTCACTTCTCCATAAATCTCTGATAATCTCTGGCTGGTTTGGCCATAGATCACATTTTCGAAAACTGCAAGGCATTAACAGGGTCGATGATGGGAGTCCCAGCCATTTCTGGTTGGTAAATCCGTACCAATTAGCCATTAAAGGATATCACGAGATTCGTGGTCAAATTATGTCCTCGCAATTGATTGAACTAGCCATCCCACACTCGCCTTTTTCAGGATCCATGTTTGGAAGGTCTTCAATCTTTAGTGAACACTTAAATTGGGTAAAGCAACGATTTATATCCAGGGAATCTGGGATCCACATTGATAGCCCCCAAGTAGATACCATCCGGACATGCTTACAAGGTGGTGCCCCCTACTTTGCGAAGTCGGTTGATAAGTAGAGTTGATAAGTAGATTAACAAGGGGTTATGGTAGATATATCACCATATATACACAACAATATACCACATATCATACATCATATATCGTATATCGTATATCACATATCATATATACTTCGATGGGTTTTCAACCAACTTGCAGACGTGGGGCAAAAAATCCTTGTGTCGTTTGGACTGCTGAGGTGAGTCCATCAAAGGAAAGACCATTCTCTTCGTGCCTGACTATCCACGACGTTCACCCCACGAGACCAAGCTGGTGCCGGGGCAACGGCAACGGTGGGCAACGCACCATCCATTGGGTGCTTGTTTCTAGTGATCTCTTGGGACCTTACAAAGTGGATGCGGCAACGGATCCAATGCGATCATCCAATGAATCCACTCTGAATCCACCTGGACCTTTCTTTGATTTCATGTGAAGTGGCTACAACCACTGGTTCAAGATTTTCTTTGGGATTTCTGAGAGCTGGATTTGGACTCCCCGGAAACTGGTGTGATTTCTATCGCAGATCATCAACCATAGCAATCCCCAGCTATTCCCTTAGTTGTTTCAGATGTTTTGGGGATATGGAAGTAAAATGGCCCCATAATTCTTGCTTCACCTACGTTAAATACGTTAAATCCTGCATAGAAATCCCCAGGTTTTCCCCACTTCGGCATCGCCGTGTTGAATTTGAGGTGGTCCTGTGGGAAGACGACCATCTGGCGGTGGTGGTAAAGGAGCCTGGACTGCGCCTGTTTGGTGCCTTGGCAAAATCAGGGATACTGAGATTCGCCGGTGGTTGGATGGATTTATAATGGATTTATATGGAACATAAGCATTTTTATAGGTAAACCATGATTATCATTGTTGTCATATACTGGTTGGTGGTTTGGAACATGAATTTTATGACTTCCCATATATTTGGGAATAACAATCCCAACTGACGAACTCATATTTTTCAGGGGTTGAAACCACCAACCAGTAAATCATTATTTTGTTGTCATCAACGGGCCATGACTTCCAGTTCGCTATGTTAAATAACCAGAGGGTATAGGATAATGATATTCCGAATAATGAACTTTGAAATATCATCGGATTACATGGAATATAACTGGATTTTCAATGGGATTATAGTGGGAACATCATAGGGAAGCCAACCATACTTAGGTTTTCAATGGATGAAATTGAAAGCCCCACACAGATGCCGAAACATATTTCCAGGATGAGGACTAGCTACGATATTTCGTTTGTCTTCAAATGTGGGTGAGCCTTGGCCGGGGAGAGTTTCGTGCTTTAATCTTTGGAGATCTTCCCCTCTGTTTTATTTTGATTGGCAGTATGATCATCAACGTCCAATTTTGGGTAGAAGTAGAACCCACTTCATAGTGACATCATGGCCAATCCGAGATGCCCTGTCAACAATGATATTTTAGCTGGTCAGCAATGAATTTTGTACCCACGTGACATACTCTTATAACAACGTGACCGTCGTGACCAATCCTTTTGCTGTGCCAAAACAGCTATGTTACAACTCCTCTTGCCACCCAGGTACATGTTCCGTAAATCCCCAGTGGCAAATCCCATCATCAACCCCTCGTGGGTATGTTTCATGCAATACCCTGGCTTAAACCTTTGCTATGGCTTTATCTTGTCAGGCTTAATACCATCCACATATCAGATATATCATCTATTCATGTTTGAAATTTGAAATTTGACATATGCGTAGGTGTGTATATATGTATATACATATAGACCTATGTGTATATGGGCATCTCCGTAGGTGGCATACGGACCTTAGCCAACATGCTGGCGGCCAAAGAAGAGGGCGCATCATTGCATCCTTCCAAAGAGGTGACGAAGCCGGGATTTGATGTGCTTGGGGTAAGATTAAGTTGGCGAATTTGAGTGCATCTAGAATGTGGTAATATACGTACATATATATGCGTGTATATAATATGTCTAGATGTGTACATTATGAGTCATACTTCTGAAGAGAAGTCACGGAGATGAACCCAGATGATATGAAACCTGCATATCATGATATAATGGAAGCGTTAGGAAACAAGCAGGTGATTTCACTCATCAGCCAAAACAAAGCTAATCCCTTCCCCCATTCGTATGACATACCCGCTGAACGAAACGCTCGATTAGTACCGGGGTTATTCCTGAATAATTGAGACTGTATTTGTTGCTGATATTTTATATGTGCCGCGGTCAAAAGTTGGATGAGTGTAGTTGACTCTACATGCTGCGTGTCAAAAGTTGGATTATATATACAATATACAGATAAAAGGCATGTTATTCCCGAATTAGTAACGATTTACATACCAATTCTAAGGATGATGGTGGTATGACCACACCGCATTCATACTACGTTTCTTGACCATGGTACATACCAAATAATATATTTATACACATGATATCGACAGTACATATCCCTTTATATTCCCGTTATAGTCCCATTATATCCCTATCATATCTCTTTTACATTCCCATTACATTGCCAGTTATATTCTCAGTTTTGTTGGTTGTGTTTCCCAACTTACCTTTTTTGGGGGGCCGGGCCTGGGTTCGCCATTTTTCAAAGGAGGACGCCTTGCCAGCTCCCGTGCCGTTGCATTTTCTGGAAGCCGAGATCGGTGGTCGCCTGGGCGACGCTGTCCGGGGATGGAAAAACCCAGCAGTTTGGCCAGCTATTTCTATGGTGTTTCCCTCTGTTGTTGTGGTTTTTGGGGGATCATCACCTCGAAGGAAGGGTCTCGAAAGCAGAACTCCCCGGGTCTTTGGAGTTTCAAGGAAATACATGTTGGAGACCCTGAGATTTGGATGTTGAGACTCATGAGTCTTCACCTCAACATACCTTAACGACTTTTATTTTTGGAAGGTGTTGTTCCATAAAGTGGACCAAGACTTCTTATGGGAGGCCTGAACCATCCAGAAGAAAGTGGGCCTGTTTTTCGTCAGAGAATACAGCAAATGCATGCTTCTTAAGAAGATCATTCTGAAATACAGCATCATGCAATATAGAGATCCAAATGTTGTCCTTCACCAGTTCTCTTTTTTGTCTAATATTAAGTTCCCACTGTCCAAATCGCTGCTTCGCAACAAGGTTGTGTCCTTGTTGCGAAGACAGCGCGCGCGGCGCTGCAGGGGTTGTCCAGCCCATCGCGATGCTTTCAGGGCCTTTTCGTGACTGGCGGGGTCCTTTGGGACGAAGCAAAGCTTTTGGCAGCAACGGGGTGGACACTACGTCGCATGGAGCCAAGTGTTGCTCGGATCTGATGCCAAAGATGTGATGAAACCAATAGCATAAACCCTGGTCTTCAAAGGTTGAGCAAAAAAGTCAAAGGGTAAAGTAGGAGTGAATTTTGTTGGTTTCACCTCGGTTTAGTTTTAATTGTTCGGTGTTTTGTTCGACATATTTCCAGTAGGATGCTCGGGATGTTAGGATGGTCGGACCTCCGGGATGTATCTGTTTCAAATATGTTCAAATGATATTCTCAATGACGCTCTCTCTGCTGCTTCACAGGTAGTGGCTACAGAAACACTGATTTTCCATGCCTGGCAAACTCTCATGAATTTTTCCATGTTTGCTGAAATCCACAAATTTTCAGTTCTTTTTTCTCCATTTTTGGCTGGTTCATAGAATTGGATGATGGGAAAATTTCCAGGAAAGCCCTATATTTGATGGTAAAAACCATGGTTTCCTGTAGATTTTCCCTTAAACCAATCCATTGACTGGTGACATGGTCCGTTTCGATCGTCAGGTCCGTTTCGGTCACCTCCTGGCGGCCGAGCGGGGCGCGGCCGAGCACTCGGCCGCCGCGCTGCGGCGCAGCGCGGCGGAATTGGCGGCGGCAAACGGCGCGCCGGCGCTGCTGGGAGATGTGGAGTTCGGTGGGGAGGAAGCGCCACGGATACGAAGGACGACGAGAACGGGGAATCTGTTGGTTGGGAATCTGTTGGGTGATTTTGAATTCCACATGGAAACGTTTTTATGTGAAAATTTAAAGGTCATGGATTGTTGAACATCCCCCAACTTCAATTTGTGAAATTTTAGGGGCTGGAGTTGGAATTGTTGGTGAGTAGTTGGCTAAATAAATACGGTGACATAATTCATGAAGTATCCCAGCCAAAGGAAGCAGTTTATGACAAGTAGCTGGGTTATATAGCCCAGATTACACCACGCAAATTGTTCTATAAAGTCGTTTTTTTTTTTTTTTTAGGGACTTTCAAGTCACTTTATTTACGAAATATCGAGCTATCACGGGTTGGTACACCCTTACCAACCAGTTGGTTGGTGGTCAGGGGTGTAGGCCGGTGAATCCATTTCTTTTTGGTCCTAAAAATTGAGCATATCCTCAAGAATTGCAAAATTGAATTGGAAAAATGGTGCTTATCCTTTTGCAGTGGAGGTACCCCATTTTCGGACAAACCCAGATCTGCTTGGTGGTTTTAATTCTAAATCTTTCTTAGTTTTCTCCTTACTTGAGAAGATGGTTCCCAATGACTGCTGTTTTTCAGGGGGGTTAAACCCAGGAACCGGATACAGCATATTTGGAACAGTTTGGAACCAGTTGGCCAAACCAGTGGTCCCTGTAACTGTCCCATAAGATGACGGTTTTTGGCCCATGATGCTGGAAGTTGTGAGCTGGATGGCTAGTAAGGGTCATCATCCCACAATTACCAGATAAATGGATGATTACCAGACAATGACCTTATTTCAGCTTGAATAGTTTTTTTTTAAAAAAAATTTTAATCCAGAGAAATGGCTTTGCCGTGTGGTTATCGATGGGACTGGTTGCTGCGTTTCTTTGAAGTCCATCCCGTTGCCAATCACCACGTGGTCAGCTCAGATTTGGTTCCTACTGGGGTGACTATCGCAGGTATTGTTTGGTAAAGTTGTCAGAGTTGCATCCTTCAGTTCAGTTTAGCCGCCCCTCAACGAACAGAGACCCTTTCAGCATTTCAGCCGGTGCGCCGGGGGGCGCCAGGAATCAGCTGTTCTTGGTTGTGAGTCGTTGGCACCTCAGGTCCCGACCAATGCCGACTCATTGGAACATGGGGGTTTGACCATATTGATATCATTTGATATCCATGGAATCTATGATCATTATGGTCCATAATTGATAACACTTGGGATAAACAATCCAGTAGTATGATCTAGTAGTATCCATTAAATCACGGAGAAGTGGATCATCACCATTTTGCCACCGGTGGGGCGACCAGGAGGCTGATGGAATATGATGGAATTGGAGCATCAATTTGAGGGCCTTGGGTCAAGTTTGGGATAGGGGTTGTCCAAAAAATGAGATTACTGTAACACCCACTTTCCAAATGGCCATTTTGATGTTGGGAAAATGATCCAGAGAGGGAGTCGTCATACATCACCCTCTAGTAATCTAATAGTTTGCTATGGAAAATGACCATCTTTAATAGGTATATGGTATAGAAGTATATGTATATATATATAGAAGATATCTACACATGGGCCATTTTCCATAGCAACCTGTTGCACTACCTTCCAGGTATCCGGAATGGGGGTCCATCTCCCCATTTCGGCTGCTACACTCCACAGCTGAATGGGTAATTTTTCGATTACCATATCTGTTTACTGGAAGGTACCTAGAATTTCGAGCAAGAAATTGGTTTCTCCCTATAACAGAACCATTCTTTTGAACCACCTGGTGGTCCAACAAAGATGTTTTCTGTTTCCCCCTGTAGGGCTGATGATCCCAATCGACTCATCACGGTCCGCGAAATTCAGTGGTCTCAAGCGGTGTCGCACACTGCGACGCCACGTTGACGTGCAGCGCCCGCCCTTGTGACCGCTTCGCAATTCATGGGCTCCGTCCGCTCCGACAGCAAAGAGGCGCTGCAGAATCTGATAGGAAGCTAAACTACTCCCACAATGGATAAAACATGATAAAACAGGATCCAATGTGGACAACCCAATCATAAACCTACCATGTCAGGATGCGATAGAAACCACCCATATTTTTTTTTCTTTGGGATGGTTTATCGTTGGGTTTGCGGCATTAATCATTATTTGTGGACCTTAATTCCTATGAACCCTGGATGCCTTTGCAGGTGGATTTCACCTGCAAGATGGGGTTAAAATTTTAGAACATCATGATGGTCATAGTCAGCTACTGGTGAAACATAAGTTCCACCATGAACAGCCATTTCAAGGGTATGTCAGGGGGAATATGAAAAATGTGCCATGGTCAACTTCGGTAACTTGTCCATATATTTTGGTGGATGGTCATCTATGAATTAATGGCATGAGAATTCCGTGAATCTCGGATGACCAAATCCCATGACCGTCCCATTTAACTTGATCGTTTCAAAAAACATATACATATACATATACATATATATATATACATATATATATATATACATATATATATACATATATATATACATATATATACATATATATATAGATAGATATACATATATATATATATACATATATATATACATATACATACATATATATATATATAGATAGATAGATAGATAGATAGATAGATAGATAGATAGATTAGATAGATAGATAGATAGATAGATTAGATAGATTAGATAGATAGATAGATAGATAGATAGATAGATAGATAGATAGATAGATAGATAGATAGATAGATCGATAGATAGATACGATAGATACGATAGATACGATAGATACGATAGATACGATAGATACGATAGATACGATAGATACGATAGATACGATATATATATATGGTCATTTGGGCAATAACCATATGACATAGGCCAGTTACATATACGGAATATCCCCAGATACACAGGTTCAGAATACGGCTGATGTTCACCACTTCCCTTTCTGGGTCCCGCAATTCGTCCAGCAAGTGATTTCACCCCCTCCATGGCGAGGTCCATCCCGGTCAGATCACATGCCTTGCTGAAGACGTCCCCATGAAGTTTTGAATGATTTTCCCATATTTTCCCAGATCAAAACTTCCATAAAAAATGGGGGAATGCCCATTAAATCACATTCTTGAGATGGGTTCGAACATGTTTAAACCACTGAAACTGGAAGACCCAGCATTTGGGGACATCTCTGATCGCTTTCTTTGCATGGATCTTGTTTCCTGTTTCCTGTACCATTTCCAATCAATATAAATCAATCCAGCAGCATGTGTATTTTGCTGCAGGCAGGCGAGGTCTCAAATTGCTGCAGCGCAGGAACGAGATTTCCTCTTTGCAGACAATTTGGAACCACATGCCACCAGAAGGAATCTGGGGCTTGGTCGAGAGGTTGGTGAATAGCTGGCATGATTGGCTTAGTTCTTGAAGGAATATATATATATAAAATTATATATATATATGTATGTAGATATATACATTCCAATGAAGCAATGATAGTTGAATAGTGAGGATATGAACTGAACAAATGATAGTTGAATCTGAGCACGTCCCTTTTCACCGACTGGCGACTTGGTGAATATTAGTGGGGATTCCAAGGTTACATGATATAATATGATCAATATCATTAATACAGACTACCTGGAGCCTGACCAAAAAATGTATAGAACTTAGCAGGACCAATATGTACCAAAAATATATAGAAATTGTGGCTCAAGAGGTATATATATATACACAGTATATCCATAATGGCATTCGACAAATTGTTGAGGGTCAAGTCAATAGCTCAAAGTGATGCCCCGAAGCCTGATGTTTTGGGCTTTATGGCTCCAAAATGAAAGAGGAATTGATCAGTGGCTCCGAGAACGTGGGGAGCCAGTTTTTTTTAGGGGTCAAGATTGAGGTTGACATTACCCTCTGGTAATTTAACGTAGCTATTGAAAATGACCATTTAGTGTGGATTTTCCCATTAAAAATGGTGATTTTCCATAGTTATGTTAGTTTACCAGAGGGTAGGTTGACCCTGTAATTGTTTCTGAAATTTGGGTCGATTTTTGAAGGGTGTGACCATCTCTTGTTCAGAGACATGTCCACATTCAGCGCGACCCTGGCCGTAGGCTCCAGTGGCTTCCAAATTTCAGCACCCAAAAAGATAGAACGGGAAAATTAACATATGGCTATGGATCAATACCTATTAATACCATTTTTAATGGGATGAACATCCATAAATCCCAGCTATTTTGGGGTTCACTAGGTACCAAGGTTTTGACCCACCCCCATAGTCCAATCCTAGTGATCCATTGAATCTTTTCTGTTTTTGCGGGTTGAAATCCATGACTTCCCCGCAGCTGAACATTTTTCACTTTCGCACAGGAAGGAGATCCTGAAAGCACACCCAGATCCACGGCTAAAACGGCACAGGCGGATGTTGTCGGTTTTTGAGAGGAAACACATGGGAAATGACTGTCAACAAGGTTTTTTTTTGCTCCATATGTTTAAACAAATGCTGGGATGAAGAACACAACCCATTTTCGGGTTAAAAGGCAAAACATCTTCTGGTTGAACCATGTTGAACCCCCGATTTGTCTCTTGATCGGAGCACAGCATTACTGGCCTATAAAAACACCCAACACTGCAACTTTGATAGAGAAACGTCGGTGTTTAGGGGTTTCGACTAAATTGTCGGACCCATTTTTTGTGATTTTTGTGAGTCTGTGAGTTCCATGATATTTTGGACATCACGAACTCATGATCTCATGTCATGTTGGTGAAATCCCCATGAGCCATACCAGCCATGTTCGTCCCTGTAAGCCCAGTTGCAGAACTGAGACCAACCCATCGGCTGAATCTGCAATCGATTGGATGTGGCACTTAGAATCTTTAAGATTATCACTCAGGTATAATCTTAAGTACGTTGGCATATCTTACACAATCTTAAGTACATATCTATGGTTGGCAAACCATATGACAATTTTTCACATAACAATTCAAAATCACAATGTTTCATGGGTAAATCATCGATCTAAATGGCTATGTTCCAGTTCGCAAAGTCTTCAATTCCCAGAGGGTATCTTCCTGATATACTATATCCCATTATTAAAAAAATCACCATTTCTTGATATATTCCCAGTAAAATGGCCATTTTTCCATAGTAATTGATGACCATTTCCCATGATATTCCCACCAGTGGGACGGTTGCGCTAAGGAGATCACGAAGCTGATGGGCCCCGAGTGGCGAACGAAGTACCTGGTGGCTGCGGCTCGGCTTTTTGTAACGAAGTAGGGTGCCAACGTAACAGGAATGCCTGCAGCAGTAGGACATAATCAGGGAATTAATTATATAGATGATATTAGATGATATTACATGATCTTAGATGATCCTAGAGATGATCCTAGATGATCTTAGATAATCTTAGATGATATTAGATGATTGTAGCCCGCGGCCATGGGGTGTTCTTACATTTTTTTACACCAATTATCAACTGAGCAGTGGCTGCAAGGCCCGGCTGATGATTTTTTCGATGATTCTCCCACACAAACCTTCATTTCGTTGGAGGATTCTCCAGCTACCCTCTGGTAAACCAACAGTTCGCTATTGAAAATTGCCATTTATAGATATTTAAAGTGGATTTAGCCATCAAAAATGGTGATTTTCCAGTTCGTTATGTCAACGTTGACCAGGCCGGGTAGCCATAGCCATGTTTGATGATCCCTTGCCGAGGCCACTGTCGCCCTTCAGATCACCTTGGCCTGTTTTGCCAAGAGCTGGTCCTTCTGGACGTTCCTGGCTGGCGGAGATGTCTTTTTTTTGGTGGGTTTTTGAGGAACAACAACAGAGATTTCAGTGGGATTTGAATGGGATTTTGAATGGGATTTTGAATGGGATTTTGAATGGGATTTTGAATGGGATTTTGAATGGGATTTTGAATGGGTACTGCCAAGGGTAAGAAGAACTAGCAATCATGAGGTTCATTGATCATGGACTTAACCATCGAACATGCATAAAACATGCAGTCTATGGAGGTTTCCTAAGTCATGGGGGTACCCCCAGCCATCATCCAAGTCATGACCAAACCAAAAGTGACTTGGAATGGTGACGACTGGGGATCCACTTGAGAAAGACCCAATTTTTCTCAGTGATCCTCCAAACATTGCGATGGAAAATGCATCATTTACTTCGAGGATTTTTGCCGCTTGAACAACATGTGATTTTTATGTGATGTTCAATAGCAAACTGTCAAATTACCAGAGGCTCCCCAATGACACAACCAATACTTGACCGCTATTTGTGCGTGATGGAGTGCCAACGGTTCTCTAAAATAAACGTCAAAATTCCGATCCAAAGAAGAAAAGGCACCCTATTGAAACATAGCGAACTCCCAGACACGAACTGGAGTCTCTATATATAAAGATGTTACGCTGCTACACACGTAGCTTGGGAATCCATCTTTGAATTTCACAGCTCTTTGAGTCTCTAACCATCAATCTCCAATAAATAAGATAAAGGAGTCAATAGATTACCCTCTGGTAAACTAACATCAACTATGGAAAATCACAATTTTTAATGGGAAAACTCACTATTTATATGGCCATTTTCAATAGCAAACTGTTGGTTTACCAGAGGGTACGTCGATTTTGGTGGTTTAAAAGATGTGCTGGTCCACCACCTCTCAAGAACTCGTTGAACATTAGATGAGTGGCTGGCTTTTTTTTTAACTCTTGGATCACTGTTATATCCACAATCAATCATAGTTCAGGGCAAAAATTACACCTATGTTGCCGGACCCGACTCACCACATAGAAGGTCAAACTTGGTCGAACTGCAGTTGAACCGGGATGCTTAATTACTAGGAAACCATCCCGTTGCCAGATTGTACTCCATCTTTTGATATTTTTTAAAAAATTGGAGCCAGGATTTTCCCCCATGTTTCCCGGTGTGCCTGGCTTCGAAATGACCCTGGATGTAGAAAAAACACAGACGCATCTTGCGAGGTTCGTGGCGGTGGCGTATATTGTTGGAGCGACTGCAAACCATTCGTGGCTTGGTCCTGTTGCAGCCTACTGTAAGTTATATGATATATAGCACCCCCCCAAAAAGATATTGGAAAGCCTGGAAATTGTGAGGAAAACATCATATCTTCATCCTGGAACTACTTTTCCATGTTTTTTTGGTTGCTACATACATCTATGTATCATTCTATCATATTCTATCTATATAATACATATGATACTCTATGTAGTGATAGTTTGAGCAACGAATCCCAGCATTCGATGGGATGTGTAGTTCTACAGCTTGCGCTGAAAAGTGGGTCCAAAAAGGGTATCCCCTCAAAATGAAAAAATGTTTGATCATCACTTCCACCATTGAACTGGCTTTAACACAAATTGAATTCCAACTGCGAAATTTGCTAGACATGAGCTAAATATGAGCTAAATCCGCAGCATTTTTAAACATCTTTTTCCTGAAACCTGCTCAAAGACAGTGACGCCAACGTTTTGAAACTCGCGACCGAGTCTGTTCTTGGCCATCCACGAGTTGGCTCACAACTTGGGGGCCAAATCAGCCAGCGCCAACAAGATCATCGGTCCCTTGGTGCCGTTTCGCATGGCTTTCGATGTCAGATGTCAGATGGGACAATTGAAGTATTAGACATGGTGATTTCGTGGGATATTCCATGGATATTCCATGGATTCGACCCTCTGATTTGCTTCCGTTTCAGCATCTGATTTTCACAGATCACAGATTTGAATCACAAAGGCTAAGGCCACGGCAAAGGGCTTTGAAGTTATGAAGCACTTGGGGGTAGAAATGGGGGTACCACCATGCCATTTCTGGAAGGTCAAGGAAAATCCCCCAAAAATGGATGATGACTGGGGGTAGCCCGGTAGCCTTATTTTAGGACGCCTCCACTTGTTGAGGAATGGTGGCGAATCTTCCCATTGTCTTTCCCTACTGCATCACCTTCAAGCCGTGCGCCAGGGGGGGGGGTTCCGAAAACGGCGTGGCTTCATAACTGCAGCAACTAGGATCAAACATACGTATGTGGGTGTTTATAACTTATAACCATAAAATCTGTTGGAATTGCGTGCTGGATATATCTACTAAATACTGTTGTAGACCAGCTTATCATTGGGGTTGGGGCCCTTCCTGTAGCTGTGATGAGTGGTCCTACTCCCCATCCATATAAAACACCTCAACCGCTGGGACCCCAAATTATACTATGTAAACGATTTAATACTACGGCAAAACCCTGAGGTTTGCCCGGACTCGCAACGAGTGTCCGGACATGATGATGATGATGATGATGATGATGATGATGATGATGCTGATGATGCTGCTGATGCTGCTGATGATGATGATGATGATGAGGATGATGAGGATGATGATGATGATGATGATGATGATGCTGGTGATGATGATGATGATGATGATATGATGATAACCCATATGCTCCACATAAAAAACATGTATCAAACCCTTATTGAAGATCTTCAGTGAATGTAGAAGTTTAACGTTGTGGGAGAATTAAGCCCCTATTGAAGATCTAAAAGTTTGACTGGGGTGGGAGAATTGAACCCAGATTAGAGATCTTTAATGAGTGTAGAAGTTTATGGGGGTGGGAGAATTAAACCCTTATTGAAGGTGGTCAATGAATGTAGAAGTTTAATGGGGGTGGAAGAATCAAACCCTTATTGAAGGTGGTCAATGAATGTAGAAGTTTAATGGGGGTGGAAGAATCAAACCCTTATTGAAGATCTTCAATGAATGTAGAAGTTTAATGGGGGTGGGAGAATCAAACCCTTGTTGAAGATCTTCAATGAATGTAGGAACTTAACGGGGGTGGGAGAATTTAACCCTTATTGAAGATCTTCAATGAATGTATAAGTTTAACGGGGGTGGGAGAATTCATATGATATGTATAGTGTGAGCAACAAATCCTCGTAATTTACGCTATTTTGGGCTTGGGCAAACCTCGGGGTCTGTGTGTAATACTATATAAGTATATATGTATATATGTATATATGTATACGTTCACACACATATATATATATGCATTAACATGTAGATATATGCATATACATTCTACATATGATTACATATGTGTGTATGTCTGTAATGTATGTATGTCGGTCTGTACTGTATGTAATGCATGTAATGCATGTAATGTATGTAATGTATGTAATATCATGTAACGTAACGTAGTGTGATGTACAATAATGTAATGAACGTAATCTGATGCAATGTAATTGGTGTATGTGCACGCAATATATATATATGGGTAAATTATAACGACCTCACTGCGACCTCACTGGAAATCATGATTAGTAAGGGGAATCATCCCAAAATGGCCTTAATTCAGGTTAGTGAAATATTAGAATTTACCCATATATATATATAATGATATTCCGATTTTATGGTGATTAAGCCCCATGATTGAATCGATGACCATTGACTCACAGTGATTGGGACTTCTTGGAAGTCAAAAATCGCCAGGTACCACATGGCGCACCATCGCAACCAGGGCGTTGAAGGGATCGATACGGATGTCCCCACCCTCTTTGAGGGATATCTCATTACCAAGAGCCCCTTGGCTGTGAAAAATGGAGGTACCCTCTGGTAAACTGTCCCATAACTATGGAGAATCATCATTTTTAATGGGTAAATCCACTATTTCTATGGCCATTTTCAATAGCTATGTTAGTTTACCAGAGGGTAATGCCATTGGTGACTTTAATGGGCTTTATTGGGAATCGGGGGACATCATGGGATGTTTAACCTACTGCAACGATATTGGGAGGCTTAAGAATCCACTTGAAACATGGAAATATCGTGGGATCTAACCAACAACGGGATTTCGGATGATTTCGGGATATAACTCATTCATGGATATAGATATAGCACTTGGGGGTTGGGCTGCGGTTGGGATTCTTTCGATATAGCCATGCTGATTGCACCTCGATAGGTTTGGTTAGGACATAACGAAACTATCGAAACATGGCCATGTCCGGCCATGTCTCACTTATCGCGTGGAACAGCACCCCGAAGTGACCCGCTGAAGAGTAAGAAAACATGTTGATTTCATGCGATTCGGAGTAGCAAAAAAATCATCGACAGCTACCGTCTTTGGAGGTTTGCAGGGTTGCTCCAAGATATTAGGGGTAAATTATAGCCACACGTGGGCGAACTTGGTAATTTCATGTCCTTTTCTAGCCATTTCCCCCCTGTATCTTGGGAGCAAACCCTGTCGGTAATGGGAGGGAGCCATCTCGGGACGCACTGCAACAAGAGGCGTAGTGTAGTTCCCTTGAAGGAAACACTTGTCATTTGAAAGACGCAATGCCTGCAGAAACAGTTTTTGTTGAATGCAAAGTATCCAACATCCATTTCAAAGTTCAGGTTGTACTCAGGTCGAAACCACACTATTCCTGCGCGAAAATATGATTCTTGCTTATTCTTGCAAAATAAGCAATATGACCCATAAACATGCAGGGTTTCTTGCAACAGATGCGGTGCTCCTTTGTGAAACTATTCTATGTTCCTTCCAAATATTTCTTAGCATTCCTTTGGAGAAGTGCAGTTGAAGAATTGAAGAGGCAGTTTTCATTAGGACAATGCAGCACTTTTTTGAACATGTACAGTCTCCTTCCTAAACGATCATTTTTACCATTTCCACTATGCAGTCTACAAAAGTGAGAATGTACTCACTTTAGACATCACTGTATGTATCCCTGTAGGGATGCAGGGTTTCTTTCAAAAGAACGTATAATTCCATTTAACGCAAACCAAGAGCCCCTTCACATCTAAAGCAGCGCGGCGGTACTTTACGAGAGGGTCTTTTTCTTACGTAGAAACACTTGTGATTGACAACAATTTCATTTAAAGGGATGTAACATTCCTTGAAGCAATGCACATTTTTTAAAAGTATGTGGTGTTTCTTCAAAGGAAGTCAGTTTTTTGAGAAGATGCAGTTTTGATTAAACAATGCAGTATTTGTTGAAACAGCCATGTTCCTCTTAAACACCATTGTCTATTCAAAATATGCGCACGTGCTTTCAAGAAATTGAAGTATATCCTCACTTTTGAACGCAGACCATTTCTGTGACAGCGCTTTTACAAATTATGCAGTACCTTTATTAAAAAGTGAAAGGTGTCTTTCAACAAGATCCAGTTTTCCTGTGAAAGAAAGGAATATGTAGTCCTTTTCATACCTTTCTGAGAGGTTATTGCTTTAAAGAAGCACAGTTGTAAGTTTTGGTTTAATTAACATAGTAGTTTCTTCTAATTCTCAGAGCATCCGAATTGATAAACAAACACTGCAAAATCAGTGACCACGCAAACATGGTAGACATTTGGGGATGGTAATATGCATGTATATATATATGCATATATATATACTTACACTGACATGTGTATTACTATTGTCCATCTCAATATGCAATGAGACATGTATATACATTTTCTCAAGAAGTGAGGCTCCAGATGCCGCATACATACATACATACATACATACATACGTACGTACGTACGTACATCCATCCATCCATTCATCCATCCATGCATGCATCCATGCATGCATGCATGCATGCATACATACATACACACACATATATATATACTGTACATATATGTACACACATATATATATACATATATATATACACTTATACACACATATATATATATACATACATATATATATATACATACATACATATATATATATATACATAAATATATACACATACATATATATATATACATACATATATATATAGACATATATATACATACATATACATATACACACATACATATACATATACACACATACATATACATATACATATATACATATATATACACACATATATATATATATACATACATATATTATATATACACATATATACATACATATATTATATATACACATTATATGCATATATATAAATTGCATATATATATACAGATATACACATATATATACACATACACATATATACAGACATATATATATACATATATATACATATATATATATATACATATATATATATACATATATATATATACATATTATATATACACATATATATATACACATTTATACATACACATATTATATATATACACACATATGTACATATATATATACATATCATACAAAATAATCTATGTATATCATGTATATGGATGGCATGATCAATACATCATCAGTGCCAGATTCATCATGATCTCTCCAGAGTCAGTGCCATGCCACAGGTTCTTTCGGTCGAGTTGATCACATGATCCGCAAGGCGCCATGGGGCCACGGAGAACTCGCGATAACTCGGAGATGATGAAGTACCCTCTGGTGAACCAACAGTTTGCTATTGAAAATGGCCATAGAAATAGTGAGTTTTCCCATTAATAGCGTGGTGATTTTTCATAGTTACTTTAGTTTACCAGAGGGTAACAAAAATATTCGAGCAGGCGTTGAAAACATTCGTTTCTCAGTATTTCATGAGATGGGTATTTGGGGGCCGTAATGGCTGAGTATTTTGGCTGTCTTTTTTCATTCTTTTCACTGCTTTTTCTGTCGTGACACTTCAAAAATCAACAGTGAAAATTCTTGTGACTTCTGGGTAAATTATAACGACCTCACTACGACCTCACTGGAAATCATGGTTAGTAAGGGAAATCATCCCCAAATGGCCTTAATTCAGGTTAGTGAAATTTTCTAATTTACCCAGTGACTTGTGGCGCTCACTTCTTGGCCGATTTTCTTATACTATCACGTTTGGTTGGCCGATTTTCTCGGAATCTTCTGGGTGCCGGTGATCCATGGGCCATATGGATCCATATGGGCCATGGAGGATTCCAGGATCATCCCTTAAAATGACGGTCAGTTTTCAGGTGAATTGTGACCACTTGTGATAAATAATGATAATACCCTGTGGTAAACATACAAAAAACTATGGAAAATCACCATTTTTAATGGGAAAATCCACTATAAATGGCCATTTTGAATATGTTTATATTACCCTCTGGTTATTTAACATAGCCATGGTATAGATGGCCCATTGAAATAGATGGTTGACCGTTCTTAAACATGGTGATTTTCCATGGCTATGTTAAATGGTAAATAAGGATAAATTTACTTGTGCTTAATTAGTAGATTTAGTAGGGAATTTTTCGGGAATGATCCACTGGCTAAGTATCAATAGTAATCCCACAAAAAAAAAAAACAGCAACCCATCTCCCTACGTAAAACGCACCAGTACTGATAAATAGTGAATGATGCGTGTTACATGAGGCGCATAGTCAGAAGCTCCGATGGATCCATTGCCAAAAACATCAGGATGGTGTGTTTTTTGGGTGCTAAACCATCCGATATTTGACTTATAAAAGGATGGTTACATGGATGATGCCGTTATTTATCCCGTTTTTTGATGGTTACATGGATGATGGGTAATTATGCAGTGACCGGACCCACGCACATCTGAAACCATTTGAATGCCACTTCGACCCAGTCAGTCTCTTTGGCAGAACCATTTCTCCGGTTTTTCCTCGCCTTGCAGCCTTGAAATGGAGTCCTCAACACCTCAACACCCTCATTTCGGCCTGAGGTTTTAGTATTTGTGTATATAGGTAAACATATAGATGATATATATATATATAATTATATATATATATATATTATAGGTTATATCACCAAATCATGCAAGTTTTCAATGTCATTTTTTGATCCGTGACGTGAAACTTGCACTGATGAGTTCGCAACCATTCCATTGATCGCGCTAGGCAATTTTCATGTTCTTTCAGATTTTCGCCTATGCCTTGCGTCCGATGTTCATCAAACCAGACTTGGTGCCCTTGGATTTCTGGGTGCTCTGCAACTTCTTCGCACCTCGGTTTTGACACTGGATCTCAATGACCCGAAAAACATGTTTGGGGAGATCAGAATCGTCACACAATTCTGTTACGATATTACTGATGTATGGTTCATCATGATCATGGATAAGTTATAAATTATAATTGTTACAACCACTTCAGTGCGACGTTGTTGTAAAATGCGTAATCATCCCCATATTGGCCTTATTTCAGGTTGCTAAATTTCCTTTGGTTTATCGAGATGGATGAATTTGACACATATGGATCATACGGATGAGTCCGAGGCTGCTTGGTGATGGATGCACCCTCCACAAAACCAACATAGATGAGGCTTTGCATTGAACTTGATGCCATAGAATAGAATGTAAAACATCAAAGCGTAATCATGGTGGTTTTAATCATGTTGTATTTTCAACAAAAGAAATTGGATTGTATTCTCCCCAATCAGGAACATTTTGTTGGGGTGGATCCAATAGCAATCACCACTAACCAGCTATCTATCCGTCGATCAGCAACACTGGGCACCTATTGGACAGGCTCTTTTGGATCAATGCTACTGCAGTCTGGAAATCCAGACCTTATGTCCCGCTTTGTTTCAGTGGATCCTTATTTCTTCACCGCATGCCTTGGAATGGCCGACATTTTCTGCTTGGGATTATGTATCATATATATACATATATGGGTAAACAGCATTTATCCCACCAGAAATTAAGCCAACTCACCATGGCTAGACTCCTTCAACTGTGCAACTGTGCGATGGGCTTCCCTCAAGTTATACTGGCGACACCATAAAATCCCGTCGAGACGATGATCATTTCTCTCATTCAAATGGCAACAACATACCGGGGTATAGAAAAAAAAATAGACAAAGCCAGATTCATCCCAAATATCCCAATGCTCCGTCGTTGATGACTGATCTGGTGTTTTTTTTTGGCATTGGGATGGATCCATATGGATCCCTGCTTACAGCAAGGTCATGGCCTTCTTCGACTATTTCATGTTTGTGACTGCTGCCTGGCAATCGCTTTATGATTTCTTAGCTGTGGTCAAAAGCGTACAAAATTGGGTGCTTTACTTATAGATGTATATATATATATATATGTACGCATACACACTCTATTCTATATATATGTAGTATATGTAGAATAGTATATCTATATCTATACTATACATATACACACTTGTATCAAATAGTGGTGGTATTTTTCAATGGTACATGAACTATGACCTCAAATCAGGGGATTCAAGCACCAAATCATAGTTGGTGCCCGTTTTGTGAATGGAGGATACTTCAGCCCCGTTTTTCTACGAGTTTTTTGGAGCTATGACTCAACCAACTTTAGCCAAATGAATCCCATGAAATCCGATGAAATCACCATTTTTGCTGGTAAAATCACGTCACATCCCAATTTTAAGTAAGCAACTTAGGAACTCCCAACGGAACTCCCAACGGTTTCTAAAAGTGGAGCGGGCTCGGGACCCTTGCTCCGCTTGCTCCGCTTGGTCCGAGGTCGGCTGGCAGGCAGTTGGAGGCTCAGTTGGTTCCACTTCTGGTGATGCGAAAATGAGAAAGGCAGGCCATTGGAATATAGATATGTGTGGGAATAGTTCTGGGCAAATTATAACGACCTCACTGCAACCTCACTGGAAATCATGGTTAGTAAGGGAAATCATCCCCAAATGGCCTTAATTCAGTTCAGTGAATTATTATAATTTACCCAGATAGTTGGGATAAGCCAGTAGTGGATATAGTAGTGGATATGTAGTGGATATATTTAGATAAATGTTGCGATATCATTGCGATATAAATGGGATATAGTTGGGATGATGGATATGGGTGGGATCTAGTTGGGATAAGCCAAGGGAATATAAGTGAAACACAATCTCGGGGATAAGCAAGTGGAATATGATGTGGTGCCCAATGCTAGGGATGTCCACTGGGATGAGGACAATTGTGTATTGTATATTGTACATTGCACATTGCACATTGCACATTGTACATTGTATATATATATATTGTATTTTGTATATTGAATTGTATAGTGTATAGTATGTATTGTATATTGTATATCTCATTGTATATTGCATTGTATGGTGTATTGTATTTTATTTTGTATTGTGTATTGTGTTGTATTGTGTTGTATTGTGTTGTATTGGGTATTGAATTGTGTATTGTGTATTGTATATTGTATATTGCATATTGTATATTGCATATTGCATATTGCATATTACATATTGCATGTTGAAATGTATTGTTTTGTATTGCATTGCATTGCATTGCACTGCACTGCATTGCACTGCACTGCATTGCACTGTTGGCATGTATGCATGCATGCAGGCACACATGGATGGATGGATGGATGGATGGAAGGATGGATGGATGGATGGATGGATGGATGGGTGGATGGGTTGGATGGGTGGATGGGTGGATGGGTGGATGGGTGGATGGGTGGGTGGATGGGTGGATGTGCGGATGGGTGGATGGGTGGATGGGTGGATGGGTGGATGGGTGGATGGGTGGATGTGTGGATGGGTGGATGGCTGGATGGCTGGATGGCTGGATGGCTGGATGGCTGGATGGCTGGATGGGTGGGTGGGTGGATTTCTGTCTGTCTGTCTGTCAGTCAGTCTGTCAGTCAGTCTGTCAGTCAGTCAGTCAGTCAGTCTGTCTATATACTGTATGTATATGTATATATATATATATAAATAGAAGAGTTAGACACCTGGAAATGAGGAAATCTCATCGATTTCACATCCTGGAAATATTTTTCGATTTGGAGACCCCTACAAGGTGGTGCCCCCCAGTTATAAATTGTTTTACAAACGAACCAGTTCGTTATATTTGCATATATTTGCAATCAACCCAACATTTATTGGAGTTATGGGAGTGCCAACTTAGCATAACTTAGCTATCTAAATCCCACGAAATCACCATTAAATCCCATGAAATCTACCGATGTTGTTTTGAGTTTTTTGTTTGGAACCCGTCCTGGTTCCAATTAAGTCCCCAACTCGTCCATGGCGAGGTCGTGTACTTTTTATTGTCTACCTTCTTTGCTGGATCCATTCATCCCACGGCAGGAACCATGGGGAGGTTCTGGAATGCCGGCTGGGGTGCAATCACGAAATCCGGAAATCGGAAGACGACATGGCGAAAACACATACCGTTTTTTTTTTTGGATTCTACTACCACAATCTAACATATACTAATAGCAGTATTACCAAAAAATGATATGGCTATGGGTCAATACCTATTTTTATACCATTTTTAGTGGGTTATTCACATCCATTTATTTCCCAGCTATGACTTGGGGTGAACAGAAGCACGGTACCAGGGTGCCATCTCCCCATCCCCATATTAGTTGTGGATTGTTGGGGATGATGAACCCCGGCGAACCTCGGCCCATCCCCCTTGGCCATGGAGGACATTTCATTGCGGAACACTACGTGATGGAAGGGGATGCAGAAACTGGGCGATTTTGATGCTTCAGGGTCGTTTTTTTTCATAATCGGGAGATACAGCCTGAAAAAACCATGGGGAAAACAGAGAAACATAGGTATTCATCTCTTATCTTATCGTATCTTCTCTAATCTAATCGAATCTGATCCTCATCTATTCGAATCTAACCTAATCTAGTTTGATTTAATCCAATCTAACTTAATTTAATTACATACCCACCTAGCTAGCTAGCTATCCATACCTCGCACGGGGCTGCGAAGTATTAGCTATGCCTACCAACCAGATCCTGTGGTGGTTCAGTGACTCTTCAGGGCACTTTGAAAAGGAGAAACAAAGCTGAAGCCGCTCTGATGTCAAGCCACTTTTGCACTTGTCTGAGGTTCAGATGGAGCACTGGGATGAAACGGAAGTTGATTTCGGTTTAGGGTTCAGTCGGGTTCAGTCGGGTTCAGTTAGGTTCAGTGGCAAGTTACAACACCATGAAAGTTGAAACCTCTCACATGTCACGACTTACGCAGCTTCCAGTGATTGATTTTCACTGAGGAGACCTACTCCTACTACGGCCCCCTCAATCGCTTGGCCTACAACGTTGGCTATCATAACGTGCCTTTGGCGCACCTGCTGAGCCCCTGCTGATGCGTAAGTTGTTAGTTCAGTAGGCTAACAGTTGTTGAAAAGGTAGAACCAGCTATACAGTTACTAGATGTTACTAGTAGTTGGACGGCTTTGCAAATCAACAGACATAACTGGTACCACATCTTCATCACTTCGAAGATTATATCTTGACATTTCATGACCTGTGGGGTAGCGATGGTGACCAGCCCATAAGATCCCCAGTCCGCATTGTTTTGGTTGCTGTGGTAACTCAATAAAGATCAGCCAATCTGTGGCTTCCAAGCAATCCCCTTGTCTAAAAATGAATTAAAACTTGGCTTAGGTGAGTTATGTGATGTTATATATATATATATATATATATGTATATATATGTATATATATATGTATATATATATATACTGTACTGTATATCATATATATATAGTGTGTGTGTGTTTCCTATTTATTGCAACAGCCAGCTACAAGGCTACTATATATGATATGTACTATATACTCCCATCCTTGGCTGCCGGACTCAAGGAGCACCACGATTTCCCCAACATCGCTTGGTCGAATCTGCCGAAGGTCAAGGAAATTGCTCCGGAGTCACCTGACATGGACATGAGTAGATTTATCTCCGATTTATATGGAACATACACTTTTTTTTGGAAAGGTCAACTTGCTGTTTTTAGTAGGAAAACGTGGGTGTGATACCAGAAAATGGGAGATTTAGCCCCATTTTATGGCATCTCATGAGGAAAAATGATGATCAACCATCAATTTTTGGGACACTCTAGCTGCTAGCTTCAGACAAACACATCTATTTTCTATATATAATATGTATTCATGTGTTCTTTTGTGTTTAGGTCAAGTTTGAAATCCTCGTTCTTATGTATATATATATATTTCTTCTTCCAGCAGAAACAGCAGAAACACCGCTTGGGTGCAAGTTGGTGTTGGATAGGTAAGTCCAAGTTTTGGTGAGAAGATAGCGAGTTGCCTATGTCGTGTTTGTTGGTGTGGGAAGATAGTACACCTTTGTTGGTGTTGGACTTGACAGTTTCCCGGCGAACACTGGGCAGTGGAATGGCCCATCTTGATCATGTGCCTTTTTGGGGTCAATGGGGCATGCGAAAAATCCCAGAAATGGCAATTTCATAGGGAGAATGATGAGAAAGCATCAGATTTAGGCTACTCTATTTTCAGGCAAACCTATGTGAACTATTTTTTTCGTTGGAACCAAGGGCACCTTCCACCAAACCATTCCGTGCTCCATATTGAGCACATGCTGATTCAGCACGTGAAATGGAGAATACCTCCATAGTAAAGGGTACGCGTTCCACTGGCGAAATGATTTTCGAAACATTAACATTTCCAAACCGTGGGAAAAATGGGTTCCTAGCTTTTGAGACAACCCCATATATATACATATATACATATATACATATATACATATATACATATATACATATATACATATATACATATATACATATATACATATATACATATATACATATATACAAATATACATATATACATATATACATATATACATATATACATATATACATATATACATATATACATATATACATATATACATATATACATATATACATATATACATCTATACATATATATACATATACATATATACATATATACATATACATATACATATATACATATATACATATATACATATATACATATATACATACATATATACATACATATTAATACATACATATTAATACATACATACATGGATACATAGATACATAGATACATAGATACATAGATACATAGATACATAGATACATAGATACATAGATACATAGATACATAGATACATAGATACATAGATACATAGATACATAGATAGATAGATAGATACATACATACATACATACATACATACATACATATTAATATATACATATTAATACATACATATTAATACATACATCCATATATATATATACATACACACCTTATATATAGACATACATCATACACACCTTATATAGGTATATATACATAATATGATCATATATATATATACACTATACATTATGTATATATATATATATACATATTATGTATATATTCTCGTTGGATATTCCCATGGGCGGTTTATTTATACAGTCTCCAAAATGCCACCACAGGTACTATGATAACTTGCCTCAATGCAAGTCGTGGCCAGGTGCAGCAGAGGGTCACCGGGGTCACCACTGTGGCCACTGCTCAAAAATCTGGTGATATGAAGGGATATAAGGGAATATCCACCAAAAATATGGCCTTATATGGTACTAACGTGTACCTCCATTTTAGGATCCTGAAATTCCCATTGATGATATTTGATCATCATTTTCCTGCTGAAAAAATCTGCTGAAAGATGTCAAAAAATGGAAAAAATCGCAGCCGAAAAAATCACCAGGGGATCTGTGACTGGGATGATCCCCAGTTGCCAGTGCTGGGTCGACCGAAAAATCACCGACCCTTTCTTACCTGGCCGGTTTGGGGCCAGGTATCAACTATAGTAACTAGTTGAAATGGAGGATTCAACGAGTGAAACACAATTTTTCAGTTTTTGCAGGGTACCCTCTGGTAATTTGTTACATAGCGAACTGGAAAATCACCATGCTATTAATGGGAAAATCAACGAACTCAATGGTCCATTTTCAATAGCTATGTAACAAATTACCAGAGGGTATCTAAGATTGCCTTGGTTTATGATTATTTCGTTTGAAACTATGATGGTTTGCCAAAAATAAACTCCTCAGATCATCGAACCGGGGGTTGTCAGTTGCTCTACGACTCGGGTCACAAAAACAGTTGCTCAATGGGTGCGAAAAGAGTCTTGAGGGATGCTGAATCTCTGAAATTGTCGTGGTCCCATAGAAAAAGGGTGTTATTACATGTTATTACCCTCTGGTCAGTTAGCAGTTTGCTATGGTGTACATGGCCCATTTTGTTCGATGATTTCCACGAATTTAGACATTCAACATATTTAAACATGGTGTTTTTGCTTCCATAGCAGCACCTTAGACTGCGAGATAGTATTATAACATATTATAACTGGATGGATGATACCCACACACCACGATTTTAAGTCTTTTTTGTGGGCTTAGATGGGTTTATCAACCTAAGGGGGTCGGTGATGACGTTCACTTAAATCACCATGTTGTGGGTCATATCCCCATTTTATCACCATAAAATGCTTAAAATTCCATGGACAAAAAAAACATAACATTTTTTTAATGGTGTTCATAATCCCATAAAATTGTTCAACATCTCCATATCATGGCTATATCCCCATTTCCCATCCCGTATTCCTTTTTTTCTTCGAAAAGATCGACGTCGCCAGGAGCAATTCTTCGATACATCTTCGATGATTCCATCAGCCCATTCAGCCGAGTGAAGCGCCATAAGAAGTACGAATGACTCGTGGTGACTCGTGGTGACTGGGAAAAGTGGGGGAAAACCATGGGAATAGTCCAGAATCCCGAGTCATGGTGGTAAAATCATTGGGATTAAAAACGGGAAAATTCATCATCTTGACACATTCTGTGAATATCTGAGAAATCTTTGGTAAACTAAGGATTTAAATCCCAGGTGAACATGGACGAATTGAGAGATGAAGAATCCCAACCAATGGTGGTACAATGGAGATTTAATGGGGGATACACATCTAATGGGATATATATATAGATATAACCAACAATGTGATATCTGGATTTGTTGAAAAATAGGGACTGAATCCATGGGTTTTCATAAAAGACTAAGGTTTTTTTAAGCAAACGGCAAATGGGCAGCAGCTGAATTGTAGAACGAGTTAGAGAAATACTCATACTTGGAATGTGTTTGAACTGAAAATGTGTTTTTTTCCGTGTATACCCTCCAAAATGCAATGTCATAAGGACATATGATTCAGAATCAACATTTTGGGTACCTTATTGTCAGAGACGCCCAAATGGGGTAGGACGGAGGAATACTGGATATCTTGCTAAAGCAGAACACATTGCTGTTGCTGCACTTGCAGTTCCGATGAAGGAAATGAGACTGAAACAAAGGAGGATCAGAATTTGAAGTGCATAGCAGCCTGTGCTCTTCTGATTTTTGCTGAATACATACATACTCATATCATAGAAATGCCTGTGCTATTTACTGTAATCACAATACATGTTGCGTATTGTTTCGTTTTCTTTTAAAGTATGCATTGGATTTTGGAAGATGTAAAACAGTCCTTCGAAATGAGACAATCTTTAGTATACATCCATAGTACAGCACACAATACTTGAGAAGTATGCGCATCTGGATATGAAAAGACACTTGGAAAACAAATGAACCTACACAAGGAAAACTAAGAACTTACGATATTTCTACACTCTTTGGAAGGGGGCTCTCAGCTAAGACTCCCTGAGATTGTTTTCTGGCCTTTGTTTGGTTTTTCCGCAGTTTTAGATCTCGTGACAATTCCTCCAGTCATTTGGCAGCTGTGTCCAGTCAAATCCATCAGAGGCAGGTCCATCAGAGTAGATTAGTTCATGATTTCCACATGAAATATAACGTCTTCTCCAGGGTAAAACTGCGCTCTGCCGTTCTGTTTTACAATGACTCCCTGTTCTTTATCATCAACTGTCTACTTGGTCACATCGCTCATTCTGTCCTCCGTTTCAGCGCTCTGGTGCATGTGCGCATGACATGGCATGGCTTCACAACAGACAACGCCAGTGGACCAGTAGTGGGTAAGTAAGGTTATTGTGTATTGTAGCATTTATATAATTACTGGCTGTAAAAAATATGGAAACATTAAAAACCAACAATATATATGTATATATATGTATATGATATATATATACATATATATATATCATATACATATATATATAGCGACATTATTTCACCATCAATTTAGGCGACCCCCCATTCTATCAAAATTCCATCTGACCTGTCACGTATAAGTTTTGAAATTGCTGCGCCAATGCGACTAAGGAATGGACTGGCTGATAACTTTCTTGCTGGCCTGCTTTTTGCGTACCAGAAGAAGTGTTTTGAAAAAAAAACTGATGGTGGCGGAATATCATCCCAGAAGATGGGGGTTTACTTTCTCAACCCGAGGTAAAAGTACTTCTGACTGTAGCATCCAAGTTTGCTGAAAACACTTCTTCGCAAAGTTTTGCACCAGGAGGTCTTTGCGCAGGGGTAGTGCGCAAGAGAGTGCTGAGCTCGAGTGGAGTGTTCGAAACAGCAGCTGCTACCGGACATAGTTTCCCTCGAAGAAGTGCATGCACCATTTAACACAGCTACGGAAAACAATCATTTCCAATAAATAATCTACAAACGGGCCGCGGCTTTCATAGCAAACTGTTAGATTAATAAAGACACAGTCTAGTCAAAAAAACAATCTAATACTCCCAGCCGAGCGAAATTGTGATTTCTCGGCCCGACCAAGAACTTGTTGTATAATCTCCCCCAAGGCCCTGACAGTAACATTAAATACCACCCCAGAAACTTTGGTTTAGTATTGGATCCATGCTCAGGGCCCAGTCAGACTGGGGGTATTAAAAACATTGGGATGATGTTTATTTTTCCATACATATCCATACATCTGGGTAAATTTCATCACGACCTCACTGTGTTCTCCCGAACCCTAAATAATCATGGTTTTTATATGGGAAATCATCCCCTTTTATGGCCTTACTATTCAGATTATTCAGGTTGGTGAAATATGATAATTTACCCAGATATATATATATATATGGAAAAATCATCCCGAAATGGCCAATATTATATAACCAATATGTTTTCACATCTATTAACCATAGATCAAATGGCCATGTGCCATCTACCCAGATAGCCATGTCATCGTCCATTGAGTTCGCACGAGCTGGGGGATTCTGATCATCAGCTGGGAATCGCATTCTCATCTAGATCACCTAACCAAACGATGAGGAAAACCATAGGAAAACCATAGGAAAATGGTGGTTTAATGGGATTTAATGGGATTTAATGGGATTTAATGGGATTTAATGGGATATACCCTCTGGTTATGTCAAAAGTAGCTATTGAAAATGGCCATAGAAATCGTGGATTTTCCCAGCTATAAAATGGGTGGATCTTTCCATAGCTATGTAAACGTTTACCAGAGGGTAAGAGGATTACATTTCAGGTTTTGAACATTGTTGAACATTGTTGAACATTGTTCACTTGGTTGTAATAAATGATCACATCTGAAGTTGGCTGCGTAAAGATATGCTCGATTGGGTGTAATCACATTAGAAGCTGGTTGCGTAATATAATATAAATATATAAATAAGTAAATATATATATACACATAATTCTACATTGTACATACACACCCACCTAATATCCGCATCTATAGCCATATCTATTGCTTAATCATCCACCGTGAGTCCTTTCATAAGTCCTGTCACGTGGCAAATTCTGGTGGTTCAGGGGGGAGACCTGTGGCAGCCCCATTTTCCAGCTTGCCGGTGAGGCGCGCCTGTGCGCGCCGCAGCCAGGAACCAGGGTAAGAGTCTGGAACTTCACCGTTGAGAGGCGACGTCTATTTTTCTTTGGTTTCTGTAAAAAGAAAGATGGCTAAACTTGACTACTAGTTGTGAATATCTTTGGATATCTTATAACTTTTACCTTTGGAAAATATCCCAAACGCTCATAGAAACTAAAGACTTCAGTGCCAGGTAGTGGGTATCCAATTAATGTCGCTGTGTGATTTTTATATAGTTCTTACCCACTCAGTAAGTGATAATTCTTTAGATTGTTTTGATTTGTGTATAGAAAGTATCTGTTTTATTCATTTTTATTCTATAAACAAAATCACTTACTATAACAAATACTCCTGGATTCTAATTCATGAAGAAAATCATGCTCTAATCATGACTGGCAGCCATGACCGGCCATGACCTCGTCATGATCGCCATCACGGTGAAATCCAAACTCTGGGTACCATGTGTCACCAGCGCGGCCCAGCTGCGGCAATCTGTTTCCCAGACCCGGGGGAGGCGAGGTCGCATAGTCATGGTGAGGCGAGGTCGCATGGGTTGATAAAATTCGTGGATATGAATTGAATATACCCTCTGGTAATTTAACATAGCTATTGAACATGACCATTAATAGTGGATTTTCCCATTAAAAATGGTGATTTCCCAGAGAGTACCATAACTATCACCCACCCAGAATGGTAGATTTGCCCCAACTTTTTTGGCAGAATCATGGGGCACATGATTCTCTTTCACAGATCTTGGAGGTACACCAGATATTCGGAACCAATATGACCAGAGATTCAACCGTGCCATCCTGGCTTGCACCATCCGGTTTTTGTTGATGCCATAGGTTTTCAGAAACAGAAAAAGATGTGGAAAACCAAGGGTTTCCCCGGGAAAACGATCGACAAATGGTCAAAACATGTGATTCCGATAGGCATGGGATGGATGACCGTACCACACACATCATATTGTTGGGTTATGTTTGTTGGGTTTATACCCATCTCAGTATAAGTATATATATATATCCCGTATATGTGTGTATATATATAAATACTATATATATATCATGTATATCCCATGTATACATATAATATGTATCCCATTATTGTTGAACTGACCATGGCACATATGTTTTTCTGGAACTCGCGCTTGCATGCGGGGGGCCTTTGGAGTCAAGGCCGCCTTTCTGTCCCTACGGCCCTACGAGATTCAGCCGCTTCTTCGTAGCCTTTCGAAGGTTTCATTTATAGGTTCTTGATGGTTCTTGGATATTGTTAATTATAGACGATCAATTATATATACAGTAATTATATATGATATTATATGATATTGTATGATTATATTCTACTTGACCATCGAAGTTCACAAAGGGGAATGTTCACAGGAGCCTTGCCACATGCTCCCCCAGGTGTCCTGCGAGCCAGGAGTAAAGGTACCTTGGGGTCCAGGAAGTACAAAAACGAGATTTCAGCCGCACATGTTTCGACGTTATCGGGCGTTCCGGACCTGTGACTTGGGACGTTGAAATTTCCCTGTAGCGCGTTCAGCAGATGAGAGGCACTGAGCTTTGAGCGTTGCTGGTTGCTGTGGACAGGACATGGAAGTTCAAGATATCATAGTCTGGAAGGCATAGATGTCCTTTTCCCACCGCTTTGTTGATTAATATAGGATAATATAGGTGTACGTCTCATTGAAAAACTCGCGGATCAATGGTGCCAAACCGGCGTCTCATTTTTTATTCTGTACATAGTGGGTGATGTCTACACATATATATATATATATGTATAGATACATACATAAATACTGTTTATATCCATCTTTTGAGATCATAATATATATATATATATACATATATATATAGATAAATGCTGATGAATGTGGTTGAGATTAAAGACACCGTGGATATCTGGCTGAATCGGTGACCCCACATGAATAGATAGAAACTGGAACCGTTTGGACAGACGTGCTTCCCGAGTGTAAGTTGCCCACACTGAACATTCACTAATTCCAGGGAGAACGTGAGTGGCCGTTGGTGTGTAGCATATTGTTTGGGCGTCGGAGTTGGTTCAGGAGTGCAGGTGGTAGGGTATGGCTAGACGTCAACCGCAGGCACATCAAATAAGCCGCCTTTATGCGTCACATTCATATAGTAAACAAAATCCACCAAAACGATAATACATTGTTGTTGTTGTTGTTGTTGTTGTGATTGTGGTTGTTGTTGTTGTTGTCGTGGTTGTGGTTTTGGTTGTGGTTGTTGTTGTGGTTGTTGTTGTTGTTGTTGTTGGTGTTGGTGTTGTTGTTGGTGGTGGGTTTGTTGTTGTTGTTGTTGTTTGTTTGTTTGTTTGTTTGTTTTTTGTTTGGTTGTTGTTGTTGTTGTTGTCGTTGTCGTTGTTGTTGTTTGTTTGTTTGTTTTTTGTTTGGTTGTTGTTGTTGTCGTTGTCCTTGTCGTTGTCGTTGTCGTTGTTGTTGTTTGTTTGTTTGTTTGTTTGTTTTTTGTTTGGTTGTTGTTGTTGTCGTTGTCGTTGTCGTTGCCGTTGTTGTTGTTGTTGCTGCTGTTGTTGTTGTGGTTGTTGTTGTGGTTGTTGGTTGTTGGTTGTTGTTGTTGTTGCTGTTGTTTCTGTTGTGGTTGTTGTTGTTGTTGCTGTTGCTGTTGTTGTTGTTGTTGCTGCTGCTGTTGTTGTTGTTGTGATTGTGGTTGTTGTTGTTGTGATTGTGGTTGTTGTTGTTGTTGTCGTGGTTGTGGTTTTGGTTGTGGTTGTTGTTGTGGTTGTGGTTGTGGTTGTTGTGGTTGTTGTGATTGCTGTGGTTGTTGTAGTTGTTGTGGTTGTTGTAGTTGTGGTTGTGGTTGTGGTTGTGGTTGTGGTTGTTGTTGTTGTTGTTGTTCGTTGTTGTTCTTTGTTGTTCTTTGTTGTTCTTTGTTGTTCTTTGTTGTTCTTTGTTGTTCTTTGTTGTTCTTTGTTGTTCTTTGTTGTTCTTTGTTGTTCTTTGTTGTGTTGGTTGTGTTTTGTTTGTTTTGTTTGTTGTGTCTTGTTTGTTGTGTTTTGTTTGTTGTGTTTTGTTTGTTGTGTTTTGTTTGTTGTGTTTTGTTTGTTGTGTTTTGTTTGTTGTGTTTTGTTTGTTGTGTTTGTTGTGGTTGTTGTGGTTGTTGTTGTTGTTGTTGTTGTTGTTGTTTGGCAGTTTTAACGTTGCCCCAGCCTGGGCCCCATAGAGAGGTGGCTGGAGGCAGCTTTCTGGGCTCCTGGCGCCAGACTGTTCGAAGAAGAACTTTGCCATCAACATGCTGTACTGGGTACAGTCGATTTGCGTCGCCAATCGCTCTTCAGCCAAAGTTGAAGTTGCCGCTCTTCTGGCATGCGATCATTCAATGATGGTCAAGCACCATCTGCAGTCAAGTCGGTGAGAGGCCCATGCCCATCACATATTGAAGTGAACCATCGGTAGCGAGTGGGAAGACAGCACAACCGAGGCAAAGAGGCAGCTGGGGTAGACGGCCTGAAGAAGAGCAGCCGCCAAGCTCGCGCAGCTAGCCAAGGAAGTACTTCGTCAGCCGCTGGCAAGTGCCGATGCTAACCTGCATCGCAAAAGCTGGGCCAAGCGCTCAGGTCCACCAAAACTCCCGCCATAGGGCGGGTTGCCGACATCTGTAGCAGCGACCAACAAAAGTGTTGCCTGGGTCACCTCATCCCTGGCGAAGCGACAAAGCCTGGAAACTCCATGTTTGCGACGCTCGCCATGCCATCACGAAGACAACCGCAACCAGCGGGGAGGTATTTATGGTTCAGGCTCAGGTTAATTCCCACGCAACCAGGCCAGGCCATGGCTGCGCCCCTCTCCCAGGGCAAAAAGATGGTAACACGGGGCCTCGAGGCCGTTGTGCACCCCATCATTTCCAAAACGTTTTTGACAACGATTTCCTTCTCTCCATTTTTCAGTTCCGTGGCCAACAGCTGGAACAAGCTCTTGTCGACATTATTCTTTTGCCATACATATTGATATGCTTGGCTGAACAACTGCGGGTTGGGCAGGCCATCGACACGTGTCTTCACACGGTCACATATGAAACCTTTGCACCATGTTCACAGCTTATCCATTTGCTGCCTTCCAGAAACTCTACTATCTCAACTCATGTACCACGAAGAGTGCACAGCAAATCAACACGTATGTCACTTCATGCACATGAACCATGGGGAGCATAGCAGCAAAAACATCAACTCATGTAGCACGAAGAGTGCGCAATGATACGTATGAATCATCAGGAGCGTACTATCAAGAACGTTATCACGGCCCCCCCACCCCCCGGCCACCACCTCCGAAACCGCCACAAACAACAAACAGCGTAGCAACATGTACTGTATGTCAATTCAGTAAGATGAACCATGTTTGAAACACCGCAGAGGACCTGGTCCGACATCTCTATGTCACAAGAACAGCATGAAACGCATCTTCATCTTACACAACATTAATGTAGTAGATTCATGCTCTAAATTTCAAAAAATGCAAATTATCAGGGGCCCCGAGTCCCTGTGTAACCAAAAAGATAATACAGGTTTGATTGACAATGGCTTTAGTAGGACTATACAATTCTCTATTTCCTTGGGGGTTGCGAAATTGTTTACATTTGGAGGATCAGGGGATGTTTCCGGAGAACCATCAGGTCGCAACCAGCGATGATCAGTCCTCAGACTTCGCAGCGAAGATGCCACATGAGCAGTGGCTGTGTTCGACACCACTGTTGGTTCATTATTGCTGATTATTGTAGGAGGTTTTACCGTACAATAGATTGGGGATTGTCATCATCAATTCTGGGAATCCCTGTCAACCAACCTCGATAATGGAGACTGCTCACATTCATTTGAGCAGATTCCAGAATCATGATCAGCCATATTTTCACAAATAGTACATGCCCCTCTAAAACCTATGATGTAGCATAGCATTGGGTTTCGTCTATTTGGGAACCGTATACTGGAAAATCCTCTGATATTGGAGGATGGGATTGATCATGCTGATTGATGTTCATAGGGGTTCTAGTGCAGTTTCACGGTGAAATTTCCTATGATTTGGGAAACTAGTTGGTCTGGTACCAACTGCACGGTGTGAGATTAAGAAGGGGCACATTTTTGGGGGCGCATTCGTGCCCCAACTTTGGCAATTTTTCACACATAATAATTCCACAACCGTAAAATTTCCCTTTAATTGATCCCAGAGTGACAAAAAGGCCATGGCCAAAAGTTAGATTGTATACCCAGATTGGGGAATGGTCAGGGTGGTCATCAATCCATTATTGGCATTATTGGGGATTCAAATGTTCATCACAGGAATTCCCATTATTGGATCCATGACCATAATCCATATACCATGTTTTGGCCCTAGCGCATATAAGGTTTTGACTGATGAGATAAAGGCAACTAGTAGTCTTTGCTGCGGACGTCCCTTTTTGCAATGGAGTTTCGCTCCGAAAAGCGGTGCGGTTCAAGCCCCGTGCTTGGGAGGCAATTGTAGTAGAACGCGGTATGAATAACCATGTGAAGATAGTAACATGTGGGAAATGGGGATATCAGGTTATATCTTATCCAGACAACAGGTTGATGTAACACCGAATCATGTTAATGTAATTCGCAAACGCAGTATATTCCTAATAAATTGAAACAAGCATGCAAACCAGCAATGAAGGTATATTTAGTACAGTTTTGTTTTTATTGCTAGGTGTACAAAATGAAACTTGATAATTTTACCATATTAGCAGTGTTGACTTTGGATGATGAAAAAACAACTCTTTTGGCAAAAGAACAGCAAGCAGGGTTTCACCCATATATTGGACGTCAGCTCCAAATATTTGATCCTCTCAACTCACAACTACCACTTCCGGCCACCCAGCGCACGAAGCGATGCTGAGCGGTGAAAGCTGGCAGTGAAAGATGTCGCTGAGTGTCAGATGAGTAGTATGTAGGTGGTAAAGATGTAGTTTTTTTTTGTTTTTTTCCCAGTAGGGCAATATAATCCAAAATACAGGTAATATATAGGTCATATATATGTAGTGCTGTGTATATATTTATATATATATACGCACATACGGGTTTGAGGGATCTGGTACTGTGTGTGGCTGCGGCCTGGTTGCGGCCTTACTCCCTGTGGTGTGGGGGTGGGAGTTTGGGGGGCTGATGCAGCAGCATACGATCAAATGACTAGTAGGCGAGTAGTAGATAGGGTAGTAAAGTATAGATGTACTGTGAGTAGTATATACATTGTATAGGCAATGTGTATTGTAATGCCTGAATTGTAAAAGAAAGATGGGTATGTAGAGGTTTGGGTCAGAACTTCATACCCTGTGGACCCACATGTTTTCCATCATTGGCAGTATCAACTAATCACATCAACCATCAACATCCATGTGTTGCATCCAAATTGTTGTGAGTTGTACTTGGATGTGCATTCCAGTTTGTAATTGGGTAACAACCATAATATTAAAACCCAACTACGGTACATCATATGCATGGAATATGAGCATTTAAATATCTGGCCATGTATATACACACATTTATTTATATATATATATGTATGTAAATATATATATATATAATTTTATGCAAAATGTGCATGTCTACATGTATGTATATACATATATAGTCATATGTACCTATATACGTATAGATATTTTGTGTAGCTCAGAACCTCGAAGCTTGCTGAGGAGTGACCTTCAAAGACTTGCTGGGAACTGAACACACCATCGCATTGCCAGAGCGGTGTCCCAGTGTCGGAAGTGTCGGAAGTGGCCTTTTTTTTGGTAACCGAAGTCAGCGTTGGATTTTACCACCAATGTTAAACAATGGATTCAACTGGATTTAATGAGGTAGTTGGCTATGTTGGTTGAATCATAGCTCCAATAATTGTTGGGTTGATGGTAGATATAACTATTTTGAATTAGATGGTTTTATTTAGCTGGTGCCATTTTGAATCGGTTTCATCCCCCTGAGATTCAATTGTGTCCACTGATTGACCTGCAGACAGAAAGAAAATAGTGGTAATATAAGCTGTGGAAAATCGTCCATTTAGTTGGATGATAAATCCCCATTAAAAAATGTGATTTTCCTTAGCACACTGTTAAAGCATCAGAGGGTAGAATCATGTAAGATTCATCCATGGAAAATGGCGGACAAGATTAGATTTCACCTAGGGGTTCAGCCATGAAGGACAATTGATAAGTATTCCCATAGTAAGGTTATGTAAGGCTTACGAATCAAACCAAATCGTGTCTAAACCATCTTGAAATAGGGTTAGCCAATATATGCCAGTCAATGCCAGTATAGTAACTGGTTGGTGGTTTGGAACATTCTGTATTTTTCCATTTCATATATGGGATGTCATCCGAAACCCATTGACGAACTCCATCATGTTTCAAGATGGGGACATTGCACCACCAACCAGAGTAATATTCAATACCACCAATAAGGGACCCGAAAATGAAAGGGTCCAACACATGTCACCAGGGGACAGGATTTTTTGGAGCCATGTGGAGCTACTGAATCAATGTGGATTTACCATGATTTACGAGCCTAGTGCATGGGAA
>CAMXCT020003025.1:70000-78664 GCA_947184155.2 Cladocopium goreaui | reverse complement strand
AAGAAGCAACAAGTGAACGAACGAAAATGCTGCTCTCAATGATGGCAAGTAAGTAATGTATATGTTTCAAAGCTTCTCTCCAATTTACATATCCAACAAACGCATTTTGTCATCATTGAGGGCGGCGCTTCGACTTAACTACTTGATGTGTCTTTGCTAGGGAAGAAAATACAAGGGGCTCAGACTCAGAGAAACAAATCAAAATTCACA
Organism: Cladocopium goreaui; assembly: GCA_947184155.2. Taxonomy (NCBI): domain Eukaryota; class Dinophyceae; order Suessiales; family Symbiodiniaceae; genus Cladocopium; species Cladocopium goreaui. Next base: position 78,454 of record CAMXCT020003025.1, on the reverse strand, counting down.
GAAACAAACAAATAAAAACGAACCTATCGAAATAAACAAGGAAATAAAGGAGCCGACGAAATTCAGGGAAATATGCAGAAATTCAGAACCTTGAAAGAAGCCCGGGGATATGGGAAAGAAAAGAATTCGGGAAAATCAATATGGAAAACACTGACAATAAAGTAGCGGTTCGGGGAAATAAATCATGAATTTCCGGATATAAATGAACGATGCAAGAAACAAATAAGGAGCACAGGAAACAACAAGAATGCAAGGAAATAAACAGCGAAGTGAGCGCAATAGTCCAAATAGAGCATGCATGGAAATACATCAAGAATTCAGGGCAGCGAGCAAGGAACTCGAAGCGCTCCAGCAGCTCAATAAGGAGCTCTGGGAAATGAATATGGGACTCAAGGAAATAAACAAGGCACCTGGGGACATAAATACGGGATTGAGGGACATAAATCAGAAACCCCGGAAACAAAAAGACGTTCAGGGTCAAGAACTCTGGGAAACAAAAAGAGGTTCAGGGAAATAACAAAGCGATGAAAATAGCTTCAAATTTCACCCGGATTCTTACCAATGAAAACGTGTCACCCGATAGTAGTTGCAGTTGCCGTACGCTGGTGCTGTGCACCACAATGCTAAAAAGCTTTCCCAGACCTAGTTTTTAGATTGCACAAGGGCAGCGTAAAGCCGTTAAATCGTAAAGTTCAATTTTCTTCAAAAAAGCTTTTGATGTTTTTAAAATCCCAACTTTACCACTTATGATTTATGATTTAATGATGCGATTTTCAATCTAAAATGTAAAACCAAAGGTAATTGAGAGAGGGCGGAATTTAAAAATAGCCACGAACTTTTTCGCAAGACTAGGAAGGGTGTTTTGGGCTTGTTCCCATTTCATCCTTTTCCAATGGATGCATATTTTCAATCAGCAACGTGACGAGAAGAATGTCAAGACTGTCTATATCCGTGTCAGGTCTAAAAAGCATGAAATCAAGCCCCCTCTTTAAAGTCATTTTCACCTTGGTTCGCGGCAATGCTTGAAAAGCAGGCACGTATGGAAACAGGGATGTTGATAAACAGGACAAGATGGACGACAGGCAGCATCCATCAATCGATTTGCATGTGCTATCACCTTGAGACATGTCAAGAACCACCACTGGTTGCTTCTTGCGCTGGAAACCTTCATGACAGACATGCTCCCAAACTGCGGAATTTTGTCCATAGTCAATGACATGTTTGAAGCCAAGCGGTGGTGTTGAAAATGAAGCAAAATGTGGCTTCATCTATTGAAAATTCGACAGAAGCGCAACCAAAAATGGAAGCAGAAAATGGCATCAGGCATTCACCGGCAAGCAGCGCAAAGTCTACTCAATAGCCTTTGTTTTCTCATTGCTACGCTGCAGTCGCATACGCGCGGAGTTTAAGAAAACGTTGTCGTCGTCACTGCTGGCAGGCAATCGTGCCTTCAGATAAAGCAGCTTCCCTGAAATACTTTGAACAGAAAAACCGTAACCAGGAAAAACCTTGAAAGCACACTTCAATAAATGTTCTTTTTGATGGTGGGCGCCGTCACTTTTGTTCTTCAGCACTGATGGCGTTCCTCAAGACCCCAAGATCAAAACCAGCGAAATACTTAGATAAAATTTTCATCCATTGGAAAAGGATGAAATGGGAACAAGCCCAAAACACCCTTCCTAGTCTTGCGAAAAAGTTCGTGGCTATTTTTTAATTCCGCCCTCTCTCAGTTACCTTTGGTTTTACATTTTAGATTGAAAATCGCATCATTAAATCATAAAATCATAAAGTGGTAAAGTTGGGATTTTTTTAAAACATCAAAGAGCTTTTTTGAAGAAAATTGAGCTTTACGATTTAACGGCTTTACGCTGCCCTGGTGCAATCTAAAAAACTAGGTCTGGGAAAGCTTTTTAGCATTGTGGTGCACAGCACCAGCGTACGGCAACTGCAACTACTATCGGGTGACACGTTTTCATTGGTAAGAATCCGGGTGAAATTTGAAGCCGTTACCAGCTTCACGATATGTCCATGCAATGTAAAATAAAAAACATGGGCTACGGACTTCTTTGCAACACGAAGCAGACGAACAGTAAGTAATTAAGTGACACCGCCGCCTTCAATGATGGCTAACAACCAAAGAAGCAACAAGTGAACGAACGAAAATGCTGCTTTCAATGATGGCAAGTAAGTAATGTATATGTTTCAAAGCTTCTCTCCAATTTACATATCCAACAAACGCATTTTGTCATCATTGAGGGCGGCGCTTCAACTTAACTACTTGATGTGTCTTTGCTAGGGAAGAAAATACAAGGGGCTCAGGCTCAGAGAAACAAATCAAAATTCACAGAAACAAACAAATAAAAACGAACCTATCGAAATAAACAAGGAAATAAAGGAGCCGACGAAATTCAGGGAAATATGCAGAGAAATTCAGAACCTTGAAAGAAGCCCGGGGATATGGGAAAGAAAAGAATTCGGGAAAATCAATATGGAAAACACTGACAATAAAGTAGCGGTTCGGGGAAATAAATCATGAATTTCCGGATATAAATGAACGATGCAAGAAACAAATAAGGAGCACAGGAAACAACAAGAACGCAAGGAAATCAACAGCGAAGTGAGCGCAATAGTCCAAATAGAGCATGCATGGAAATACATCATGAATTCAGGGCAGCGAGCAAGGAACTCGAAGCGCTCCAGCAGCTCAATAAGGAGCTCTGGGAAATGAATATGGGACTCAAGGAAATAAACAAGGCACCTGGAGACATAAATACGCGATTGAGGGACATAAATCAGAAACCCCGGAAACAAAAAGACGCTCAGGGTCAAGAACTCTGGGAAACAAAAAGAGGTTCAGGGAAATAACAAAGCGATGAAAATAGCTTCAAATTTCACCCGGATTCTTACCAATGAAAACGTGTCACCCGATAGTAGTTGCAGTTGCCGTACGCTGGTGCTGTGCACCACAATGCTAAAAAGCTTTCCCAGACCTAGTTTTTTAGATTGCACCAGGGCAGCGTAAAGCCGTTAAATCGTAAAGTTCAATTTTCTTCAAAAAAGCTCTTTGATGTTAAAAAAAATCCCAACTTTACCACTTTATGATTTTATGATTTAATGATGCGATTTTCAATCTAAAATGCAAAACCAAAGGTAATTGAGAGAGGGCGGAATTTAAAAATAGCCACGAACTTTTTCGCAAGACTAGGAAGGGTGTTTTGGGCTTGTTCCCATTTCATCCTTTTCCAATGGATGCATATTTCAATCAGCAACATGACAAGAAGAATGTCAAGACTGCTATATCCGTGTCAGGTCTAAAAAACATGAAATCAAGCCCCCTCTTTAAAGTCATTTTCACCTTGGTTCGCGGCAATGCTTGGAAAGCAGGCACGTATGGAAACATGGATGTTGAGAAACAGGACAAGATGGACGACAGGCAGCATCCATCAATCGATTTGCATGTGCTATCACCTTGGGACATGTCAAGAACCACCACTGGTTGCTTCTTGCGCTGGAAACCTTCATGACAGACATGCTCCCAAACTGCGGAATTTTGTTCATAGTCAATGACATGTTTGAAGCCAAGCGGGGGTGTTGAAAATGAAGCAAAATGTGGCTTCATCTATTGAAAATTCGACAGAAGCGCAACCAAAAATGGAAGCAGAAAATGGCATCAGGCATTCACCGGCAAGCAGTGCAAAGTCTACTCAATAGCCTTTGTTTTCTCATTGCTACGCTGCAGTCGCATACGCGCGGAGTTTAAGAAAACGTTGTCGTCGTCACTGCTGGCAGGCAATCGTGCCTTCAGATAAAGCAGCTTCCCTGAAATACTTTGAACAGAAAAACCGTAACCAGGAAAAACCTTGAAAGCACACTTCAATAAATGTTCTTTTTGATGTTGGGCGCCGTCAGTTTTGTTCTTCAGCACTGATGAACCAGTTCAAATCGGCGTTCCTCAAGACCCCAAGATCAAAACCAGCGAAATACTTAGATAAAATTTTCATCCATTGGAAAAGGATGAAATGGGAACAAGCCCAAAACACCCTTCCTAGTCTTGCGAAAAAGTTCGTGGCTATTTTTAAATTCCGCCCTCTCTCAGTTACCTTTGGTTTTACATTTTAGATTGAAAATCGCATCATTAAATCATAAAATCATAAAGTGGTAAAGTTGGCAATTTTTTCAAAAATCAAAGAGCTTTTTTGAAGAAAATTGAACTTTACGATTTAACGGCTTTACGCTGCCCCCTGGTGCAATCTAAAAAACTAGGTCTGGGAAAGCTTTTTAGCATTGTGGTGCACAGCACCAGCATACGGCAACTGCAGCTACAGTAGTTGCAGTTGCCGTACGCTGGTGCTGTGCACCACAATGCTAAAAAGCTTCCCCAGACCTAGTTTTTTAGATTGCACCAGGGGGCAGCGTAAAGCCGTTAAATCGTAAAGTTCAATTTTCTTCAAAAAAGCTCTTTGATGTTTAAAAAAAATCCCAACTTTACCACTTTATGATTTTATGATTTAATGATGCGATTTTCAATCTAAAATGTAAAACCAAAGGTAACTGAGAGAGGGCGGAATTTAGAAATAGCCACGAACTTTTTCGCAAGACTAGGAAGGGTGTTTTGGGCTTGTTCCCGTTTCATCCTTTTCCAATGGATGCATATTTCAATCAGCAACATGACAAGAAGAATGTCAAGACTGTCTATATCCGTGTCAGGTCTAAAAAGCATGAAATCAAGCCCCCTCTTTAAAGTCATTTTCACCTTGGTTCGCGGCAATGCTTGGAAAGCAGACACGTATGGAAACATGGATGTTGATAAACAGGACAAGATGGACGACAGGCAGCATCCATCAATCGATTTGCATGTGCTATCACCTTGGGACATGTCAAGAACCACCACTGGTTGCTTCTTGCGCTGGAAACCTTCATGACAGACATGCTCCCAAACTGCGGAATTTTGTTCATAGTCAATGACATGTTTGAAGCCTAGCGGTGGTGTTGAAAATGAAGCAAAATGTGGCTTCATCTATTGAAAATTCGACAGAAGCGCAACCAAAAATGGAAGCAGAAAATGGCATCAGGCATTCACCGGCAAGCAGCGCAAAGTCTACTCAATAGCCTTTGTTTTCTCATTGCTACGCTGCAGTCGCATACGCGCGGAGTTTAAGAAAACGTTGTCGTCGTCACTGCTGGCAGGCAATCGTGCCTTCAGATAAAGCAGCTTCCCTGAAATACTTTGAACAGAAAAACCGGAACCAGGAAAACCTTGAAAGCACACTTCAATAAATGTTCTTTTTGATGGTGGGCGCCGTCACTTTTGTTCTTCAGCACTGATGAACCAGTTCAAATCGGCGTTCCTCAAGACCCCAAGATCAAAACCAGCGAAATACTTAGGTAAAATTTTCATCCATTGGAAAAGGATGAAATGGGAACAAGCCCAAAACACCCTTCCTAGTCTTGCGAAAAAGTTCGTGGCTATTTTTAAATTCCGCCCTCTCTCAATTACCTTTGGTTTTACATTTTAGATTGAAAATCGCATCATTAAATCATAAAATCATAAAGTGGTAAAGTTGGGATTTTTTTAAAACATCAAAGAGCTTTTTTGAAGAAAATTGAACTTTACGATTTAACGGCTTTACGCTGCCCTGGTGCAATCTAAAAAACTAGGTCTGGGAAAGCTTTTTAGCATTGTGGTGCACAGCACCAGCGTACGGCAACTGCAACTACTATCGGGTGACACGTTTTCATTGGTAAGAATCCGGGTGAAATTTGAAGCCGTTACCAGCTTCACGATATGTCCATGCAATGTAAATAAAAAACATGGGCTACGGACTTCTTTGCAACACGAAGCAGACGAACAGTAAGTAATTAAGTGACACCGCCGCCTTCAATGATGGCTAACAACCAAAGAAGCAACAAGTGAACGAACGAAAATGCTGCTCTCAATGATGGCAAGTAAGTAATGTATATGTTTCAAAGCTTCTCTCCAATTTACATATCCAACAAACGCATTTTGTCATCATTGAGGGCGGCGCTTCAACTTAACTACTTGATGTGTCTTTGCTAGGGAAGAAAATACAAGGGGCTCAGACTCAGAGAAACAAATCAAAATTCACAGAAACAAACAAATAAAAACGAACCTATCGAAATAAACAAGGAAATAAAGGAGCCGACGAAATTCAGGGAAATATGCAGAGAAATTCAGAACCTTGAAAGAAGCCCGGGGATATGGGAAAGAAAAGAATTCGGGAAAATCAATATGGAAAACACTGACAATAAAGTAGCGGTTCGGGGAAATAAATCATGAATTTCCGGATATAAATGAACGATGCAAGAAACAAATAAGGAGCACAGGAAACAACAAGAATGCAAGGAAATAAACAGCGAAGTGAGCGCAATAATCCAAATAGAGCATGCATGGAAATACATCATGAATTCAGGGCAGCGAGCAAGGAACTCGAAGCGCTCCAGCAGCTCAATAAGGAGCTCTGGGAAATGAATATGGGACTCAAGGAAATAAACAAGGCACCTGGGGACATAAATACGGGATTGAGGGACATAAATCAGAAACCCCGGAAACAAAAAGAGTTCAGGGTCAAGAACTCTGGGAAACAAAAAGAGGTTCAGGGAAATAACAAAGCGATGAAAATAGCTTCAAATTTCACCCGGATTCTTACCAATGAAAAGGTGTCACCCGATAGTACTCGCAAGAGCCCTTCACATCGTATCCATGAGAGGCACCCGTTTCGGAAGAAACTGGACGACGGTTGGCCCGAGAGCGAAAAAGATGTGTTTTTCAAGCAGCTCTGGTGGTCGTAAAAAACAGTCGGTGAATAGTTGGTGAATTTTATATGAGCTATGGAAAGATATGGTGTGAAAAAGTAAGATTGATTAAGAAGAGTACAGACAAACCCGTTACACACTGGCGCTTGTACAGGCCGGACCAAAAACATCCGTCAAAAACCCAGGCCAGTACCAAACTGGCGCAATGCAAGGACAAAACTAACCCCGCGCAGCAACGAAGTGCAGGTGCACAACCAACGCAGCAAGATCTTCCAGCCAGTTAGTGCGTTGGTTTTTGTGTCGTTTTTGTGTCGTTTTGGGCTTATAGCAGATGGTCTCGCGTGTTAATTCGAAATTCGAAATTACTAGGCGACCCGATGGCTCAGTTGGTATGGCGTTGGTCTTGCCAGCACTGACAGATTGCCGGTGGTGGTTCGAATCCCTGCTGGTCCACTCGGGAGTCTCAAGTGCGACCCGCCGAAAGGCAACGGGCGCCGACCACAAAAAAGCGTGTTAATTCGAAATTACTGCTTTTGCAATACCATAGAGCGTGTTAAACGACCTGGCGGAAGCTATGAAGGCGTTGGACGGGAAAAAAAAGAAAGCAAAAGCAAACAAGACACAAACCAAAGACAGCACAGGCGGTGATCAGCTGGTCAGTTCATAGTCATCTGAAAACGTATCAGGAAAGATGATAAAATGCGGGCCATAAACTTGCCTCTCTCAGCGTCCTCTCAGATGTGCTCGTGCAGGAGACCTCAACGTAAAGAGCATCCATCGTCCGATACTCTGTTGGAGAGAACGAACCCCCCCCGGCAGGGGAGGCACATGGAGGTGGCACACAGGAAGATTCGCAGACCAGTGAAAATCATCCATGCAGCCAAATGAAGGTTTTGGGTGTCAAGTTCATTATACGGGCCAACCGCAGAACTGTTCAAGACATTTCAGGATGTCATCGTCCCTGAAAGGCCTGCAGTGCGCTGCAGTGTCAGAGTAGACGTCAGCAGTGTCATCCCAAAAAGTACCACTCACCCGCTGAGTGGGCTGACTGCAGAGTCACTGATCTCGTCCACCAAAGAAAGAACCATAGCTGGTGACAACGTGGAAATGACAGTCGAAATGACAGAGTCATTGGAAGGAGGCAGACATCATCTGTATTTGCTGCGGTGCTAACAAATCCGGCGATCCAAACGAGTCAGACAACAGCAACACATCTCAGCAAGTCTTAGCTGGCTGGGCAAGGTCATGACTGTGACAATCACTTTAGTAGTCATAATGACGATGTGATACAAAAGAGAATTGAAATGAATCGATACATAATCCATTGAGCTTTCACGTGCAAGACAATAAACAGCTCTGAACTGATAGCTTCTGTTGTTTTTAGGACAGCTTCTGCACTGAAAAACATGTACAGTCCTCTGCATTGATGCTAACGAAGGCAGGCACGATGCGTTGATCTTCATGTTTCACTGAAGGTCGTGGTGGTTAATTCGTTTGTCCTGAGGTAAATCTTTTGTTTGTGGTTGTTTGTGTTTGGGCTTGTGTGTCTGGTTTGCTTTTTCCTCGTGGCGAAACGCAAATCTGGCTGGGGGATTTGCGGGTCGTCCGGCTTGGTTGTGTTCTTTTTGCTTTGTTATGAGGCGACCCGATGGCTCAGTTGGTATGGCGTTGGTCTTGCCA
>CAMXCT020003025.1:0-65000 GCA_947184155.2 Cladocopium goreaui | reverse complement strand
TGAACCGCCGACAGCTGACGACTCTTTTGGATGCATGGTAAGCCCCGAGGAGGGCCACCCAGCGTGCTGCCTCTCCTCATGTGGCCGCCTGACTACCAGGGATGCGAGGTCTGCTGTCAATTGCAGCCTGGTGCCTTGCTGCACGTGGCGTGCCCCAGGAGGGGTGTGTGTGGGTCTTCCACACTGTGAAGCATCCCCTGTGTGGTGCGCAATTCCTATCTGAATGGTGGCTCCTACTTGCGGTGAGGCTCAGCAGCTCTTGATTTTTCCAGTCGAGACTTGCTCTACGTGATGAATGCCCCCTTGGTTGGGATTGCCCTTCCTGGGGGGCTGTAGGGTCGTGATAGCACATCTTTGTTATGCGAACTGTACGATGGTGGCCTGCTTGTGGTCTCTCTGCCGCCGTTGATGAAGCACGGCTTGATGACTTGCACTAGGACTACTGAGAGGACTCTGAGAGACTTTCCATTAGGTTTGTACAGTTGCTCTTTCTGTCGGTCTGCTGTGTAGTCAATATATCGTACCCTCTTTTCCAAGTGTTTCTGAATTCGTTTATGCATGGTTTTTGGGCAGGCATCGAGTGTTTTTTCTCTTGGTGCCTTGGTGGCTGTGCTGTGTTTGTTTGTGTTTGGGCTCTGGCCCCTTTCGGTTTTTGTTTGTTTTGTGTTGCTTTGTTTTTCTGGCCCGCGTGGGAAGATATGCACTTCTTCCCTACGCTTTTGTGTGGTTGTTTGGTTTATGCCACCGGTAGTTTTTGTACAGTTTCAACAGAGATTTGAACGTGTCTCTGTGCCCGCTCTTTATGGGCGTTTACACAACGTGGATAGTACTTTCTTGGAACTGTGACTTGAATTATTTCATGTACACATACATGAAATTTCCCAAAAATCCTAAACTGACGTATGGCGAATTCAAATGACAAAAGATCTGAGCGTTTGAGTTTAACCATGTCAAAGAAACATAGATCGATAAATAAAAGCTGTCAAATCATATTAGAAAAATCTTCTTGTATCAACCTGTGAAATTGGAGTGATTTTATGAATGACGTGACATTGGGCTTAAAGTCCTTCATCAGAGAAGGCAAGCAAGGCAACAGAGCCTATCATGTTTATATCCATGTTCACAACTGTTCAAACAAATTTACAACAGATTGTCGTGAACATGGTCATCAAAAAGTCAACTCCACTTTCAATCACTTCAATTTGAAGATTTTTCTTCAAGCCATGCGCAGAGCCGAAAGCGTGCCACCGGACCAGTTTGTGGAGGTCAACACGTTCTACCTGAATCAGGGCAACCAGTTGCCGCCGTTGGCTCCACAGGCGTATTTCACATACGCCAAGGATGAAAGCATCCATCAGGTTTTGGCGGACATCCACACTCATTTGGGAGCGGCCGCTGAACTTGAAGGTGTGGCACTTTGGATTCGGCCTCCCCCAGCACCACCTTTGCCTGGGGCCGCAATGGACTTGGACACATCAGACTCGTCAGAAGATGATGAAGCAGCTGACGGAGCGACAGCAGAGGCTGCGCCAGATACAGAAGATCAGGGTGCACCTGTTGTTCCACTTCATCCGGATGCTGGCCCACTTGATCCCCTTCAGGACCACTTGGTGTTGCCCCCTGACCTGCAGACCCAGCTGCAAATTCAGCTGAACTGTGTCCTCGATCCAATCATTGCCTACTACGAGGACCAGGGCAGGACACCTGAGTTGGCCCTGAACGAGGCCAGGAGCAGGGCATGGGCTCATCTCCGTGATATGACAGAAATCAGCTTCCGGGATACAAAGCGCAGCAGACAGGTTGCCCCTAGTGGATCTTCTTCGTCTACGGGCCAAATTTGAGCCTCCTTCATCGTCGACCCCGACAACATATCAGATGTTAGCGACAATTTTTGGATTTCACGTTTTTGGCCAATGGCTACGTGACTCGTCATTTCTGAGGCTCTAAGTGAAAATCTCGTTTTCACCGCCAGTGCGTTGATGAACCAATGTTGCATTCATTTCATTTCAGAGCACATTATCCGACATGCCACATTTCTCATACTCATTCACACAAACCGATGTGCATGTGGCTTCAGTTTTTCCATGTCATACGGTCGGGCGCGTTGGGGCTCTCGATCCGGGGGAAATGCTGGAGCCTCAACACGACCCTAACCAGATTCAATGAAGAGTCATCGACACCAGAGTCGTTGGACCAAATGTGTTTACAAATGTAGAGACACTCAACAAAATCACTGACAATCCCCCGTTACCTGGACAGGTGAGAAATGAGGATGTGCGGACCTCAACCAAAGACATCTGAGTCATTTGGACCATTCCTCCCTTTCTGATCGGTTGGCATCAGAGTTGACCGTGAGTGACATTGATTTAATTTGTCATCACATGTTGTGAAGGTGAGCTTGGAGTCAACAGAGGCAGGATCCAAGTAATATCACTTACACGAAGACATCAGAGTCTTGTAAGTGCAATCGTTCAGGATCATCCAGATTTATTTTGGTTGAAGTTGCAGGTGGAGTTCAATCCAGCTGGGAGCGAGTCGGCTGGAGAAGGGCAAAACTTTGCCCGAGAACCCGTCTGGCACCCAAGAACAATGATCATCATCTGAGATGGATCTTGTGACAGTAGACATCAGAGTCTTATTAGTGGATGAACAGAGACTTTGGGGATTTATGTGTTTTTGACTGGGCAGGACAAGGAAGGGCCAACAGAGGCACGATCGCAAACCTAGCCCAATTGGTCACGTGATGTCCGATAGGATCTTCCTCAGAGTAGCCTGTGACCCATGTGCAGGTGACTTCATCCCTTGGGCTTGCAAGAGGGCCTGCTGTTGAGGAGCATCATGAGCTCAGAATTGCAGTAGGGGTCCCAATGGTATCCAAACCTGTATCTTGATCACAGAAAGCAGATTCACTTAGCGACTTAGAGGACCTTGCGAGTGGCCCCAGAAGATCTTTGGAAGAGGCATCCTGTGATTGAGTTGAACTGCACTTGACATCAGAGTCGTTCAGAGACGGTGCGTGTGAATTGTCGAACACTGAAATTAATTGACGGCCTTCATTTACATTGTGCATTTACGTCAGGTTCAGTCTACGGCGGCAGTGGAAACCACTGATCGAGTCCAAGCCGCGGTCGAGCCAATCCGGTGTACAGAAGGCCCATCCGAGGCCGAAACATCCGAGCATCCATTGGCAGCATCCGACCTTTTGCCTGAGTTCATCGGAGGGGATTATGATTTCTTGGCAGAACCTGGGGATCAAGAAGACTATCTAGAAGAGATCCGTCACCTAGAAGACGTCGTTGGAACTCCAGATTTATATGAGCCTTCGGAATCATTCCCTGATCAAGTTTATAATCCGCCCGTCGATAGCCCTAAGGACCCCATAGATCAATAATTCCTGGAAGAGGTATGCTACATCGGAGTGGGTAACTTCTGAAGTCAAAAGGGTTAAGCAAGCTGGATTGAAGGATTTAACATCATCCTTTGCTCTTGACAGCCCATCCCAAACGCTGTCAATGATGTTCCAGTTGCCTGCAGAAAGCCTTGCACTCCTGCAAACATCCCCGGAAGCAGAACACCAGAGCCAAGACTCCGTAGTGGCAAATCAGAGATTAGTTCATGCTCGGAGGACCAGGATTAATGAGGTCCGATGATGACCTGAGAGACGCAAGCATCGCAAAGTTGAAGCACATCATCCTTCTGGATCCTGCTGCATCCCGGTTGGGGGAACTGTTAGTCCCAACCTCCTCGCGACCGATGGACGAAGTGGACATCCGTAGGTCGTTAGATCAAGCCTTCAGCCGCAAGTCATCCAACACTCTTTACAAGAGAGCCTGTGCCTTAACTCGGTACGTAAGTTGGTTTGATAGGCTTAATCATAGAGGTTCACCCTTGAGTCACTTGAGATTGAAGGAATTTGACATCTATAGCTACCTCGGACCAACAGCAGCATCAGGATTCATAGAAGCGTTGAGATTCCTGGACTCAGTAGAAGTGTTAACCTTTGCCAACCTCGACTTGGTATTGTCACCCAGAGTGACAGGGTTTGCCTATCAACAGTATCTCAGGAAGGCCCGTCTCAATCAAAAGGACCCAATCCCGTGTCTATTGATTGCTGCGATGGAGAAGCTCTTGATGAAGAAAATTGACAAAAGTTCAGGTGTGCGTGCTGGGCCAACTGTTGTGGTGTTTTCATGCAGCGAGCCGGTGGTCAGACAGTCTCCGGATCCAATCTCTAAAGCTAGAGAAAGCAGAGAGTGCATCACTGGTCACAGGTGAAGCTCTAGAATCGAAAACATCGGTGACAAAAGAGGCTCAAACTTGCCTCCTGCCCTACGCTGCAATAGGCACCGGAGTGAGCGGAGAACCTTGTGCAGAGAAGTGGATCAATTCGAGGGCAGAGGAGCTTGGACGGGAGCCGGATCCTTTCCTACCCGCATTCAGTTGCAAAACGGGAAGATGGTCAACCAATGTCTAGCTCAGAAGCCACGGGTTATCTTCAGGATTTCATCAATGAATGCCTGCCTCTGCCTGATTTGAAGATTGATCTCAACAAGATAGGTACCCATTCTCTCAAGACGGGTTTGCTCACCATGGCCGCCAGATCGACATCCATCAAATTTTCGATGTCAGAACGCAGAACTCTTGGACATCACATCAAGCCATCAGACAGGTCTGTCCCCACATACTCGAGGGAAGCTTTCACCAGCCTATATGCCAAGGTGCTGGCGTGCTTTCAACAGATCCAAGCAGGATCCTTTCGCCCTGACTCGACAGCTCTTGAACGGATTATGGGTGCTGCAACAGAAATGGTCTCAGGGTTGCCAGCTCATGCGGAGGTTCCGCTCCGCTGCCCACCTGTGAGGTGCCGGACGAAGCAGATCCATGGGAGGTTTCGACAGAGTCCAGTGAGGAGGACCAAGCCCTAGTTGGAGTTTTGAGCAATCAGGAAGAGGTGCAAGGCAGAAAACCCTTTCCAAGTGAACAGGAGGTAGATTGCATCGTCCACAGGAAAAGTGGCATTGTCCATGCCTTGCAACCGTTGGGAGACTACACGTTGTGCGGTCGTCCAGTGACCGGCAACTACGTAGAATTACAGAAAGCCGACACCGAAGACATGGAATGCTGCATCCTTTGCGGCCGCCAACTAGGAGTAGCAGCTAAATCGTGCTGAACATGCGACGAGAGAAAAAAGGAGCGCGGCCTCAGTTTCAGTCACATCAGAGTGAAATATGTCAACTTTGCAGAGTCACTTACATATCAACATAAATGTTTCAAGCTTAACCAAGATCAGCAGAGATCAAGGTTGACGTTAAGGAGGAACATGGAAAGAGACTCGCAAACTGCGACATATAGAAACGATTAGACGTGATCAGCAGAGATCGAGTCTAGTCTCGACAGAGTTCACCAGAGTTCCTTTTGGCTTTCAGCAGTTTCAATCTGATACCTGAATCGCTCCATCCAATATCCGCAATGTTGGCACTTGAGATTCAATCCTTTATGGTCATGATCTACACCTGAATGGGGGATGATCCAACGGGCCAAAATCGGTTTGACTGCCAGGAAAAATTGGAGAGCTTGGCCGATTGCATCAGCAGGGTGATCCGACACCTGGGCTTGAGCAATTTGACCGAGCACCTGGGCGACTTGTGGGTGAATACCCGAAGGGCATTATGCTCTTTCAAAGGAGTCAAACTGGAAGCGTCTGTTGACATATCCATATCGGCGATTGGGGTCATTCCTCATCGGACAAGGGGCTTTAGGGCCCTAAGGGAGCTGGACCATTGCATTCTCCAAATTGAGCTGGAAGAAGCCTATGAGACCGTGCAAGAGTTGATTCTTGCTTGTGATCCAGGGACTCAGTTGGAGACATCCATGCAGTTGATTTTTGATACCATGGAGGATATGATGATTATCATCAGCGCGCCCATCGATCTTAAACCTGCCGATTAACAAAACTCGGACATCAGTCAGGATCAGCGGCGAGGAAAAAGTGGAGGCAGCGCGGCTGACCAGCGAAGTTGAAGATGTTGGCATCAGAGCCGCACTGCAAAGTCAGATAAATTTAAGACAGATGCAGTCACAATGAGCATGAAATCAGATTCAAGTTCATTGTGCATGGCCGCAGCCCAATTTTTTGGGAACAATTTTTCATCCCCAGGTTTGAAAGAACAACCAAGAATAGACTTTACATGTATGTTCAAACAAAATGTTCATCAGAGAGCATTGCACACGTTTATGTCACACCACAACTAGGCAAACAGGATGCCACCTGACATTCAACAGAGATAGGATAAACTACTTTCCACATACAACTTATATTAACAGACAGATCCAATTACGTCTGACAGCCATGTCCGTTCTTGACAGCAAAGCTGCTTTTGCAGACAGGCTAAAACAATTGGGAATCCAAGATGCCCTCAAGGGCGAGTTACAAGACAGAGGGTTCGAAACCTTCGGATCCCTGGCATTTGCAGTATCCACAACTCCGCAGCAGATCACAGATGCAGTGTTAGAAGCCTGGCTGCTCAAGGTCACCACCCGAGACCTAAGCCCATATCAAACATCCTGTGTGAGACGCTTAGTGGTGGAGAGTCACGCATTAGCATTGAACGACCTGCAGCGCAAGGTGGATCAACCATCGGACCCCCAGTTAGCAGCAAGAAAGCTTCCAGTTGCAGAGCGTCAAAGTCGCCAGACAGAGCAGGAGCAGCGACTGCAGGGATTGATTTTCAGCCCAGAAATCATCCCAAGCCATGCCTTAGTGGATACATGTGTCAACATGGTGGAGCAAGGAGTTCTTTCTTGGATCAAACCCGAGGATTGCACTTCCAGAGCACAGGAAATCCAGTCACTCAAGAGAGACCCCACTTGAAGATTAGTTCCAAGACCATGAACAGCACATGCACCATTAGCTCAGAGTTGGATCTGCGCAATGCCTTCCAACGCCGATCCCTTGCCATGGATCTAGCGAAGTTGTGCTCATTTACAGAGATTGAACGCTGGATTCAACATTTGTTCCTGTCACACGAACGAGCTCAGCCATCAGGATTTGCGTCCGTGACCTTGCAACAGATTATCGAGTGTGACAAGCAAATGTTCATCCGTGCATCCAATGCCTTAATAGGATCCTTGCAAGCCGAGCCGGGGGTCGCAGTGACCCCCTTGGACAAAGAGCTCGCTACACTCCGCACTTCCCCAGAGCTCATGCCATATCTCATGCCCATGCCAATGAAATCTATGCCCAAAGCAGGAGCTCCTAAGCCAGATAAGAGGCAGCCACCGGATTATGAAGACCGTCCAAACAAGTACCAAAAAGGCAAGGGCAAGGGAAAAAGCAAAGGCAAAGGCAAGTCCAAAGGGTCCAAAGGATCATCGCCGGCAATCGACATTCCACAGGGCTGTGTTGCAAAAACCCCAGATGGAAAGCCGCTGTGCTTCGCATACAACAAAGGCATCTGTGGATTTCGAGGGTCTGGGCCTCGTTGTCAGAGAGGCTATCAGCTATCATCTCTGCTACAAACAGGGATGCCATAAGCCCAAGCCATACCATGAGTGCAGTCACTCCAAAGAGTGACAATCACAATCCAGCGAAGGCAAGGAAGATCAAACCATTTGCCTTCCATAGTTTCACCTCAGCAGCCGTTTGCCGTCGAAATCTGTTGTGGGAAAGCATCCTTGTCCAGAAGTCTGATTGATGCAGGTTTTTCCGTACTAGCTGTGGATCATATACTTCATGACCCCC
The DNA here is from genome assembly GCA_947184155.2 of Cladocopium goreaui. Taxonomy (NCBI): domain Eukaryota; class Dinophyceae; order Suessiales; family Symbiodiniaceae; genus Cladocopium; species Cladocopium goreaui. Next base: position 57,259 of record CAMXCT020003025.1, on the reverse strand, counting down.
AAGTGCCAGTCACCCTCTTGGATTTGACACAGGTCCAACACCAGAAGATCTTAATTGATCTTTTGAATAACCGACCGCCAGACTATATTCATTTGGGCATGCCATGCGGCACTGCATCCCGAGCCCGGGAAAGGCCCGTCGCCAGGGATAAAATTCTCCAGGGAGCACCACAGCCTCCGCCCCTGCGATCAGCCGATTACCCACTAGGCCTTCCCCACATTAATCCAGATAGCACATCCGGCATTAGACTGAGCAAAGCAAACCAGTTGTACAGATTTGTCATTGACATCCTCGTAATTGCTCAGAAATACAACTCAGTGATTAGCTTGGAAAACCCTTACCGGTCTTGGTTTTGGGCAGCCATTTTGGCATATGTACAGGCTCAAAACGATCCCCAATTAGTCAAGTTTTGGGATTCACTTGTAAAGGCTCAGCGAGCTGATCCTGCTGTTTCTCAAAACTCGGCGCAAGGTCAAAGACCTGAAGCGCACTTGTTGGTATAGCTCCTAATTAGTTCGTGTTGTGCTTTGTGGGTTTGTGGCATATTTGCGTGGATGGTAACTTTGTGCTGAATCTGCTTGGCAGGCGCGTGAACCTGTTATCTTGTGACCCTCACCTGACATTATCTGGCACATTACTTTTGTGTCGTGAAGGGTCTTTCAACGAATACCGAAACAAACCTTCGTGAACTGCGCGGTCGTGATTTACACACTTTTTATTTGTGTTTGACCTGACGTTTGTTTCTGTGTAACCGTTTAACTTGAAAACTTATCAAATGAAACATCGGAAGTCACTGTTCTTATCACTGATGACGGCTATCACTCTGAATTTATCATCCCAAGAAAGGGTAGGGAGGGTGGGTGCTCAATAAAATTTGAGCACTGATTGTTGCTGAATTTTTGCTCTGATGCCATGGACGTTACTGCACAACTTACATCGCTTACTGTACCTCAATTGGTCTCTCTGCTCATCGCTCTCGTGTGCGAACTGACCAGAAGGTTGAATACACCGATCGAAGTGGCAGCTACCATCGGTGAGGCCGTGGACGACAATGCCCCAGATGCTGGAATGTCAAATACATCCAACCCAGCAGCATCATCTGCTGCGCCTACGACACCGTCAGGTCCATTGCCCGCTGATCAATGCCATTTCATTTGCGGTATTGCCAATTGCGACAATTTGTGTGCAGCTACATGTGACCATGGCTACCACCGATGCGAGCAGCACTGGTGGTACTGAACCAAACATGAGGCACTGTTTTGCTCTGTACGCGGGGGAGGCTGACCAAGAGCAACTTAATTTTGATTCAACTTTGGTTTTGGGGGGCAAAGAGACTCCTATGTTTTTACAACAACCTGAACTGCCAAAACTCAACTGGGAGTTTAGACAGCCCAAATTGGACCTGGTGTCGGACTTGTTCAAGTTGCCGGCGTTTTGCATGAGATTTTATTGGCAAAAGGACTGGCGGCTCGAGGAAACCCTCATTTGTGCAACAGGTACTATTGTTAGTGAAGACGTTTTACAACAGTCACCAAACGATTTCTTTGCTGAAGCTGTGGCTACTCTAGCCAAAGGATCAGCTGACCACACAACGTTCACGGAGTGGGCGCTCAGAACTGACGGAGGTCAACAACTTAATGTGGCAAACGGGATGCTTGTGCATGCGTCTTGGTGCTATGAGACAGTGGGGCAGATGCTACTTTTGGTGAGGCTTTCATTTCAACATAGAGATTCATGGTACGTATGGTGAGCACTGACGTATCAGTGGAAGGCAACTGATTTCAAAAGATGTCACGAAAGATGTCGAAGACCAGGGCCAACGAGGCCAACAGAAGGAAGCGACGTGCTTCATCTGGTTTATTTGGCAATGCCCATCTCTGAGCATGGTGCCAGTGAACCTTCCCTGGGAAAATCCGGGAGCTCATGAATTTTGTGAGCAGCGCAATAGAGCCATTTGCCTTGACCTTGAACTAAGAAAGGGAAAAACACCTTGCGCTTGGTGAATTGCAAGCGGTGAAGTCGTGAATTGTGGCTAATCAGGTGCTGCGCACACAACTTGGTTGCAGGAAAATTGCAATATGAAGATTTCATGTTGTGCGCTGGCTCAGATAAGGGTTCGATTGGGAGAACGATCAAATTGGAACCCGTGATTTTTCCATTCAGGGAAGCATCCATATTTTCTTTTTACACTGGCAACTGAAACATGCTGTGATTTGTGACATCATGAAACAAACAAAACTAAACCACGTGACACCCTGGCACGCATAGAACATTCAGGTAGTTTTGCGAGGCATTAGGTTGACATGAAGGTTGTCAAACTTAGTTTGTACCAAGCAATACTTTCGCAATGGCTTCAATGGAGTCGACTGCCAGTTTCAAGTCGCGAGCTGGGGAGATTGGGATGTCAGATCACTTGATTTCCAGACTGATTGACGGAGGAGTTGACACCTTTGGGAAACTAGCCTACATATGCAGTGTTAGTCCGACTTCAGGTGACGATGGACCTCTTAAGGAAGCGTTGAATAGAATGCTGACAGGTGGCTCTGCGTTGACCCCGCAGGAAATGATTCTGCTGAGGAGGCTGTGGTTCGAATCTTACACCTTGACGGTGACGGAACTCACCAACAAACTGCAGAAAAACCCCAGTGACACACCCAAGTCCATTCCACTTGCAGAGCGTTTGGTTAGGATTGATGAACAAAAGGGCCGCCTGAAAGGGCTTGTCTACGACCAATTTTTGGAGCCTGCTCACTCGCTGACAGACCGCATCCAATCGATGTTAGAGGACGGGGTTGTCACTTACCTAGCACCGGAAAAGTGTGTCTCACGACATGATGAGATTCAAAGCAACAAAAGTGAGCAGCAGTTGAGTTTTGATTCACAGGGCAATGTCAAGGTGACCAAGGCTGAAAGCCAATTGAGTTGCGACGTCACAGGTGAATTGCGGTTGCGCCAGTGCCTCACACGGAAAGCTCTTGCGTTTGACCAAATCAAGTTATGCTCATTTGATGTGATGGAAACCTGGCACAATTCCATGGTGCAGGCGTTGATGCGCAAACCACCTGCAGGCCATAGATATGTTACGGTCCAGCAAATCTTGTCGGCCGACAAGGAGTTGTGGAGCTTTTTGTCGCAGAACACACGTGGGAAGCTCAAAGTAGCGATTGGTGAACCCCCAGCCTTGGACTCAGAAATGAAGATGCTGATGTCATCGCCCGCAGTCCTGTGTTTCATGACTCCGCTGCCTGGACAAACCCCGAAAGTTGAGACTCCCAATCCTGCGGCACCCTCATCAACCAAGCCGAGTTCGCCGAAAGGAGACTCCAAAGGCGACAACCGACAGCCTGGAACCAAGAGAAAGCTTGAGGGAGCTACAACTGTTAAGGAGCTTCTGCAGAACATGCCAGCCAATTGCACGTCAAAGACTGAGCAGAACAAGTTCATTTGCTTGCACTCACTATAACAATGGCACATGCAAGAGACAGAAGGCTTCGTCATGCAACATGGGGGTCCACATGTGTTATTACAAAGGATGCGGCAAGAAACGGCCGTACATCGAATGCGGACACTGACAAAGTGAGCAACAACCTGCAGATCCCAGACCCGAGTCATCATCAGATGTTGCCGTCTTTGTGGAACTTTGTGCAGGTAGCGCAATTTTGTCGTCTGAAGCTTCGAAGAAAGGATTTCAGACGTTTGCAGTTGATCATGAATTGAACCGTTTTGCAACCAAGTCCAAAATTTTTCTGCTTGATTTGTCGAAGGATGAATCCAGGCAACTGATTTCTGAAATGTACCACAACATGAAACCCAAGTGGACACACATGGGCCTACCTTGTGGTACTGCATCGCGAGCCAGGGAGAAACCAGTGACTGACAGGCTGCGAAAGCATGGAGCGCCGCAACCTCGGCCTTTGAGGGATCAAAAACACCTTTTGGGCCTGAGTAATTTGACGGAATATGAAATGCAAAGGGTGAATAGTGCCAACGATGTTTACCGTACAGCTGAATGTGTTCTTTTCCTCATTTACACTCTGGACTTGTGGGTATCAATTGAAAACCCGGAACGATCCTGGTTGTGGGCCATTTTGGCATTGCTGGTGAAGGAACGAGGCGATTCCGGTTACACTGACTGGTATTTTAATTTGACAGATACAACTTTTGATGCGTGCATGCACGGCAGCAGTTTTGCAAAGACAACTCGATTAAAGGGCTCCCCAGGAATTTTTGACAATTTGGCTGGGAGGTGTGACGGCTCCCACAACCATTCCAGCTGGAAAGTGCAGAAGATTGGACAACAATGGGTCTTCAATACGGCCGCTGAAGCTGAATACCCAAAAGTTCTGGCTGAAAGAATGGTTGACGCCGTCGCAGCAAAACTTCCAAAAGAGATTCTGGAAAACACTTGCCGTTTATTTCGCTTGGACTTGCTGCGACAAGCTGACAAGCAGCACCGTCTTGGGGAGCAACTTATACCCGAGTTCAAAAGAGTCTCCTTCCTGTCTATGGTACCACAAACAGGTGCCTTCAAAGTGATTGCACAGCCTTCCACTGCGGGGGGGAACAACAAAGGCCATGCAAGGGATTTGGAGACCGGGCCACAAAATTCCCAATTGCAATACAAAATTGGTTTCTACTTTTCACCAGTGGAACACTTTGATCGAGCTCTGCAGCTGAGGCATCCGGCGCTGGAATTTAATGTGGTGCCGGATATTTTGAGAAGAAATTTATTTGATTTGTGCACCATGGGAACCCATGCCATGGCTCAGAAGAGAATTGCCAGCCTCAAAGAAATCATGAAACTGAAGCTAGCGTTGGTTGCGGAAGAAGAACAGTTGCGCAAGGGCATGGAACCTCACGTGAACGCTGTGACTGAAAACAAAACGCTAGTCTTGTGGCGCAAACTGCTAGAAGAGACTGGGTTCACGGACATGAGCGTGTGCAAATACATGGAGGAAGGAGTATCGTTGACTGGCGTTGAGGATGAGTCGCCGCTTTACTGGCGGAAACATGTTCCGGCATCCATGACAGTCGAGCAGTTGAACCACCAAGCCCTTTGGAGGCGCAAAGCCCTGATGGGGAAGCCCATAACGGAGGATGAAGTTGAACAAGAAGCAGACCTGTTGCGCGAGAGCCAAGAGGAGGTTCGAGCGAACTTCTTGGAAGGGCCCTTCACAGAACAACAGCTTGATGAAAAACTTGGCACCAAGCATTGGAGCCTTACCAAGCGATTCTGCTTGTACCAGGGGGAAGAAAGGAAGATACGGGTAATTGACAATTACCGGGACTCTGGGATTAACTCTGCATTCTCCTCTTCGTCCTACTTGGCCTTGCAAGACACTGACTTCATCGTAGGGCTGTTGCGATTCATCATGGTGGTGCTGGCGGGGAGGGACAGAGTGATCGTACACCTCAGCACCGGTGAAGTTTTGGAGGGGCCGTGGCATGCGTCCATGCGTGAACATGTGGCATGGATTGGGCGGTGCATTGACCTCAGCAAGGCCTACAAACAAGTTGCGATCAGCCGCAACTCTTTGCAGCATGGTGTTCTGGGATTCAACACCAAAAGTAACGGATGGAAGCTGTACACTACCTCATCTTTGCCCTTCGGATCTTCGGCATCGGTATACTCCTTCAACAAGATCAGCAGAGGCATTTGGCACCTGCTGGTTCACAAGTTTGGATTTTTGACCAGTGTGTTTTATGATGATTATCCCATATTCGAAGTTGCTCCCCTTGCTGACTTGACTTCCCGAATAATCGACGCCTTCCTGAATTTGCTTGGATGGAGGCATGCAGTGAAAGGGAAGAAAGCCATTGACTTTTCATCCCAACCGATAGCATTGGGAGTGCAATTCAACTTGGAGCAGTTGGGACATGGACGTATGGAGATCAAAAACAAGCCGGGTCGTATTGACCGCATCTTAGAACTGGTCAAGCAGGTCCGCGACGGTGAAGGACGAGACCGGTCGACAATTGCGTCGTTGGCAGGGCTGATCAACTTTGCTGGAGGGTTTGTTTTGGGACACCACTTCAAACTAGGATCACAAGCTCTGAATGCGTGGGCCTCGAAACGGCACTCAAATCGAGCCGATGTGGAGCAAGTATGTGACTACCTCGAGGTGGTGGCAAATGCAGTCCAACCAAAAACAGTAGCCCTCCACGACACAGATGCGCCTTGGGTGATATACACTGATGGAGCTTTTGAGAACCAGAAGGGAACCTGGGGTGCCCTGGCCTACGACCCGGTGACCGGGAGGAAGCTGGTGTTTGCGGGCGAAGTGCCGGCGTGCTTGATATCTTTCTGGCTGGACAATGTTGGAGAGCAACTGATTTGCGAAATTGAATTGTTTGCATATATTTGTGTACGTTGGCATTTGCGGCACGAGCTGAAGGACCGATACGGCCTCCTGTTCATTGACAACGAGTCGAGCCGCATGACTTTGATCAAAAGAAGTTCACCCTCCAATGCCATGTTCTTGATGGTTTCTCTTTTGAGCTTGCTGGATACGGTGCTGCCTTTTAGTGCCTGGTGTGAAAGAGTACCAAGCGCATCAAACCCTGCAGACCTCCCCTCCAGAGGGAAAGCTCAAGAACTTTGTGACCTGGTAGGAGCGACCAATTGCGGAAACATAGTTCTGCCAGGTTATGTGCTGAGCTTTTGTCAAAGGCCACGTTTTGACATAGAGTTGGCTGAGCTGGTGAAATTCGAAGCGGCATAAAGCAAAACACAAAGGCTGCAACTTTGGGGGAGAAAACAAGCCTTTACTTTGTTTGCAGAGGAATGTGGAAAACGTGATTGAGTCGCTACACGTGAACTCATGATGTGGAGGCGACGTGAAATGTTCCATGCTTGAAGCAGCAAACAGAAACGGATCATTTTCCCCCGACACGCGGTGACAAAAAGAAATGGCCGACTCAGCTGAAAGCCACTGTCAAAGATATTTCCAGCTGCATTTCCTTTTCAGATGTCTCTCTCAGTGAATCAGTCTGAGTGTTTGTTTGTATATTTATATTTTAACACACGAATTTTTAATATATGAATATGGTTCAGTTTACGCGTATACCCGAGCATATAGTACCACCACGCGATACACCACAAGCTACATGTAACACCCACTGAATATGCACAACACATACTTAACCTGCTAGTACCGACAAGAGAGGGTTAGAAACGCTGAGGTATTTTTTCACAATTGCTGCCACGGGGGTCACCGCAAGAAAGGCACCCGTTGGAAATCCACTCCAGGAGTTTTCGCCCATCTCGAAGCCACCTGTGCTGGTGATCACGAACACCTGCCATACCAGGTTCAACAAACCAACGGCAGCTGGACATTCGACACAGCGGCCGAAGCAGCTTACCCTGAGTTGCTGACACGTCGTGTGGCAATGGCTGTCAAAACTTTCTTATGCAACGAAACTTGATTTTTAGTCCACACCCTAATCCAAGAATCAAGACCCTGGCGGTCCAACATCGCCAGCATAAGAAAAGGAGCCAGCTCATCCCTGAGTTTTCCACAACAGACTGGCATCCGAACACATATAAACTCTCAGAAAACCAAAAATTGATCCCTTCTTCCAGCAGGGGGGAATACCAAGAAGGTGATCAGACACAAACAACCACGGGAGAAATCCTTGTGGGGACATGGCACACCCCGGAACAATTTGTAAACAAAGCTCTGCACTCTTCGCACCCGATGGAAAAGAATGCCTTGCATAAAATTACAAATGATGCCATCGATTTTGTCGCCAAGAGCTCTTCAAGATTAGTATCCATAGAGAGGAAAAAGAACCTGTTAAAGGCAAAAATTCTGGCTAGGCAATTGGAAAGCCAGGAAAAGAACTCCACGCTAGCCTCCCAACCTCAATTCAAAAAGTAGTTCAGGACAAGAAGATCTTGTTGTGGGAGAAACTACTTGAACTCAACAATTATGACGACATGGAAGTAGTCCACTTCATGAAGGAAGGGGTCCCCCTTGTAGGAACCCATGATCACCCCTCTAGCTATGCTATGAAGCTTAAGCTAGCCTCCACCACGGAGGAGTCGGCGGTGCCATCCCGGTTGGCCCTTGAGATGAGGAGGCCACAGACGGACTCCCCGGGATTTGCAGAGCACTTGGAACCCACGGCCCAAGAGGAGGTGGATTTAGATTTCCTAGAAGGCCGCTTCCACTCCGCGGAAGAAGTCACCAACCTGTTGGGACATTCAAAATGGAGAATCATGAGAAGGTTTGTAATTGAGCAGGGAGCAAAGCTGAGGCCTATAGACGATGGGTTAGAAGCTCAACTCAACTCTGCGTACACATCCACTATAAGACTGGACCTGCAGGATGCGGATTACGTTGTAGCCATGGCACTGAAATTGGGCAAACACAAGGGACTGAACTGGGTTGGTAAAACCCTGGATCTTTCAAAGGCTTACAAGCAGCTTCCCATCAAGCCCGGCCATAGGGACCTAGCTGTTGTGTTTTTTAGAGATTCCCAAGGTAAGCCTAGGTACTATGTCCCCAATGCCCTTATGTTTGGCTCCACAGCCGCCGTGTACGCATTTAACAGGGTGAGCAGATCCATTTGGTTCTTGGTGAACGTAGTTCTCAAGGTACCCTCTGCGGTGTACTTCGATGATTATCCAATGTTCTCGCCTGAGGGTTCTTCTCAAGACACCGATGCCCTGGTATCGGATTTCTTGGACTTGTTGGGTTGGCGTCACGACAGGACGGGTCCCAAGGGAAAGCCCTTCTCGCCATCCTTCGATGTCTTGGGTATGACTTTAGATCTGAGTAACTTGGAATCGAAGGGGCACCTCACCTTGAAAAACAAAGAAGGCAGGGTGGAAAAGATAGCGGCCAAAGTACTACAGGTCCAGCAATCAGGCCAAATGTCTCTTCCAGAGGCTCAGGAGATTCATGGGTTACTAAACTTTGCCACAGGGTACTTTGCGGGGAGGTCTTTGAGATACAGCTGTTTCAAAATTTTCTCAGTAGTGGGCAAAGATCAGAGCATAGCCGAACCAACACAGGACTGGTGCTGTGACGTCCTGGTGTTGCTGGAAAATACCAAACCACGTACCATCCCAGTGGCTATCAATTCAAAAACCATCCTGATCTTTACAGACGGGTCGTGGGAAGACGGATTTGGGGGCCTTGGAGCCGTGCTTCTTGATGAATCTTCAGGCTCACGAGTCGTCGTTCAAGATCAGGTGCCAGAAGGGTTGTTGTCCTTGTGGAAGGGATTGGTAGGAGATCAACTGATCTGCCAAATAGAGCTATTGGCGATGGTCCTTGTGAGATGGCAATGGAAACATGAACTCCATAACCGCAAAGTGCTTCTTTTCGTAGATAATAACTCTGCTAGAGGGGGCACTGTGAAAGGAAGATCGAGTAGTCCCACCATGGACGATTTGATCAAAGCCTTCTACTCGATAGAGGTTCATTTGCCATCTTTCTGGTGGATAGAGAGGGTCCCTAGCAAAAGCAATCCAGCTGACGAACCCTCACGCATGGAGGGCCGAGCAGCAGCCGATCGCTGGGGAGCCACCTTTGTGAATGGATTTTCGTGCCTTGACACAGTATCAACTTGGCTATCCCAGGCAGCAGCAAATCGAAAAGATCCCAAGCAGAAGGGCCCGGTTTAATATAAGGGGGTAAGTTGGAAACCGATCCAACCAGTTCCATGCTTCATCACTCAATCCAATCCGATGGACTTGAACGCGAGCTTGGAAGACATTGTACAGGCCAGCAACGAGATGCCAATCATCTCAACCGTGACATTCCCCCGATCTGACAAAAAGAGTGCCGCGCAGCTTGGGTTTTCTGATGTTGTAACTTGAACAACAGCATGCTAATTGCAGAAGCAAGATCAGTAGGATTTTTGGGTCAAGGAACAGGGACAAGAAGGGCGTTTACACAACGTGGATAGTACTTTCTTGGAACTGTGACTTGAATTATTTCATGTACACATACATGAAATTTCCCAAAAATCCTAAACTGACGTATGGCGAATTCAAATGACAAAAGATCTGAGCGTTTGAGTTTAACCATGTCAAAGAAACATAGATCGATAAATAAAAGCTGTCAAATCATATTAGAAAAATCTTCTTGTATCAACCTGTGAAATTGGAGTGATTTTATGAATGACGTGACATTGGGCTTAAAGTCCTTCATCAGAGAAGGCAAGCAAGGCAACAGAGCCTATCATGTTTATATCCATGTTCACAACTGTTCAAACAAATGTACAACAGATTGTCGTGAACATGGTCATCAAAAAGTCAACTCCACTTTCAATCACTTCAATTTGAAGATTTTTCTTCCCGCCCTCCCTCTCCAACAGGGGGGGGTAAGTTGGAAACCGATCCAACCAGTTCCATGCTTCATCACTCAATCCAATCCGATGGGCTTGAACGCGAGCTTGGAAGACATTGTACAGGCCAGCAACGAGATGCCAATCATCTCAACCGTGACATTCCCCCGATCTGACAAAAAGAGTGCCGCGCAGCTTGGGTTTTCTGATGTTGTAACTTGAACAACAGCATGCTAATTGCAGAAGCAAGATCATTGGGAATTTTGGGTCAAGGAACAGGGACAAGAAGTACTTAGTCTGTTTTCAGGACTCGGACCGAGCCTTTGAGCTTAATCGGCCACATTCCGAGGAAAAAAAAGTAGCAAAAGGGGTATGGAAATACACACTTCCGTGCAAATGTGCATGTGCTGTGTTTCCGGCATGTAACTTGCATTGTGGCTACAACATGATGGTTTTGACAACATGGTTGTGCGCTCTGGAAATGATGCAGAATGGTTTGAAGACATCTGGCATTGGTTGAAATATCGTGGAGATTCATTTTTTTGCATGCTGATCTATTTCAGAAGAATGATGTTTTTGGCAAAACAAATATTTGTCTCAGATGTTATCTGGTCTGTCAATGAATTTGGAGATGTTTTGCTCTGGACCTTTTTGAGGTCAACTTCAACGTTGTTTTTCAAACACATGTGCATGCGGTTTTTGCAACAACTTCAACTGAAATGCCTTTTAGCCGAGCTGCATTTGTTTCTGGAAGCGGGATTTTTTTTGGATGATGTTTTGGGACGTTTTTGAATTTGTGACAACGTGTATGAAGAGAAGATGTTTTTGGAAATGGTTGAGAGTGAATTCAACAACTTTCTGAATTCACTCAGCTTGATGTGAACGTTTGAGAACTCCAACTGCAATTTGGAATGCCACCGCTGCCTTTCACAAGACAGAACAGCTGAGACAGAAGAAGTTCAATGCATGCGTGTTGGATGTGCACGTCAACAGTTTACCTTCCTCGTTTTCCTGTGTGGAAAAAGGAATGGCGTGCTTGTGCAGTGAAGCTGTCGTTTTTGGGAGAGTTTGTTTTTGTTTAGACGCTGGACGCGGTGAGGCCGACCCCAACGACGCGCGCGAACGCGACTAGTGGTTGTAATTAGGTTTTGTTGGATTTTTCGCAGCAAGACCAATTGGTCCCATGGAAAGGGCAAAGGACAAGGACAGCAGTCTCAGTCTGAGGTCAAATGTTTTCGTTGCAATGAACAAGGGCACTATGCCAAGGATTGCACAGCGCGCACGGTGGCTGAAGATGGTGGACAAGTTCACGAAGCTCCTCAAGCATCTTCTTCTAGGACTTTGGTCTTTGACATGCGTGGTGGAGGTTTGGATAGGATTGATGAGTCAACTACTCCATTGGTGATGAGGAGAGCTGTGATGAAGGGAAAGTACGTGCTGTCATTGAGGAGCTGGACACAGAAGAGTTGGAAGAGGAGATTCCTACAACAACAATCATCTTGGATTCAGGCGCCGACGCCCCAGTGATTCCTGGTCCGGTGACTGGCTACACCATAGAACCAGCGTGGTGATGGAAAGCGTTTGCAAGATGCCCAGGGCAACCTCATTCCGATCCTTTGGCAAGCGTGACCTTGACATCTACTTCACAGATGTTGGTGGACGTCGAGTTTGCCTACGTGAGAGGGTCACCATCAGTGATCGGGTGTTGCAGCCTATTTTGTGCTTTGGGAAGCTATTGGAAAATGGATGGAGCATGAACTCCAAAAGTCGGACCTTGGTCCGAGGGCTCCAACCCCCGATCCCCAGCGACATGCAGAACAGAAGCCTTGTTGTTCAGGGCCACATAAGGATGGTGCAGGAAGACCTTTTAGAAATCAGGCTCATGAAGGCTGCAGTTGATGTTTCTTTACTCGGGCATGAGCATGGATGGCGCATGCATGACAAAGGCCACGTCATTGGTTTTCACATTAGCAACAAGTTCATTGACCCTTTGGACTACAACCTGCAGTTTTACGATATGTATAGGACAAAGTTGTGTTAGGATGAAGATGGCAATGGCAGCTGGAAGAAATTTGTGAGAAGATAGATGCTTTGGTCTATTTGGACAACGAGTTTGAGACACCTGGCATGCGCAACGTGCTCACCATTTTGACCGAGAGCTTCACCTTTCCTGAGGAGATGGGTTTTTCTTTGGAAGGCGAGTTGGACTTGGAAGGTTTGCGTGCTGCTGCAGCTCAACATGAAGCAGTAGCCGTGGAGCAGGTGGAGAGGCATAACTTCACTCATACACCATTTCAGAACTGGTGCCCACACTGCATAGCACATCGCTCACGACCAGGCCGACATGATCGCACAGGAGAATCAAGGGAAACTGCAATCCCTACAATCAGTTTGTTGGATGGTTATGTGTGACAATCAGACTGGCTTTGTAGGATGCACACCTCTCAAGCACAAGTTAAAAGCTCTCGACCTTCACCCAAAATCTAGGCTATACCACAGTGTGCTACCTGACAGACAATGAACCCTCGACAAGACGATCCTCAGGAGCATCCTATATGCTCAACATGCGCTTGGTTTGCCGACAAGGATTTCTACATCAAAGGTCAAGGACCACTCCAATGCTTTGGCAGAGAACATAGTGAATCGCATACGTGGTCTTTGTGGCACTTTGATGGAACAGCTGCAGTCCAAATTCAAGATGAACATTGGCACTTCAAACCCACTTTGGAGTTGGGTGCACGACATGCTGCATGGCTTCTGAACAGGTACAAGCCTGTGAGGGGAGCTATTCCTTATGAGTTGGTCCATGGCAGGCCTTTCCGTGGTGTTCTTGCTGACTTTGCTGAGCCAATTTATGCGTAGTACAAGACCAGCCTCAAGGGTGAGAAGAAGTGGCATGGCTCAATCATGCTTGGGAAAACAGAGAATCATCAAGATGCTTTCATAGTGTGGAATGGACAAAGGATTTTCCTCACTCGCTTACTGCGTCGTGTGGGACGGTCTTGGGGCTTGAGCCTACCTTTCTACAAGTTCTTCAGTGCTCCTTCCTATGACTATCAAACTGGATTTGGAGTAACATGAGGCTGAGACAGTGGCAGAAAAGGCGGCAGAGGAGAACACAGAAGCTTTAGAAATGGCAACGATGTCAGCGGCAGATGATCATCAGAAAGTCAGAAAGCTGTCTTGTTTCCTTTTGAGGATGAAAACCAGCTTGAAAGTGCGCCCAAGGAGGACATCCTGGTTGAAGAGATGGCAGTTCAAGAATCAGAGGATGTGCAAGAGAGAAAAAAACAATGGAAGTGACTGATGACACTCCATTGCTGGACCTCAAGCTGCCGATGGACACCAAGGTTGTTTACAAGCAGGACACTCCTGGACCAGTAAGCGCGCCTTCAAGTGCTTCGAGACCTCAGGGAGATGAAGAACCACGTTCCTCACCTACAACAAGACCCAGCGTTGCAGGAGATGAAGAGCACAGTACTAAGAAGGCTAAGCTGTCTCCTGCAAAGAAACTGAGAACCGACAATGTTACTGAGGAAATGGCTTCCTGCATCAGGGTTGTGAAAATTGGTGAAGAGGAACTCTACACCATTGATGAACCCGATGCAGATCCTTTGGAACACAACACCATTGATGAGCTCTATGACTCTATGACTTTTACTTGGAGGATGCCCATGATGGTGGAGGAGAAGTTCCTGATTGCTTTTGGTGCGATGGAACTGTAGATGAGAAACCACCTGAGCCAGAAAGGTATATATATATATATATGTAGATATATATGTATATAATTATAAAACAGCACATATAGTGAGAAAGAGAGAAAGAAAGAAAGAAAGAAAGAAAGAAAGAAAGAAAGAAAGAAAGAAAGAAAGAGAGAGAGAGAGAGAGAGACAAGGGAGGGAAAGAGAATGGGTAGGGCCCAAGGTCCAGGTAGATCGCCATTCCCACCAGAGCGGTAAAGAGCACTGTTTTCTGCACTGAGACGCGCTGAGCTATCTGCGGTCTGAATGCTGGCATCACAAGGCACCTTGCTGCGCTTCACGAAAACACGCACTGCCTCAAAAACTTCCAACATGTCCTGGATGTACTTGCCAGGCATGATAGAAGTGCCCCCTTCTAGTAACCTGTAAGAGCGCTTCACAAAGGAAATCTCATCACCAACCTTCTCCAACAAACTGCAACTCAGTTCAAATTTGCTCTTCAACATCGGTATGAAGACATCACGTATGTACTGCCCTTCTCCCATGACCATCATGTCATCTACATTACATGGACCGACACCACCACCTGTTCATTTCTCAGAAAACATGGGTTCAAAACACATGCCTTGAATCCCGAACTCTCCTTGAGGAAGTTGCTGATGTGGTCAAACCATGCACGAGCTCCCACTCTCTGGCCTGGAATGTTACGGCAAACAATCCAATCTCCTCCATCCATCTTCAGCCTAAGGGGCTGCTGTTGAGGTACTTGAAGATAGGCATCCTTGATGTCCAAACATCCCAAGATGCAAGGGCTCATGCTCTTGAGATCAGCAAGCTGGTACTGAGAGAGCTTGTGCAAGTAGAGAACAGGCAAAAGACGTAGCAAATGACTTGAAGAAGCCGGGCTAAAAACATCATCACGTTTGCCTTCAGCAAAGGCATACTCATGCGCCACCAAACGCGCACGTCGCATCCATCTCATCACCTCATGGCCTTCATTTGTCTTGAAGGGCTTCAAGCGCCAGTCAAAAACGAAGCGCGTTGTGAGAGTCTTCTGAATGGAATCATCAAGCCCATCCATTGCAAATCTGATCACCTCCATCTTTGTCCAACGCCTCAGATATAGATATAGATATAGATATAGATATAGAGACAGATATAGATATTATCCTACCCAGATTGAAATGTTCCAACGGAACAGCAGCAAGCAGCGGCTCGTCACCAGAATGCCCCGGCAGCTACTTTGATCTGAGCACAATAGTCAAGGATTGTGGTGAAAACCTAACCAGAATCTGAGTACAGCTTTGTTTTTCGCTACAGCTTCGTTCAGGCAGTTAAAAAGGTGGGAGTGCAGATGCATTTGAATAGTAGCAGTGCTCAGCGACAGTCAGAACATGCTGTTTGATAATTGCGTTAATTGGTTCAGATGTATTGTTTTCATGCAATGTACTCGTTTCAATGGAACTGTCAAAATAAATTTTCGCAACTGCTATTTTTGGTGTTTCAATCCAGCGCCGACATATTTCACACAAAAACAATTCCACAATCCCAAATTTGAAAAGAAATGCGGTTTCCACATCATTTTTTTGGCGGTACTTCGCAAAAAACCATGATTTCTCGATGAGTTATTGAGATGCCAAGGATTTTCAACATAATTCGCGTTGGAAGGTCAGCATGCTTGAAAACAACACATGCAGAAAAAAAATGCAAGGTGCAAAGGTTGATGCATTTTTTGTTCATGGCAAAAAAACATGTTTTTAGCCACAACCATGTCTTTAAACATATTTTGGTCTACACATGTTTTTCCAAAAACATCGTGTTGTCTTGGTTCAATTTCAAAAAACTGTTTGTCCGCCAGTTCATGTGAAAATATCAATTCATTTTTCTTTTCGTTCGGGGTTGCTGTAGAATAAACTTAGAAATATTATTGCAACACAATGGAAAAACAGAGTTCTGGTTATCTCGGATGTGGCAGTGCCGGATTTGTCCGCGGTTCCGTTTCCGTTTTGTTAGCAAAGTCATGTTTAAGTTCTGCCATTTTGTGGGTGTCTTCCATTTTTGGACAAAACCATGCAGCGTGTTCTCAGCTGCTCTGTGCTCGAAACCACTGTAGGTGCCATGCAACGCTTCGCCCAGCACACATCGCTGAAAACACTACATGGACCCTGGCAGATCGGTCCTTAGCGCACTTTGTGCTTTGATAGGTTTTTGGTTTCATGGGTTTAGTGGCACTAAAAAAAAAAAGGGGTTTCCGGAATATGATCAGGATGAAATTTTGATTCCAGATCCTGACAACACCAGTGGTGCTTGCGATCATTTGCAATGCCGAAGTCTGCACTGTTCAAAAATCTATGGACGTTGTTGGACTGGTTTGGTTTGCTCGGAAAGTAGCAGTACTTCACATGCCCAGTGCTGGTACACCGTTATGAAATTGTCAAGGTGCGTACTGGGCGGCTTGCCATCCATCGCGGTGGGCTCTGCTTCAGCCTCATTTCCGATTTGCAAACCAGATAGTTTTCGTTTGTGAATCAGACACGGGGCAAACTTTCCAAGGTACGGACAAAGAAATGGAAACCTTTCCACTCCATGTCCGCCGCCAGCAACGTTATGACAATCTTTGCTTTTAAACTTTAAATTGTTTTGTTTAAAACTTGAATGCCAGGATGATTTTTCATTTTTTTTCCCGTTCTTTCTTTCTGTGTAATGAACAAACAAAAAACAAAAATGCAGGTACAGAGCAAACCGCTTGCGGGAAATTAGACAGAAAGAGGCCGAGGACGCGCAGGCATCAATTTCCGGTGTTGGGCGGGGATAGGTCTCTTTGCTGATGCCTTTCTTGCCCCCGTGCAGCACCATGCGCTAAAGCGTCACTTGAGGAAACTGAAGGGAAGGGACGACAACACTAGGGACTCAAAAAATCAATATAAATGGGAAACTTCACCATTCCAATACTCAAAGGGATTGGTAGATCAAACCTGAAACAATGTGTATGGTTATGTACAGGTGACATTGGGAACGTCCAGATTTTCTTTCTGACTGCAAGGCTGCAGCTGCTGAAGCCGAAGCAGCTGCAGATGCACGAACTGTAGCCCGAAAAGCAGATGAACCGCGGGTGTGTTGCTTACGCCACCTAAAAACTGAGATTGCTTCGTCCCAGTGCCGTCCCAGGTTTTTTTGAGTTTAGTGCTGGAAACTCCTTTGATGACTTGGTGTTTGCATTTGCAGTGACCTTTCAGGTTGGCACCACCCCATTTCAGGCACCAAACAGTTCTCTCAAGCGGATTTGCATTTGCATGGCAGTTGTGCTATTATAGATTTTGCAAAAGGAAATATGCCCTTTTGCAAAAAGAGTAGATGGGGCCTGATGTGTATCATTTCTCATCGTTCAGACATATTAAAACCATTGACCTATTGAATCTATTGGTTGTCCAGTGGAGTTCCTGGATCATCAACCAGTGGCAAGTGACAGGCAGCACGCCTGATGCGGGCCTTTGACGTGTTGCCCGAGGAGGATGCGGTGGTGACGTTCCAAACCAGGCTTGGAATCTGTTGAAACCTTTGGAGATCTCTTGTCATAACCTTGCTGAATTTGCCGAAGGCTGAATGTGGACTTGACCCGTCGGACCTTCATGTTTGTCTTGGTCCGAATAGGATTTTTGGCATTTCTGAAGCTCGAGAAAGCACTTAGGCTGTTCAGAATCTCCACTCGACAGAAGGAACCATACCCTCAAACTCTTGCCAGGGGAAAGTGTGAGAGGCACTTGCAATTTGTTTTGCCCTTGGAACTTCTGATGCTCCAAAATTACAATGACTTTTGCCTCCTGTCGTGTCGCAGCAAGGCCTCATGGACTGAGCACCAAAATGCGAGTTTTGGCATTTTGTCCTGACGATCAGATAGAGGATGTGTAGTGAGAGTTGTGCATATGTGTAGCCGTGTAGCCACCGTAGCCACCTGTTGTGTTATGTCGCTTCTCTTTTGCTTGCCCTCCTGCAAAGTGACATAATTTGCAATTGAATTTGGGAAGGAGATGCTGGAAGCCGGAGCAGATGTTGCAGGTGTGCAACCGGATTCTTATCATTTTACACTTCAAGTGGAAGAGACAGACCTTGAACACAGAATGAAGAATTTCCTTGCTGAGGAATACAGCGAATCGTGCAATCCACTTCAGCCATTGTCGGCCATTGTCTAGCGTTGTGCAGGAATCACGGAGCCTTTGCGACGAATCGGCCAAGGCTGGGTCTCGGAATTGAGCTACTTCTGCATGTCGTCAGATGTCATGTCAGCAAAGCCTGGAGTTTAGTGGAGTAGAGGTTGGATGGGCTTTGACAGATGCCTGGCCACTCCCAGCATCATGCCTCATGCTTGGATTCGTGAGAGCGACACATGCTTCATGCAAAGGTTTGTCAGAGTTTGTCATCCATGAAATCAAATTATCAGTCATTGATTGGATATCCTAGGGATCCTGATCCCTCCAAGCGGGCTTTGCCCGAATTCCAAACTGCTCACCGCTGTTGTCAGTCAGAGTCTAGTCCTAAGGCCTCAAGTGATGAAAGTGGCGAAGGTCCTTGGCCCGAGGCACCCATGGGCCAAAGCATCAAAGCTGGCACTGGAAAGGAAGAGCAAGGCAGTAGCATGTTGAACGGTTATCCGATCGACATGCTGAAAAAGATCACTGTCCTTCTTGAGAGTTCTTAACTCCACGAGACTTGTAGAGTTTCATCACTGGAGAAGGTTAAATACTAGGTTCATAGCAGACAACAGATGCCTCCATGGCGAAAGCTTCCAAATGCTGACGCAGAAACTGCTGGAGCAGTGTTGTGTGAGGACTCCTTGGGAGTCTTCTAAAACGGGACCCCTTCCCGAACTGTTGATCGCAGCCGGTAGCATTCTTCAGCATGCGTACGGTTGAGTGTGTCGGTTTTTGGGTCTGGGCTTAGCTGACACAAAAGTCACGTCTCAACAATTCCCTCCAGGTCCTGTCGAGACCTCTCGCAAAAGACTGGGGACTCTTCCGCTACATAGGAACTGGACTCATTGTAAAACACACACACATATATATATAATTATATATATATATATAAATATAATTATATATATAATTACATATATAATTATATATATAATTATATATATAATTATATATATAATATATATAATATATATATACATACACACATACACATAGTTCATGCCGCATGTTCACAGAAGGTACCGGTAGCTAGATGGACTTGCTTCTTGCTGTACCAATGATCATGACGGGATCTTAGCCCCCTGCCCCTCTTCCTCCCGCCCCTGATACTCCCTACTGCTCATTGTTCATGCTAAGATGTAGACAGCATGACAAATAGTATTTCCAACCTGGCCGTGCAAATCCCTTCAGATCCGGGTTTGTGTGAGTAATCTTCTGTGTTTGGTCCTCTATGACGAAGCCCTTTTTGCATCGAAGGATCCTAACATTCATCTACTTTGCTACGCAGATATATCACAGTTGTATACTCGTGTTACATAAACTCAGTAGGATGTCCCCAGCTTGAAGCTTTCGTCAAATCCCTTTGTGTCTCAAGTTGATGTTTGGTCAGATTTTCACCAGCAGCCAGGAAAATGATGCCAAATCCCAAGAGTGGCACCGTTGTGCCCAATCTGAAAGTTGCCATCAAAGAGGTGGAAATTGCCAGACAACCAGCATCAGGATGTACTGTTTGAGACGAGCCTTGTTGCAGGCCAAAAGTGGAAGCTTATTGGAGTATCGTGCTGAAGGAGAAGGGGATTTGAAGGTGAGTCCAGAGAGATTTTGAATGGTTGTCCGGGGTTATGGAAGGAATCTGAGAAATTGTGACCGTGACTGTGTGAGAGCCGTGACCGTGTGGGATTGGCCTTTGGAAGGCCACAATCGGAAATGGAGAATTCTCAGATGCCAAGATCCTGGAGAATCTGAAGTTCTTCGCAGCACCCCAAGTCTGTAAGAGGAACTAACTTCCGACTGCTGTAGTCTTTATCGAGCCGATTCTTCCAACTTGTTCCAACTTTGTTGTGGTCAGTCTCAGTGACTTTCAGTGATTTTCAGTGGCAGCCTTTTGAGGTTCAGACCTTGTTGAGAGCAAGGCCGCGCTCCAGCACACCAGGCCTGGCACAGGTTGGTGTCAGGTGCCAATCGGCAGACAGATAGAAACGGCCAACCTCTATGGTAAAAGGATCCAAGTGTGCTACAGGTGCCGAGACTGGAACAAGCAAACAACCTCCTGGCACACCTCTCATAGGAGGGCAAGGTTGGGGCCTCAATGCTTTCGACCTTCCAAGCGGTAAACCTTTTACATATATCTTAATTTGCATGAATTCAGGAGCTTCTGCTGGTGGTGCCGAAGTGAAGGCGCTGGTGTTGGAAATTTGTGTCAAAGTGTTCCGAAGTGTTCCGCTAGAGTGGCCTTGAGCTCCTCCTGCAAGCAGCCTGACTGATCCATGTTGATTCCAGGAGAACTACTTTCGAGAAGCTCACGTGAGATTGGGAACCAGAGGTCCCCCCATACGCTTGAGCCTCAGTTTGACTGGCCATCTTCCAGTCACAACTTTGCGTTGCCAGTCACAGGTGTAGCACGAGAATGAGGTTTCCAGCTTTGCTTTATATAAAAATCTAGTCACATTATGTCAGATTGCTTCTGTGTATTTAGTTTCATTGTTTGAGCCTTTGCTGCCACATGCAAATTCTATAACACAAACGCTTGCTTCACTCAAGGTATTGATCCCGAGTCAATGATGCCGGCTTCAGCAGGTTACTTTAGATGATGGTGGCGTAAAACGCAGATGTGAATCCCGCTCCAGCAGCACGGAGATTGAGATCACTCCAGGAAGCCAAGAAGCCTTCTGTGCCCTCAGAAAGCGATGTACATAGGAACGCTAAAGACTTTGCACCGAAAAACATCGGCCTGCGAAAAAGGAATGACAAGACAGGATCATGGGCTAGCATCTGATCAAAGAACTCCGGTGCAACATTGGCAAGATTGACATAATATATACTCTTTCAAACATTTAATCGCAACTATTGAAACTCCCATCAACATTTGGCTCAGAAATACTGGGTCCTGGAGAGCAACCTCTCAGGCGCTTGTCAGAGATGGGCTACGTCTCCAGGATGTCCAGCTGTGATTTTGGTTCTTCTCGCGTTTCAGTTTTGGGTGGTCACGGGATGTCACCGGGTGTGGTTTGTGCCCTTGCCATATCAGGCAGTTGTAGCCATGGCAAAGAAAGGAAAGAAGAAAGCCCTGGATCCCGAGGCCAGGATTCCAGACTGTTGAGAGAAGCGCATTAAGGAATAAATTAAGATAAATTAAGCAGATTCTGGCAGATTCTCCTGATTTTGGCTAAATTCCATGGTTTTGAGACGATGGGATGTTGCTAAGGCAGCAGCCCGGCAAGCAGCTGCAGAAGCTGAAGAAAAGAAACGGTCTGGAACTCACACTCTCAACTTCAACAATCTCAACAATCTCAACATCGCTCAAATTCGTTTTTGTTGCAGCTCACACTCTCAACTTCAACAATCTCAACAATCTCAACATCGCTCAAATTCGTTTTTGTTGCAGCTTTAAGGAGGTGAGGTCTGTAGCAAGTATATATATATATATCCCTCTTTGCTACCCAAGGATCGAAATGATCAAGGAAGCAATGAGGCTGCGTGCCAATTGCGAGCGCGAGGAGTCTGTGGGCATTTGTTTACTTGATGACTTGATGTTCCTAGATCCGAATGCAGGTTGGGGTCCATATAAAACTTCTGCAGCATCTGTGAGAATTGAAGTCTATGCCTTCAAGCTCCAAGCCTGTGAGGAGAATCATTTTCATCAGTTCCTAATGGAACGAGAGAAGATCAACTACTTCTGGATCGTGGAAAAGAAAACACTCACAGAGAAGCAGGTTGGTAGTCTCACATCTCTCTATGTGGCCTTTTCAAAAGCTTTGTAGATTTTGGCAGGCCCATGTCTATTTCTGACTTGTACCAAATCCCGGAAGCCTGAGGCAGACCTGCGCAACAAGCAGCGAGAGCTGCAAGACCTAGAAGAAAGACAACAAATTGAGTGGTCATCTCAGGGCAGAACGCAGTTGTCTGAAATATTTGTAATAGGTGCAACGCCACCAAGTTTTGACAAAGCACTTTGGTACTGGCCCTGCATATTCAAGGTTGAAGATGTTTCAACAGCGCCTGAAGCACTTGAGATACCATCAGCAAGATGAGGCAGCAAATCACCTCACGCATACACGTATTCTGAGTTCAATTGCACCAGCTGACTCTTCAAACAAGTTTTTGCTTGCAACCTTGATCATATTCCAGGAATCAAAAGTTCCATGTCAATCCGGAAAGTATATGAAAGTATGACATAATCAATCATAATCACATTGGCGGAGCAAAACATATACGGTATATACATCATGGCAATACAAAGATTTGGACATGTGCAAGACATGTGCAAGGTGGTCGAGCTCAAGACTGACGCAGAGTTGGGCCTGAAGCTCCAAGAAGACCACCATAGAATAACAGAGGCGGAGATCAAGAAGGACTGCTGCTACTGCCACTGCGAAGTTTGACGAAGGGCAAGAGAGTGACGTCATGAGAAAACGTGAGTTTGACCTTTTGGAAGGATCAACGTGCCTTGAAGATGGAGAAAAAGGAAGCAGAAGTGGTAGCACGCTGAGTGAGATTGGTCATGTCTGCGAGGAAAAAAAACTCGGTGCCAAAGGGCAATGGTTTAAGGCATCTAATTATGAAGACATGGCAGTGAAGTTCAAAGTGAAACTTTGGCACAAGATGGGTATGTACTACATGTACATGTATGTACTGGTTTTCTGGTGTCTAATCAGCCTGCATCATCATTCCCCTCCTCCTCCTCCTTGCCATCCTCACCACAGCAGCACCAAATTTTTCAACTTCACTACTTCATCGCCAGATTATCACTACATTGTCAGCCTTAATAATGTCGTGCACAATCCATCATCAATCATTACAAAGAATTGCAGCATCCTGAGCAGCCTGCTCTCCTTCAGGCGCTTAGGATCTTGTCTGGACATTTTATCAGCAGATCTGGCACCAGCATCTCTGGATTCGTATGCACATGAAAGTCATCCTAGCCTTGAAAGATTGTGGGGACCTCTCTTCACTTGGGAGGATTTGGGGAGAGTCAAGCTGAGCAAGGCTCCGATATTTCAGGGGCAGATAGGAGGGAAGAGCTCATGGTTCCTGTCCTTGTTCATGAGGTTCCTCACTGACTTAATCATCTTGGCTGTATTGACGCAAACAATTTTCCAAATTCCAGGTGCAGGTGCTTTTGGGTTTGTATCAGTTTATTCATTTGATTCCGGCCAATCCGGCCAACGAGCTTGGTCTCCGAGGCCCAGCAGGATTTTACCCGCATGCTGAAGTTAGAGCAGGCCTAGAGTCCTAGAGCAGTGTTTTTGGAAACTTGAAATTGATACAATTCGGTCTTTCACGCTGCAACATGGATGTCGATCAATGTCGATCCATTACCTTTGCAGGATCAAAAGATTCTCGAGCTGCGACACGAGCGATAGACTTGGCGTGTTTGTCCGACGAAAGACTGTCAGATCGGCTCTCATGCCACATTTTCGCATACCTTGCCACTTTAAGGTTCGATAGAAAAGCTCGAGACATGCAGCAGAAGTATGAGCTGAGAATGAAAGAAATCCGAGAGGAAATGGCATTTGGCTCAGATGTTTTCTTGGGAAATGTGAATGAGGTTGGATACTCTCCCATCTCTAAGGAAAAGCAGCGAAAAAAGCAGATTCAGCAGATAGAGGAGCTGGATGCTTACGCAGTGTTTATCACACATAATCTGAACCACCAGATCTTTTCCGCTTCTCATATCTGAAAGTGCATGACATGAGGTCCAAGAACACCCAGATTGAGGGGGCAGCCTGGCCTTGAATAAGACTGACTGAGCAGAGCAGTATGCGACAGTGACAGCTGCGACAGCTGCGACAGCTGTGTCGGTGATGTCGGTGTGTTGTCCGCGGAGTCCATGCTAAGAGGTCATGAAGAAGAACCAGCAGGACTTCACGGAGATCAAGGTGGATCCATAGGATTTTTGTCACCGTTGTATGTCTTGCGCATGTCATGCGCGTGTCTTGCGCATGGCATGTTTGGGCCAACACGGGCAAGAGTGTTGCAGAGGTCTACTACCAAGAGATCACAGTCTCCAACTTTGACTCCATCAAGCGTTTAAAAGAGGACAGTGGATTAAGCATTTTGCTGCACGTTTAGAGGTGTAAGGCCTAGATTTGTGCAGGACTACGCAGACATCAAGAAAACTGAGAACGATGACGCGAAAAAGATGTATGATTTGGAGCAGAGCTTGCCCCTCAAGGAAATGATTCGATTTGCAGTCTTTGCAATTTCAAAGTTGTCAATGACTTGATGGTCTCAGGAAACAAGCAGCTAAAAGAGCCAATGAAGAAAGCAAAGCAGGCTCACTCGGGCTCACTCGATTGAATCAGCCATTTTTGTGAGCAGAGCAGGCCAAAACAAGTCTTGATGGGCATCTCTTGACAGGATGTAGAGCGACTCGAACAAGAAAAAGAAGCCTACAAAGAGGAGATCACGGGAGTTGAGATTTGTACCACAGCAGCTGGCAACACCCTTGGTTACCTCAGTTGTTTCTTGACAAACCGCTAGTAACCCCTCAGTTATCAACGCCTGAAGGACAAGAAAAGGCTAGCTCAAGTGAAAGAGAAGATCAAGCAGTCCGAGACGTCGGCAGCTCAATTTGACCATCGACTTCTGCAGCCTTCAGATGTTTTTTTTGCTGTAAGGCTGCTGAAGCGGATGGAATTTCAACATGAGGCCGCAGCTTCTGCGAGGATATCTGTAGAGAATATGTTTGAGGGAAAGACACAACCTCTGTAGAGGCCAAAGAACTTTAAAAAAAAGAGTTGGAGAACCCCAGTTTTGGGACGCAAGAAAAAGACAGACAACTGCGCCCAAAGGAGGAGTGTGGTTCTGATTCAAAAACAGTCAGCAAATAGATAGCCGCAGGATGCCCCAGCATTCTCGTGGGCTTTGTATTTGCAGGTGCTCCAGCAGCAGTTGGCACACGTGACCTCAGAGCGGGAGGAAGCGCTTGAGATGTGTTGAAGCACATGCACTTCCACACACTTTCATAAATTTCCGTTGGACTGACGTGGAGGATCTCTACACAAAGTTCCAGCAAGCCATTTATGATGTGCTGAGCTTACCCTGCCCTGCGGAGAAGTGCACATTTGACACTGTGGATCTGCAGATCTTTGCTATTCTACTGAAGGTGCAGCAGAAGAGCGGATTGAAGAATTTGATCCTGGAAAAGAAGATTGATACTGTGGAAGAGGCAAGCTTTGCATGGCAGAAGATGATATATATATATACAATATATATATATAATATAATATATATATAATAATATATATATATATATGTGTCAGCATGGATTTGAGCACTTTGTTGGCCTTTCCTTGGTGCGTGACAAGGCCTTGGAGACAACAGAGGCCCAAATAACAGAACTTCTCGCTTCCGCAAACGTCGTGGGCCTAATTCATTGACATTCGCAGAACCAGTCCCGTAGTGGGCATTACGTTTCTTGGATTCTTGCCTGAATGCGTTGGCCGTGTCCCAACAGGTTGATCCATCCACATCAGCTGGAATCACTCAGAAGCTTGACCAGGCCCATATTGACTGAATGAAACAAGTGTAACTGAATGAAACAAGAGACAAAGTCCGGCCATACAAAGCGAGCTCCTGCACAGCAGCCAAGTTGAGTTGAGGTGATTGCCTACAAAGACGATATTGTTGGGCAGCTTCAGGAAGGGTTTTGAACACATTCAGCATATCAGCAACATGGGAGCTCCAGTTTACTGCGGCCTCTTTCAGCTTGACATTCAGCGGCTACTCACAGCTCGTTGTGCTGAGTTGCAGTCAGTTGCACTGCTAAAGCTGGTCATTTTGCAGTATTTTGGGGGCTATCCCTGAATTCATCAACAGAGTTTGCTAGTGTGCGGTTTACATCACCCACATTTGTGCACGGATGCAGGAAGAAGTTCAGCGGATCAAAGACTCCCATTCCACTATGGTCCAATACTTAGCGCTGGCAAATCGGGGAGGATGACTCTCCAAGCAAAACAGTGTCACAAGCCTACTTTATACAGATTATAGATTGTTGATAGTGGAGCCGTGGGGCAGCGGCTAGCTGGAGTTGCTGTGTGCTTCAGAAAGTTCGCTGAAGTGCACAAAATGGGTGTAGGGGTTCTTTTTGAGCACCACTATTTTAGATGCTTTGTCAAACTGGTCTCCTTCCGTGTATCGCCTAGATGTCATCCACTCTTTGTTTCACTAGCTCTCGTCCACCAACCATTTGAGTCACAAATTGTAATCAGAGATTTACCGTCACCACTGCACTACTTTCAGGTCAAGACCTACGAGTCAAAGTTGGCAGAGTACGGCATCCCGCCAGAGGAGCGAAGTGGACAAACTCGGCTGCCAGATGTGAAAGTCCGAAAGTCCTAGAAAGTTGTGCTTCGAGTCTGCCAGTGCTGCCGCTCTCAGGAGCTTGGCTTTGTCCCAGCTGTTGGGTGAGATCCTGACAATCTCTTGGGCGTGTACAGATTCCCAAGACTTTTCCACGTCTCACGTGCTATCCGTGCTATCCGTGCTATCCAGGCTCTTTGAAACTCAGTCTAGAACCTAGCAAATGGATCCTCATTGAAATCATACTGTAAGGCCTTTGCCATGGTGACTGCAACGCGCTTAAAGCTCAGGAAGAAGCATTTCCTGGCTGTTTCACTTCGCATGAACGGTTTCACCAGAAATTTGCAAACATGCTGCAATTTCCTTTGCTGCACTTTTGAGGCTTTTGCTTGTTTTTTCTCTGTCAGTTTTCCACAACAATGCAACACGATGAACCTCATCTTTTGCTTTGCTTAGCAAAAACACTGCACTTCTGCAGCGTTCTCCAAGCCTTGCGGAACATCAGCACCTTACACGGGATAGTGATGGAGATACCGTGACCACCAAACAACTTGCAAGGTGCAGCATTGTTTGCATTGCGTGTTCAGCGCGTTCTGTGTTTTCTGTCAGTATTGCGGAGCTAAAGGTTAAAGCCGAAAAGTGCCATTGTGAAGACTCCAGGGAGAAAACAGAGCATTGACAGTTTAGTTTTGTCCTGATATGTCCTGATATTCCTTTGTTGTTGTCGTCGAAGGTCGCTGAAGAGCATTATGGCCTGCTACACATGGAGACTTTGCTTGTTGCTTTGGATCTTTGGAGTGAATGGAGAAGGCGCAGCGAGGGAAGGTCAAAGGGATGTCCAGATGATGTCCAGATGATACTCTTCGCATTGCTGTGTCCAGGTGATGCGTGCTTCGCCCCGGCCGCCAGCACAAAGGCAAGCCTACCTCCTTGAATTTGGAAAACAATCATGACGGCTCAGATCACTTGTTATCAATGAAGCACGTTACAGAGTTTGATCAGATTCAAGTTATCTGTGTCAGTGGCTTGGAAGGTGCTACTTCAAGTGGCTCAGAACTCTTCAGCTGGAAATTCAAATTCATCCACAAACAAATCGTTGAAGACTGACGATGCAACCTTTGAAACATCAACTTTGAGCTGGTCAAATTTTCAAGTTCGGCTACTGATGCTGGGGGTTATGACACTCTTCTTCGCTGCCTGTGCTGCAGCATGGTGGTTCAGCTTTCAGCATCCAGATGCATTCCGCCTGTCTCTCCAGGACACCATGACATACAATGCATTAGGATTGCTGAGCTGGATAGCGCTGGTCAATGCTGCCCGAACTGTATGGGGCAATTATACTCTTTGGATCATGGCCTGCCGATTTTTGGCAGTGGTTCTGGCCATTGCTGTTCTGGAGATCTCATTATTCTCAGACCCCGGTTCAATGAATCCACTTGCTTTCTCTGAAATCACCAACGTTCTTACAGTGTTTGTTTCACTTTTGCTGCTCAGTTGAATCCTAGCATGAGTTTTCAAGTTGTGTCATCCAAAAAATAAGGAGAATCAGAAGCACGTCACTGAGGCCCACATAGAACAACAAAAACATATTCTAAGTGACACACCCACACTGTGAGCATGTCAAACACGTTTCCGCCAAACACAGCACGTTTCGACTCAGGTTGGGTTTTTATCTTAGCAGCTCCATAAAACGCTGGACCACTTGCATCGACGGCTTCCTCAGTCTCTTCGAGGTGATCCGAGCTTTACAGATGCAGCTGCATGCACTGGGAGTTGCACGGGTTTCCATTGATCCTTAGCTGCCGCTTTCAGATATTCAAAGACAGAGACACCCAAGAAATCCCAACAATATGTTCATCCTCCGTCATGTTCAATGAGGAGTATTTCAATATTTCCATCATTTTCCATCGCAGCTAGCAGCATTTTGAAGCTAAGGCCAAAGTTGTTCGCTGCTCGGCTGCTTCTTATGAGTTTTGAAAGGCATGATTTGAATTCTACAAGATGCGGCAGACACGTTTGAGTATTGCCAGGTGCGTTCGCAAGTCTGAGTGCTGTTTCTGAAGTTGAGGATATGGCATGGTGTCGGCCTGGCTTTCTGCTCGTTTGCAGCACATTGAAGGTCTGGACAAACACAAGTTCCTTGTCCGAGATTATATAGATGAAACACTCACCTGAATCGAGAACCATGGACTGATTTCTCCGCCGTGCAGTTCCTTCGCACTTGACAAGGAGGAAGGCTGCAGTAAGCGACACATGGCAAGAGCTACGGCATAGTGCAGAGCCATACCTCCGCTTGACTGCAGAGGAGTGCGAGTCACGTGCTTGCACAAGTGTAACAAGTCAATGCCGAAGCTTTTTGTGAAAACAGGAAAAATGCCAGGCTGTGGCTGTGTCTTAGAATTATTTGCTTCTCAATATTCTCAAGACTCAAATATGTCTAAGACCCAGGTGAATGTGACCAACATGTGTGGTCTGTACCATCACACCGTACCCCCCTCTTTGGAACTACAACTGTCAATGCCTGCGTTATAGCAAAAGCCGAGGAAGCTTAAGGACATCGATGACCCTTGTCCGATCTTATGGCTATGGGTGGCTCTATTTTTAGGCAGACTGGCCGCCGATGGTGACATACCACCTATGGCTTCTCCAACATACGGTCGAATGGTTATGTTAGCCAACGATGCACAGGTTGCACTGAAAGAGGTGCGAATGTGCGGAGAGGTGAAAATTCCTTATCTCTACACCCATACCCTCTCTGCCGTTGTCCATTTAAACAATATCCTGTGCGCCATCAGCATGGGTCTAACACTAGGCGCTTGCATTGGTGAGTTTCTTACGATCATAGATCCGAGACTGACGCTCTACGGCGAAAAGTCATATCCAACCAGTACGGCTTCGCAAGTCGGACAGGTTTTGATGGTCCAAGCCCTGAAATGCTTTTGCGCACCACTGCTTTATCAGGCATGTCTGGAGATTTGCTTTTGTCTATACAGTGCATTTGGAGGGGAGACAGATGAAGCTACCATCCCAGCAGATCGCATGGTCCGAGAGTGGACGAAGGAACTGGATGGTCTTATGGATCTGGCTGCCAAGCCACCACATTGGTCCGCCCCTGTCTTCAAAACTGCTCTTTCACATGTTCCAGACATCCAGAGGACTAAAGCAATGATGTACCGTGGTTGCACAGTTGCACATGCAAGCTTTTCTCCGGTACTTTTTTTTGCAACCCTTCAATACATGGACTACTGGGGCTATATGTTTATTGTTTGGTGAATCTGAGTGTTTTTTTAATGTTTTTTTAACTATCCGTCCAGCAAATGCAAAGTAAAAAGGATGATGAAAGAGGCATAAAGAGGCACAGGTGCGACGAGAGTAGCTTTTTTTTTTTTCGGTGCATGTGCCAAGGCAAAGCACAAAGAAAGGCATCCGTGCATGAGGCGCTATCTCATGGATTTCGAGGCCGTTTGATGGCAGGGAGGTGGGGGTATTCGGTAGTGTATTTCTGTCTAGTTGAACTACCTGAAGTTCTGGCTTTTGAAGGTAAAGACTCCAGGGAAGTCGCTGGAGGGTCTAATCTTCGGGCTCGGACAACTTCCACTGGACTTCGAGACATGTTGTTTGTCTTTGGTTGTCATGCTTTTGCACCAAAATGCCGATGCATTTAACCAGGTCATGGCTCAGAAAAATGAGGCGCACAAAGTTCTAAGCGCCACAAGAGTCTATATCGCATGTGTCGCGGAGAAACATGGACTTGTGCTTGCTGATTTGCTTGTTTGCAGCATGGTACAATGTCTCTGCACTGCAACACGCCAAGACAACATGCAATTACAATCTCAGTCTATATCTCACCTAAAATGCCAAAGGTAGAAACCTCTCACTTGGGAAGGAATAGAACTAGGGTGTTGCAAGTTTCCTTTCCTCACCAACAACATGGCTGTTGGTGAAAGTATGACCGCAGTTCCCATGGCAATTTGTCCGATACAGCATCAACAGACTGAACAGACCCCCAATAACAAGAGAAAACATCTTTTTTCTTGCTGTAAAGCCATGACAGGTTGCACAGCCATGACTTCAGTCTCAATGGGAACCCCATCTTGCAAACTTTGCAGCTCAAATTGTAGTTATCCCCCCAGCTGTGCAAAGAGTACTTCCTTGGACGGATTTCTTGTCGGGTAGAATCCTACAATGTGCCAATACCATCCAATACCGATCTGCGGGGCAGGGTGGTGCCAGTGTTTTCCAATGAGTTCCACTTTGCCATGGTTCCAGGCTATATATACGCAGCGTAGAGGTTTCCCATTCACAAACAAATGGTGTTGCAAATTACCGTAATTCCTATGGGGAAAACAACAAAGGTACTAGGGACTATTAAAAAAGCAAGGTCAAAACACCCAAAATTCCTATGGGAAAAACACAAACGGCATAACATTTGAAATTCCTATGGGAAAAACAACAAAGGTACTAGGAAATTTTAAACTCTCAAATCGTGAAACTTAACATTCAATTAGGAAGATCAACAAAGATATTAGGGAATATTAAACTCCCACCCCCGTTAAATCTTAAATTCCTATGGGGAAAACAACAAAGGTACTAGGGACTATATAAAAAAATGTCAAAACACCCGAAATTCCTGTGGGAAAAACAAAAACGGTATTAGGGAATATTACACTCCCACCCCGGTTAAACTTTACATTCAATTGCGAAGATCAACAAAGATATTAGGGAATATTAAACTCCCACCCCCGTTAAACTTCTACATTCATTGAAGATCTTCAATAAGGGTTTAATTCTCCCACCCCCTTAAAACTTCTTCTACATTCATTGAAGATCTTCAATAAGGGTTTAATTCTCCCACCCCCGTTGAACTTCTACATTCATTGAAAGTCTCCAATAAGGGTTTAATTCTCCCACCCCCGTTAAACTTCTACATTCATTGAAGATCTTCAATAAGGGTTTAATTCTCCCACCCCCGTTAAACTTCTACATTCATTGAAGATCTTCGATGAGGGTTTAATTCTCCCACCCCCGTTAAACTTCTACATTCATTGAAGATCTTCAATAAGGGTTTAATTCTCCCACCTCGTTAAACTTTTACATGCATTGAAGATCGTCAATAAGGGCTTGATGATGTTGATAATGATGATTATGTTGATGATCATGATGTTGATGTTGATGTTGATGATGATGATGATGATGATGATGATGATGATGCGTCGCCCGTCGTCATTGCGGGTCCGGGCAAAACCCAGGCATTTGCCGTATATATATATATATACTGTCAACGACTCGACTCTATATCAAAGTTCGAGCGCTAAAAACTTTTTGGCACCTCCCATTTAATGTGTGGCTGCATTGACTTCGTACAAGCTCAAGCTCCTGAAGTTTATTGGCCGTTGAGCCTGCAAAAGGTTCAAAATAGGGACGTAGTTGACAGTGTCTCCAGGTTTTGTTTGCGTGTTTCAGGCGTGTTTCAGGTGTTTGACAAAGGACAGCTTTCACCGTTTACTCGTACCTTTCAATTCCTGATGGTGGCGCTCATCCATTCTTGGCCCAAAGATATAGCTGCAAGACGCCAAGTACTGCCAAATGGTGCGCCCATGACAGCAGATAGGGCTGTTGCAATGACTGAATTCCAGCAGATTTGAATCAGCTTTTGTTCTGATCAGTTGATATCTGATATCACTTGCAGGCATGCTAATGTGGCCCTCTGGTTTTTTTCTTTGCGCTTCTTGGCTTACACCTATTGAAGGTGTGCACTCGTAAACTATATATAGTCTAGCCATGTCCATGTCTAGCCTATCGAGGTGATTCATGGGGAAACCAACAAAGCGTCACTTGGCTGCCACTTGAAAAGATCTTGTCGCACTCTGGTGTGCGCATTTCCGGGCAATTCTTTTGCAATTGTCAGTGCGTCAGGGAAGTCGAAGAGTGCAAATAAGTCTATGTCTCAGCACAGCTCACGTTCAAGGCTTTGACGGAAAACTGTGCTCACGAAGCCAACGAAAGTGTTGCCAAGGACAGATGTAGCAAAGATGTTTTCTGATGTTTTCTGATGTTTTCTGATGTTTTCTGATGTTTTGATATCTGGAGAAATTTCTCCATATTTCTCCAAGGTCCAGCAAACGGAGAAAAGGCGCGAAGGCTGAAGTAGAGGAAGAGCTTAGCGACGCTGCCACGGGCTGAGCCTTTCGGGTACTGCTCTTTGATCTAGACATGTTGCATGAACTTGTCAATGTTTAGTTCACAGATGTTCACAGTTCGAATGTATTTGAGTAATTTTGAGTATACTTGAGTACTTGGCGATGAATTTGGCAGCCGAGAAGCATCAAATGGAGATGCACATGGCCCGTTCGAATTTGCACATCTTCCGTTTCTGACACCAGATGCTACTCCATGGCTATTGACCCAGAAGCACCCGGCTTCCGGCGCTATCGATATCGGGAGTTCCTTGATAAGTGAATTCGCAAAAGCTTTCCAGTGCGGTTGCATCTGAATGATTTGTTCATTTTGTTCCTTGTGAGACGACAATTTCATTCAGCAGCTCAACCAGCCAAAAATATAAAACTCGCCACCCCCTTTGTCCTGCTACTGCAAACAATTGAATAATGCTTGACACGACCTCAGCCTTCATTTTTCCATTTCGTTCACTGTGCCAAAACCAGTTTTGCAGTTGCAATCGTCAGGTTTGGAGAGGAGTGTGTAGCTGACTTTGACGATGCACATTTGGCGTGGAGCGGAACCTTTGAGTCTCATACCTCCTCAGCGCATGGTGAATACCAAGATAGACTGCGAGCCATTCAATTGCGGAAGCAAGGATGGACGAAAGCTGACATTGCGAAAGACATTGGAAGGTCAGAGAAGTTTGTGGGGCGCTGGTGGCAGCTTGAACCATTGGCCGTTCCGCGTCCACCTGGTGTTCACCAGTACCTGGCTCATAGTATGATCAGTGAGAAGAAGGTGGATCGTACAGACATGTGGAGAGGCGTGGAAGTGGTTCGTGGGTTTTTCAAAGATACCCTGGGCCTGTACGACGAGGTAGTCTCCAGCTTTACTGCATGGAAACAAGGAGCTTCTGAGACCAAAGACTTTCGAACAGCGTCATACTTTCTCCGCTATGATCGAGAGGGCAAAATGCGAATGATGACGATGAAATCTGCTGGTTACAGACATGGTGTTGTCTCAAGATTGGATGCTTTGGTATCAAAAATTCACCAGAAAATCAAGATTACGGATCCAAATCACGGTGCTGGCATGTATTGGTTCTCAGATGGTGACGCGAGTGTTGGAAGCCACCGACATGTTTTTTGGAGTGCGAGGGTAGCGCTGGGTGCTGAACGTATCATGATGGTCGACAAAACACCCATTCTGATGCAGGAGGGAGATTTGGTGATCATCGGACCTCAGCGCCATGGAGTTCCATCGATGCCGGATATCAGTGAAGGCAGCCTGAGGATATCTGTTCCTTTCAAGCCCCAGAAGCAGGAGAAGGTCCCACAGAATGACAAGAGAGCAAAGGATGCAAAGACAGCTGAAACAGCCGGAACTGATGTGACTGGAAAGAGTTATGATTCTGTGAGTGGTGGTGAATCAGACACTTGGGAGTATGATGAATGCGAAAATGAAGAATGGGAGAATGACAACTCGGATTTGCAGACACTCACCGCAATGGGATTTGACACCTCGGCCTCTGCTACAGCTCTTCAAGTCTGCGGAAGCCTGGAGAGAGCAATAGATGCTTTGACAAATGACGACTTTGCTGAGATGTTAAAAGACTTAAAAGGCGAATTTGGCCAGGAATCGGATGATGTGGACGAAAGTTTAGCCCGTAGGTTGCAGATGGAAGAGCTGCAGGAGGACACGAGAGATTCCGAGCTTCAGGAGCAGTTTGAAGAGTATGAACGTCTATTGGAGATTGATGATGCTGAGAGGGCTTGGGATGGATATGGAGACTTGA
Organism: Cladocopium goreaui; assembly: GCA_947184155.2. Taxonomy (NCBI): domain Eukaryota; class Dinophyceae; order Suessiales; family Symbiodiniaceae; genus Cladocopium; species Cladocopium goreaui. Next base: position 22,811 of record CAMXCT020003025.1, on the reverse strand, counting down.
TGCACAACTCCATGCGAAGGGCCAATTTAAACCTGGACATGCTTGGTCCACAAATACTGTTTTCCATTGGTGCTGCGGCTCAGACTGAGAAGCAGTTCTTTGAACTCTTGTCTCTACATTCAATTCGAATTTTGTATGACTTTAGGCCTACTGATTACAGAGATGAGGTGCGATGCCAACAGCCTCATTTTGAAATTCGCATTTTGAAATCAAATTGTCGCCAGCGGCACATTCACTATCGTCACGTGGCCGTGGGCCGAGAGACTGCCTATGGCACATTGAAACATTTGCAGAGTGATGAAGTTCAGCACATCTTGGTGGAGTTGGTTTGGCAGGCGAAGCATGGAGGACGTACAGCATTTCTGGGCCTGGAGGAGGATTGGCGTGCCGATGGAAGAGTGGCCCTGGCTGAGGAGCGAACAAAAACCGATTCAGCAACCAAAAGAAGTAGGATGCAACAGGATGCAACCAAACGACAAGGGACTGAATCCACCAGCCCTAAGGAACAACGTATGGTACCGTGGTACCGGTATTAGCACATGAGGATCATAAGTCTCCCACCTCCATGGAAGAAAATGCACTGCCATTGGGCCACACGGGTTTGCATAAGGGGTTCAATGGTTCACGCCATGGGACAATATTCCATACTGCTGTTTCAGTTTACATATGGGATTAATTTTCAACCCCAGGACAGAAAATACCATAGCGCTATTAGGGTTACAAATGGTTACACAAATCATATCACAGCTACGAATCGCGCCTGCTGCAGTCCAGAAAACCATGAGTTTGCTGGGTGCTCGCCATTGCTTTGGTTGCCACCGAACATGTTTTGGTTGACGAATCAATGTTGGTTGATGAATCATTTTTTTGTTCACGAATCATGGTTGGTTGACAAATCACACTTTTTGGTTAACGAAGTTTTTTGATCCTGAGGAGCTGGTGAAACATGAGCATCGAGTCCATCACATTCGTGGAGATGGTTCCATCGAAGGACACCAAGTGGGGACTGCGATGCCTGACTTTTTGGTGCAGGAAGAATCACGTCTTCGGAAAGTCCATGCGCAACGCCAGGCAGGTGAACTTCAGCGCCCCGAAAAATCTGTGGATCGAAGCACCGAGGCGGTGGCTCGGTCCTTAGCCACGGAGAAGACACAGTTCGATGTATCTGCGGAACTTCGAGATGCTGAGAATCAAGATGCTCTGGCACGAGCCCAAAAACGGATGGTCCGCATGCAGGTCTCTGCCAGTAAGAAGGAAGCAGGCTTGGGAAAGAAGCAGTTGATTGCCGTGCCTTCACACATCACACGGGAAGCAGCTGCAGTGCGAGAACGACTGGAGGTCAAAAAAGGTGAGAAAATGAAAACCAAAGAACACTCTGAGGCATCTACAGAGCCGCTTGGCCCTGGAAGTAGTGCAGCTGCGTCTTCTTCGAATTCTGGGCCATCGCACTCCTTTGCCCCATTGCAGGTTACTTCAGCAACTTCAGATGTTAATTCGTTCATAGAAAGACCTGGTGAGACTGAACCTTCTGATTACGCAGGGTATCCATTTGCAGTGCCTGCAGCTCCAGCGCAGCCCGAGCAGAACGAGCAGCCCGAGGAGCGTCGCCGCCGCTGGGGTCCAAGAGAAGGACAGGGTGCTGGAGCTCCGACAGGTCCGACAGGTCCGACAGGTCCGACAGGTCCGACAGGTCCGACAGGTCCGACAGGTCCGACAGGTTCTGCATCGGAGACACATGTGCTGCGACGTTGGGCGAGAAGCACCTGAAACGAGCACACACTTCAGCATCTTCAAGCTACCTAGCTACGTGAACCAACCTTGGTGCTGACCAGCCTCACTGCCGACAGAAAGTTTGATCTGCTCAGAACGAATTGTCAATGTTGGCTGCTTGGCTCTTGATCCACCTGATGTAGCCGCGCAATTAGTGCAGATCTGGAGTTTGGAGATCGAGTGCGCGTGCTGACATTCCCTTTGATAAACTTCAAGAGGTTGCACAAAGCTGCATACCGAGTGACCTCTCTTCAGAAGTAGATCGCCTTCAAGGCCAGGCACTGCTCTGGAGTCTAGGATCCTGATGGATCTTAAACCAGCTCTTGAATCTGGATGACATTTGCGAAGACTGCAGAATGACTTTGAAATGCGGAAGGAGATGAAATGAGTCGTACTGGTAGTGAGTGCAGTAGTGGACAGGGGTTCTTTTCTCAGGATTCCTTGCAACAAGTCCTTTTTTTTTTTAGCCTTCGAAGCTGAGAGACGCAATGCCATGCAAGTCCGACCCCAAAACCCCATACCCCATGCATCCCCACGCATCCCCACGCATCCCCACGCACTGCCTCATGAGGATGAGAACCTCACAGCAGCAGACCTTGATGTGGATGCCGTAAAAGCAGAGGCAGCTGCACAAGCGGAACTCGAGAAGGACTCTGCCGGTTGAAGGTGGGTTGAAGTAGGTCAAAACTCCCACCTTTTTATAGCTTTAAACGCGCAAAGCCCGGCTGCACTTTTTCCCTCTCACTGCTTGGTTGAGATTCTATGTCGATTCCCAAATGATATGAACTACTTGGAGTTTGCATTCCTTCCGTGAAGTTCTTTTACCTTCAGCTTCTGAGACATTGCTAGCATTCATTTGATCACCATCTGTCAGGATGCACCAAAGGATGAAGAGGACCAACGCGTGATTTCAATTTCAACCCAAGAGCAGCACAGTTTGGAGTCTTTAACACAATTGTCCTAAACTGCCGCACTCGTGCATTCGCTCCTCGTAGATTTTGTTACTCCAGCCTCCAGCTTATTGTCATAGGCTCCTGGAACTACTCTGCATGTGATGAATAACAGGTTTGGTTTCTAGCCAGTCATCTGAAAGCACTTCAATACACGACATCCTACTCGAATTATGCTTCAGCAGACAAGTTGAACGACAACATCCAAGTGGGAAGACAGAACATGATCCTAAATGATCCTGCATAATGTTCGATGATCCTAGATGAGCGATGAGAATTTGGAGCTGTGCTGTTGACGCACTTCAAGGCCAGAGCCCAGTGTGCAATTCCTGAAACTGTGCTCACCGGCGACCCCAAATTGCTGCAGTTGATCTTGTGTCTGGCATCAGGTCATGATTAAGCTGACTACGCCTGTCCTGGTCCTCATCCAATCCCAGGTTTGGAATTGACTTCTGAGTAAGCACAGATGAATCATTCCTGGTGTTGGGAGGCATGGGGAGGAGTGACGGCCTTCAACCGATGTGATGGGGCGGAAAGTAAAGACCTCAGATTCCCAAAGACACTTCCACTTGGAGCCGAAGATCTATCGATTCCACAGAGTCTCCAGGTCAAGTCAGCAAGTCGATCTGGGATGAAGTGAAACACCTAATTTCCATTGACATGGCAGGCAGGAAGTGAACAATATGAACAATATGAACAATGCAAACATCTTCAAACATCTTCCATCTACAGATTTGTAGAGGGATGAATGCAGGCCGTGAAGTGGGTACGAGCCTGGATCCGCGATCTGCAGCTTGACTCATATTTCTCTCGATTTGTCTTCTATCTACTGTCTGCTTTCAGCCAGATCAGCCAGTGTGGTCATGTTACTTTGACTATCTTGGACTGGTGCTTTTGGGCGAAAAAAACGAAGAAGGCAGGGTCAAAAACCATGAGGATGGTGACAAACACATTGTGGCCTTGGGTCAGGACAACTTGGAGAGCTTGCGTCAAATCATGAACAGAGAGGCAAAGAGATTGTTGCATGACCTGCAATGACCTGCAATGACCTGCAAGCTGTCCATGCTATCAGCTCCTTGGATGGCAGGTGCTACCGGATTTTGACAATGCCGTGAAGGCATCTCTTGGGATTGTCACTCAAGTTATCTCAGTTATCTCCAAGTTCATTTCAGCTTCGTGGTTTTGGTTTGCCAGGACTGCGTCTTTGGAGTGATGTCACTCATTTTGCTGACTCTCTCAGCGGTGGACTCAGAGGACTGTAGCAGTATTTGAGCTCAAGCCGTAGGGGTAGCAGGATAAATCATGGGAGTTTTGTCGAAAGTTGTCGAAAGTGGGGCGCTCTCTTGAATCTCTTGGTTTCAGGAGGGACTTGAGCAAGCCAGATATATGCAGGTGCACCAGGGTGCACTAGGGTCCACCGGACAGCTCTGACAACCAACCAAGAGTCTTTAGAGTCTATACCTTGTACTTGATTCAAGATTCTGCAGGCGCTGTCTTGATGAAATTTGCAGCCTCCCCCTATGACTCCAGGGGTTGGTAGACGGCCTGTTCTTCCAGTTTGCTGACCTCCTGCAGGAACAAGGGATAAGCAGAAACCATGGTGCATCACTTTGACATGCTGAAACTCAAAGCCTGCAAGCTGCCGGTAAAAAAACACAGATGTAGATAAAACCTTGCTTCCAGCAGACTAGACTTTGCAATGGCACGGCCCTGTGCGACACTCGCTTTCAGGACTCTGATTGGCCGCTGGACACGTCCCAATTCTATAGTCTCAGGCATGATGACTTGACGATGACTTGACAATTACATTGTATGAATATTCACCCCGCTTCGCGTGGGGTGGCCGCCCACACCGCAGGTTTATTTCGGTCCGTGAGAGGGGCTAAGGGTGGTTTTCCCCCGTGGGGGCTCTTCAAGCTAAGAAGTTTCAATAAGAAATCCTTCCAAAACATTGTTTTTGACAGTGTTTTTCCAATGTTTCCAGTCAAACAGACGGTAATTTACACGTTTTTTGCCATAAAGGCAGTAAATCCTTCCAAAACATTGCTTTTGACAGTGTTTTTGTAATGTTTCCAGTCAAGCATACGGTAATTTACACGTTTTTTGCTATAACGTCAGTCCAAAACACTTGTTTTTGCAGTGTTTTCAATGCTCTGGCATCCAAAAACCCTGCAAAATCTTGCTATGTACAATGTTTTTTTCATTTTTGGCCGTTTTTCCATTGCCGGAAAGCTACCAAAATGACCCAAAATTCCATTTCAATACCCTCTTGCGCTCAGACACCCAAAAATCCTCGAAAAATGTCGAAAACACCACCGTATTCTGGTCTCGGTGCGAAACCGTTTTTGGGGTCTGGTCTCGGTGCGAAACCGTTTTTGGGCCCCCCCCCCCCAGCTAAAGCTGATATAGCGACTGCTATATTAACAAATGTCATTGAGCATTTAGTGTTGCTGTTGCCCCCCAATAAGCACGCCTTCACCGCCAAAGCGGTGTGGGCGGATTTTATGAAACTTCTGCAGTCTCTCCATGTGAAACTGGAACTCACAGAGGCATCGGAGAGTCCCCATGCAGGCAACTACTTGGACATGAGCGAAATGACTGCGGCGGCAGTAATCTTCGCGTCGTCACCTCGATTGGAGCAACAATCGTATTCTGCACGTGGTACTATAACATACTATGACCCATCTGGAAATCACCGTTCTATGAGTTCTATTCTATGCCCTATAGATTTTATAGATATCTAACCTTGAAGTGCCACACCAGCAACCTCTTGATCCTCGGAGTGCTGTGCATCGCGGTCTTTGCAGTTGCCAGTTCCAGCTTTTGAGCACCTTGGAACTCGCCAAGCGACAGACCAAGGTCTATGTATACAATTCGACAGACTTAACCCGACGCAGACTGTTGACAGGCGGTGCTTTAAGATGTCAGTTTGAACAAGTTTTATCAATGTGTATTGAATCATCTTGTGTGGGTTCGATGGCCAGCTTCCGAAGTGCTGTAGTGTACACTGAGAGGCTCTGGCATGATGGCAGCAGCATCTCACATCCATACCTACTTGGAGCAAAGTTCTTGCGTGACACAGGACCTTCTCTTCTTGACTCGTAGCAGCAGCAGTTCAGACCATGGTATAGCTTGGTTGAGGATCCAGAATCTGCAAACCTCTTCTTTCTGCCTGCTTACCATGGACAGCAGTGCGCTGCTGCTTTGCTTGTTTTCATTAATGTCAAGGTTGACGTCGAGACAGTTGTGCTGTCAGGTACGATGCTTTTTTGGAGATGGTCTCTCATGCGGAGTCCGATGAGAGGCCGGTCGTGCCGGTCGTACCGGTTGTCCAATGATGTAAGAAGTGCAAGGTCGCCTTCCCGGATGCGTTGCGCGTTGCTTCTGGGCAGGTTTCCGTACCTCCTGCAACGGCCAGCAGATCACTTCTTTGTCGTTTCAGCCAGATGCCCACGCACAGCACAGAGTGGGACGAGCACGGGTTTTGAACTGCTGTGTGAACATGTTCTGTGAATATTCGTGAAAATTGCATCTTGGCGTTTTGTCGGGCCCAGGCAAATCTACCGTCATGGGTTGACTTGGCACCATTGCGACATTCGATGCTGCTTACCGTGCAACGCTCGTTGGGATCCAGGTGGAGTTGCCCGTAATCTGGGGCCCAAACTTGTGACCAAGGTGGAGTCTTGGCAAACGAACGAGGGTGTTCCAAGGCCTTCTACTCATGTTGCAGCCTTGATGTAATACACTTGCTGTTGCCATGCTGAAAACCTTGCTTTAGGTGGTATTCTCCCTGGAAAGATGTGATGATTCCGGGCTACATTGACCGCCAGTGTCCTACATCCTTTGCTTGTCAGTCTCGAAACATGCAGCACCTCTTTTTGTCCGCTGGATCCAAGGCTGGCGCATAGATGCAATGCGGGCAGTCAACAAACCATCGAGAGAGCGTGGGTTTTTGTCTCCTGGCACAAATCAAGATTCGTGACGGAGACTCCAGACAAGTGTCACACAAGTTTCTGCTCATCACAACACATTCCCTTTGAGCCTTTGGGCCTTTGAGGTTGGTATTCCATGGAAATCATCCCGGAAACCATCAGCTCTATGTCAAGCACAAAGCAGAGGCACCAGGGCTTTGACAAGATGCGTGTTGGAGTCTTCGTAGAGAATCTTTGTTAACAATCTTGGTCATTTTGAGGTATTTTTAGTTGGACAGGATGTCACAATCGGAATGCGGAATGCCCTTGAAACTGCACAAAACCTTTGGGGCACTATGCTTCTGTGGAAGTGGCTCAAGCTTAGCTGAGCCCCGTTAACGAAGTTGCAGACTGCAGCGCACCTCTGATGGAGGAACACTGAGATCTGTCATGGGCTTGGACCAGACTTTGCCTATTTCTTTGTTGCTTTGTTCACATAACTACAACGTGGCCTCAACACTTTTCCGAGGCTCTGCGAAATGCAGGGTGTGTTGAAGGTGCTCTTGGCTTTCAGCCTGACAACTGTCATATCCCTAGCAAGCTCTCGATGAAGCAAGTCTTGCATTGGTTCAGTCAGAATGAACAAAAGGTGCAATATTGTGCATGTGCAGGGTGATGCAGGTGATGTGGGGGCTCAGAAAACCAGTTTGCTTTCTCTGACAACTAAGGCATATTGTCATAAGGCACGGCTCTTGCTTCATCAGGGCAGCGCGCTGTTTACAAGAGCGTGAGTTTTCTCGTAGCCTACATGGCCGTGAGAGGCTCAGCCTCGGCTACGTCGCGCTGACGTAAAAGAGGCAGCTTTGTTTCTGTCGTTTGCAGATGTGGGTTTTCTTTCCAGCAATGCCGTGGGTTTTCTGTGCCTGGTGTCTAATGCTTTGGCCGGTGCTGCTAAATTGGGCTGTGATGGTGCTAGAAGAACCCTTCGCTGTGTCAATAGCTGCAAACACCAAAAAATAGCCGACGGCCGGGGTCGAGGGAGGCAGCTCCGAGGACAAAAACAATGCCACACTGGAAAGTGTCCGGCTGATCTCTTGCATCTGTGGTGTGCGTGGTGCATGGTGCCAATAAACCCCGAGGTAGCTCTTCTTGTGCTTGGGTCTGGCTTGCTTCTTATTGTAAAACCCTGTTCGGTTTGGTCCGTGCGATCGGATACATGTTGTGCTCTTGTTGTGCTCTTGTTGTGCTCTTCTGCTGACAGCTGCTGAAAGGCTTCTTTGCTGGCTGCGCAAGGGCTTCCACATGGAGTGGGTGCGCCGAGGCTTGTGGTGCCCCATCTGAGGCCAACCATGGATGACTAGCTTGAAAAATGCTGCAGGCCATTTGGACGTAGCTTTCACGATGCTCCCGTGGGCAATGTGGATTGGGCTTGGGTCCTGGAAAGTGCTTGAGACTACACATCCTTGCCTTTTGGAGCGATGATGAGTGGTCACGGTGATGAGGTGACACACCGGCAACGCATCTTCGTTGTAGGTGATATGGATCCCACTGTTCGGGTCTTAGTGCCAGCCACAAATTTCACTGCAGCCAAGTCAGTGGCACACAAAGCTTGATTCGACTGTACTTACTTTTCGGTGATTTTGGGAGGGAATGGACATGTGAACTGCCCCTTTTTTCCAGCAACCGCATTTTTTTGGCTTTAGTAAGGCTCCAATGGACAGAGTCGATGGTACTGACCACGCTTCCGTGACGGGTGCGATGAGCCAGCCTCAGTGGCTCAGTAGCTTCTGATCTTGTGTCAGATCTTAATTTCTTCCGGTCCTTGGGCATTGCTGAGCATATACTGGACATATAATTACTGGGCACACAAATCATACAAAGATTCGTCCTGAGGCCCGCAAAGCCTGGTGGTGAGACAGTCTTGACCTTTGATGATGCGAAACCTCCCATGTCACCAGAGGCTTTGCAGCATTCTGTGTGACACACATTTTGAAAGTAGCCACTGAAGGTTCGCTTCGATGAACTTTAACTTTCCTTCCTGAGGACAGGATGCAACCGACGAAAATCCAGAAGCCTCGTACCTTTCCAGACGAGCCGCTGGGAGGTTTGCTTGTAATCAGTTTATCCTGGCTCTTGCACTTCTTGCACTTCTTGCACTTCTTGCACTTCTTGCACTTCTTGCACTTCTCGCACTTCTTGCACTTCTTGCACTTCTTGCACTTCTTGCACTTCTTGCACTTGCAACCAACTCCTTCTGACTGTGGAATGCTGACCTTGGAAAGGTCAGAACGATGCCTTGGATGGAACATCTCCTTTGTCGAACACTGACCTTCCCTTAGAACGGTCCTGATGGGGGGAGGCTGCCTTTCAGAATGGGTCGGGATTGTCTCAGAAATGACACGTCAAAATGCGTCAAATATGATCTACTGGCGTTACCCAATACTAATCCACTAAGCAGCGACTCCACTGGCCCTTCCATGTTTTTGTTCCACTGGAGCTCGTCGAATGTGCAGCGCATTTCCAACGGAGCAAACCCAGATGCCCGGAAAGACAGATGCAACAAAACACCACTCACAAGAAGAGGCATCCACGAAAGCATGAGAGCTTCCCAGCTTCCCATGCATTTGAGGCTGTAGCACCAGTGGACCGTCTACCAGCCTATGTCTCCAGGCAGTTTGATCATGACAGTCATGACAGCTCACATCGTTCGCTTCAAAGTCAGAAACCTTATGAAAACTTGATGCGAACAGATGCACCTTTCTGTCTTTCTGTTCTCTTTCTGAGTGTGCATGTGCGATTTAAGAAATTGATACTTCGAACAAAGGTACTTGGATCAGCGAGCTCCAAACTCAGAAACACAAACTGTGAATGCCTTTGAGAGGTTCACTATGGTTTAACAGTGGAAGCAAAACTACAGCGAGCCATCCACTATCCGAGGCGAACCTGGAGCAGAAACGAATGGCCAACAAGCGTTTGGACAAGGCAACCTGCTTGAAAGTCAATCACACTAGTGGTACAAGTAGTTTTTGGTTTGCATTTTGTTTGCACAAATTGTGGTGACGATGCTCTGTACCAGGAGTGGAACAGAGCCGACGTCAACAAGGATGGTGTTGTCTCTGAGGAGGAATTCAGTGTTGAACTGAAAGACAGGCACATCAAAGGGCAGAACAGTTGCCACACAGTATGGATTGGATGAGTGGTTTCGACATGTTTCGACATTTTGCATGTATGGTCCCTGTATGGTATTGTATGGTCGCATAGAACCCGCAAGGCAAGAAAAGAAACCAGATGAGATTGAAAGACTGTGGCAGAGGTTCCACCAGTGCGGCGCTTGGGGCACTCAGATCTTGAAGCAGATGTTCATAGAATTTCATAGATTCCCCGCTGACCATGGTTGACCTCTGTGCCCAGAGCACCGAAAGTGTGTCAAGGTCGGAGGATAAGTTCATGACCAAGGAAGAGTACTTCCGCTTGGCTCGTATAGGTGACAGAGTCCTTTGTTGCTCTTTTCTGACTATTCTGACTCTTTGTTTTTTTTTGCTTGCTACTCTGCTACTCCGAAACTTGGATTTGCCACTCGCAACATGCAGGCTATGACCTTGGTACCATCTCGCGTGAAGATGTGTCCACTGTCATGACGCCTGAGAACATGAAAGGCAGTCATCATTCATCATCCCAGTCATGCCTTTCTGATCCTTTTTGATCCTGGAATCACCTTGGTCACCTTGACTTTCGACCCTCTGCAGGTCTTGGATATTGGGGTGCAGGAGCTACCTGCCCTCCGAGCAGCTTCGTTCGTGCCTCAGTTGTTTTCTCCAATTTGTAGCCCTTCAACGTGAGTGTTGGCCACCGTCAGGCCACCGGAGTACAAATCAAGAAGATGAAGGCCGGTTTACCAATTACTAACAGTTTCACTTCATTTTCATCGGTTTTCATCTGTTTTCAGTGTGGAGTTGTAGGGAACAGTTTTGACTGCCTGAGGTTTCGCTTGCCCACCCTTCGATTGACGACAGTGGAGTCAATGCAGTGAAGTTCCGCTGCAGTGATGGCAGTGAGGTGCCTCTTCAATCCAGCAAGAGTGAAGAGCGGCAGAGCCATATTTATTTGTGCAGACTACATGACGCTTGAAGAAACCTTTGCGGAATACATGGATGAATTATGGATGAATATGCACATTGCATCACATTGCATCACATTGCATCACATTGCATCACATTGCATCACATTGCATCACATTGCATCACATTGCATCACATTGCATCACATTGCATCACATTGCATCACATTGCATCACATTGCATCACATTGCATCACATTGCATCACATGGCATCACATGGCATCACATGGCATCACATGGCATCACATGGCATCACATGGCATCACATTGCATCACATTGCATCACATTGCATCACATTGCATCACATTGCATCACATTGCATCACATTGCATCACATTGCATCACATTGCATCACATTGCATCACATTGCATCACATTGCATCACATTGCATCACATTGCATCACATTGCATCACATTGCATCACATGGCATCACATGGCATCACATGGCATCACATGGCATCACATGGCATCACATGGCATCACATTGCATCACATTGCATCACATTGCATCACATTGCATCACATTGCATCACATTGCATCACATTGCATCACATTGCATCACATTGCATCACATTGCATCACATTGCATCACATTGCTACCTCGAAGATAGCTCCATGAGGTGAGTACAGCAGAGGGACCTGATGGAGATTGGTCCAACTGGACCCTCTGTGATGAAGGCGAGCCTTAGGCATAGCTGTGGGGAGCAATGGAGCCAGGGAGCCATGACCCAGGTCAGAGCATCTACAGCTTCCGGTCTCAAGGTCACAGTCCTAGGCCGGTTTCTTTGGAACATAAACCTGGGAGAAACCTGGGGGACTGCAGATGGCGACTCTATGCCAATGTGACTTTCAAGATCTTTGGAATCTATGGCAATCACACCACAACCACTAACAAGTTGTCTCAGTTCATCTCTGTATCAGGAAAGGCTTGGACAATGCTGGCATTACTGGCCTTGAATTCAGCTGTCGTTCGCGACCCAGCAGTTGAGAAGACCCTGAACTGTAGTTTTGCACTGAAAAGTATTGAGCTACTTGCATCATGCTGTCTGCATCTCAGGAATGCCTGACTTGAGCCAGATGAGCAATCTGAGCTTTTCGAATGGCAACTATACTTCCCAGGCTCCGTTGGCTCCGTTGGCTCCGTTGCGGCAGTTTGAAGCATCAGAAGCATCACAAGCCTTGCCAGGTGGCCTGGTCAAAGGAGCTTCGATGCCCTCCCGGATCGGCCATTTGTGGTGCCCAGGCGAATCTGGTGAAGGCGGGAGTGAAACCAGGACGCCCGGATAATGCCCGGAGAACGCCGAAAATCGAAGCATGTGGGCCCTGGGCCATGGTTAGGATGCAGAAGACAGCATGGGTGTGGCAGACTTGCGAATGTACTGTGGCGGCCTCAATGGTTTAAAATATCTTAAAATTCCTTAAACATCCTTTAAATTCCTTAATTGATATGTTGACACGATCAATCCCGATGTGTTCGAGGTTGCGAGACACCTTTGGACTGCACAACAGTCTGCAGTGATGCCGAGCGTGGCATGAAGCGTGTGAAGCTGGAAACTCAATGAAGCTTTCATGTTATGTTCCATGCTGATTCTGTTCATGAGCTGATGATGTCAACGGTGTCCCTTTCTTTTTGCATTTTTCCTACATTTCTTCGATTTTTTTGCCAGTGTGAATACAATTGCTGTTCTCAGGTGCAGGGCTTGTCAGCAAGCGCTGCAAAGCAGTGCCAGCAATCCTAGCCGCAACTCCAGCGCAGAGCGCTAGCACTGGACGCAAGAGCTAGAGCAAAAAGTGATCAGACAGGATATCCAAGGTGGTTGAACTTGCAAGTTGTTTAGACAGGTGAAATTGTGAGCTTGGATGCGTAGTATGGCGCATTAATATGACAGCCAAGAGACTAAGCACAGCACTTGCACACAGCGTGGATACTGACGACCCATGGGAAAGTCACGAACAGTTGCTGGTAGCTGTGACCAAGAGGGGACCATGCTCAACACCGGACCTGCCAAGCAGACTTTTTACTATTCCTTGGCAGGTGCGAACTCGAATTCTGAACTCGTTCTCTGGTTTGCCTGATTGCAGCGTGGGTGGTCCAGTTGGCGATTTTTTTGAGCGCACCTTGGCCCAATTCGCAGCAAATTCTGCGCTGAGACGCCAGGTAATGCGGCTTGGTGTTATTTGCCGAGGAATGGGTCGAACTCATTTTTGTTTGGTCCCGCGTGGCTCATCAGCCGGGGTGCACAGACTTCTGACTCTAGGTAGCTGCCGCATATGTCATGATTTGACAACACAATGCTTGTAATTACAATGTTTTGAAATCGCATGGTGAACTTGATAAATATGGATAATATGGTTGATGTATGTTGATGTCCATATTCACGCTTTTCGTATTTCTGGTGCTTGGAACTGAATATTTTTGGACTAAGGCCTGGACCATCCACCTCTACGAGAGCTTCTTCTTTGGCTGTTCCGCGGCGTAGTCATTTTCATCGACTGGGTCCAGTCCTGGAATGGACAGTAATCTCCCACTGTGTATTGGTTGAGTGTTGAGAAATCCATGGCCAGTTTCCCTTTCCTGTCTTGGAGCCAGCTTATTGGTAGTGTTAATTACATGAGGTATCCCGGTGATCCTCTCAGACTTTCTGGCTGTACCTTTCCAGGGCATCGTCGACTGGACTGCCACTTGCCTACTGGAAAAATCTCAGAAACATGCGACTTCCAAAAGTTGCACGCGGTATGGAGTGACCGTTTCTTCATATTTCTTGTGAACATCCTATCAGCAGAGACAGGGTGGTCAAAATTCTTGCCATTAGGCTTTGTTGTTTCTTCTGACTACTGTCTTGTAGTATTTTGTCCCCCAACCGCGTTAGTCAGGGGGTCTCAGCCCAGATAAGATAAAGGTTCGGTGCAGCTTCCGGTGCGGGTTCCGGGCTGGTTGTACAAGGTTCAGGAGATTCCAGTGTGGGTGGGGGATTGGTTGGAGATGTTTCTGTTGTGGTCTCCCGAGGCCAGGATTCAAACTTGATCGGCTGCCGGGGCTTATTCCTTAATTTGTAATTTGATTTCCCATACTTGGCAGGACAATACATAAGAACACAACATTTTTTTTTTGTATGTTCCAGTATTATCTGCAATTCTATTGCATGAAACAGCTCAGGCTGTGGCACTCTCTGGCCCTGTGAAACACTGAGGCTTTCAGCATCAAATGGCCTGAAGAGGAAGTGGGGGAGAAACTGCTGCAGCATCTCCGAAGCATTCCGTTGAAGAAGATTGCAGAGATGAAGGATCGTCTTGAGGAAGCCGCCTGCTTCTTTGACTTTCATCGTGGCTATGGACTGCGTGAGAAAAAGGAGTCCGATTGGATAAAATGGAAGGAAAATCAGGTGGCTCTGGGAGGGGATTGTCCTTACATTGGACACGGAAATGGTGAGACTTTGGACGCCTGCCACCAGAGCTGTCAGCAGAGCTCTTGCAATCTGGTGAACTTCCACGACGGGGACTGCGTCCTTAGACGCTGCCTTGACCCAGCGCAGCCTGCCCTCACGGGAGGTGCACAAGGCTGGCAGGTTTGGTCCATGGTGAATGACACCCAGCTCCACTGCTCACCCTATCATGCGGTTTTCCAAACACTTAGCCAACGACACCAGAATCGGCCGTTTACACATGGGTGGGTGCCTCAATACTCTTCTGCACACTTTTATAACGGTCTCAGTCTATAAGCCTGTAACATTCTTTGGCGGGAAACTATCCTGAATATGTTTTTTTTGCTGACCCTGAGGCCCTATTGGAACTGAGTGGCAAGTAGGGTTGACTCTGGCGACCAAACACTTGTCGCTCTGAAGCTGCGCTAAAGGATCTGACATCTCAAGACACGGCGCGTTTGGCGCTGTTTTTCTATCAATTGAAGTGCCGAGTTGATCCTGCTGACCCTAGCATTTGCAAGGACCCAGAGAATGATGAAAAGGCTGATCCGCTTTGCCCCAAGTTGAAACACTTTTGCTGTATTGATCAGGATCGCTGGCTGGTGGTTCAGAGCAACAAGTCGTTCGCTGATTTCTCGGGTGTGTAAGGTATCTCATGGCAGATGCAACGTGCTCCAAGCTGGATTGTACACATCCTGCAGGGAACATTTGCATTTACTCCTCGCTGTGTTTGGTTGTTTCCGTGCATCATCCAGTATAGATACAGCACAGGTATATCCAGAAGGATACAAGATGGCGCAACAAACAGCGAAGCCTTGTGTTCTGTAGTCGCGGGGTTACAGCCAGGCAGGGCAGGGCCAGATCAAGGTTTTAGCACGGTGAAGTTGAATGGAGCTTGAGAACATGTTGGAACATGGGAAGTCAAGGCCTGGTATGGAGATTCTACGCAGTACTTCCTCATATTTACGTATCCGTATACTTGTAATTTTTCTCGTCGATGTAGCTGTAGCCTTGGTGGATGCATGTGTCCACGTCACTTTTAGGCTGTTAGAGAAGACCAGACACAAAGGCGTGTGCAAGTGCAAGAGACGATCCCACAGCCTAGCATGACGTGCGTGTGCAAGTGCAAGAGAAGACCCCACAGCGTAGCATGACGTACGTGTGCAAGTGCAAGAGAAGATCGCACAGAGTAGCATGACATATTTTCAAGTTAACATGAACGTTATTACCCCCACCCCACCCCCCAACCCCACCCCCATATGCACACCATACAATCCATGTGTTTTCAAGTTGACATGAACGTTATTACCCCACCCCCACCCCAACCCCACCCCCACCCCACCCCAAATGACCCATATGCATATTGTATTGCGGGTTTCTACATTCGTGCATGGTTTTGGCACGGTGAAGTTGAATGGAGCTTTAGAACATGTTGGAACATGGGAAGTCAAGGCCTGGTATGGAGATTCTACGCAGTGCTTCCTCATATTTACGTATACTGTATACTTGTAAATTTTCTCGTCGATGTAGCTGTAGCCTGGTGGATGCATGTGTCCGCATCACTTGCAATCTATCTATGGGTCAGTTGTAATCCATCTGAACATGTGTCTATGTATACAATATAGATCTATTGTAGTCAATAGGAAGCAAGTGAAAGTCAAAGTTCAAAACATTTAGCTTCAGAGTTAATTGAGGCTGTTTTGATGATAGTTCTTGTCTGAGCTGACTCGAGCTAGCAATGATGAGTTCATGAGGCAGAGAGGGGAGTGGCCCACACACAACCCCCGAAGAGGTTCCGACATCTGTGCGATGACATTCGGAAGATGATGCCCCACCACAAAACGGTCAAGCTGGCTGCCCTTACATTTGTGGAGCTTTCGCATTGCTGGTTTTTGATCCCTGCGCTTCTCTTGCCAGGAGGCAAAATTTGAGAAAAGATCAAACTTCAATGAGATTAACGAGGCCTTGCATCGTGTCTTACACAACCCGGGACTCCGGGATGCTCTGACGATCTCTGACGTTTTTCACGGCGATTTTTTCTGACACCATCTGACACCCACAACTTGCTCCTGGAGCCACTGCTCTTGCAACTTGGAATGTCAGATCTGCGAGCTGAAGAATTGCAACAACGTGGTTTTCTTCGAAGCTCGGAAACGAGAAGACCTGTGACCAAAACGGGAAGCTTTTGGCATCTTTTCGATTCTTTCGCATGATTTCGCCAGCTTCCAAGCCTCTTGATTTCGTACGGACCATGATGACCATCTGGAAGGTACTTGTGGGTTGGTCGAGTTCCATCTGGGCCAAGCATGAAGTTTCAGGCGCCTGACCTCTTGCCGTAGTCCAGGATATGTTTAAGTATTGTACTTCTTGCAAAGCTACCAACGACAGAAAACTTGATGCAGAAAACCACTTACAAAGGTGCTCAATGTTCACACAACGCAGGAGGTTAGGCTAGTGCGGGGCCTAGAATTTTGTTTGAACATTTTATTTTGCAGCTCTGTTGTCGAACTGGATGCTGGCCATTGAGGCTGGGAATTGTTTGCTCGGCTCACGGCCCATTTTGTGCGCCATGTTGCGTGGAAATACAGTGGTTGTGCATGCACAGCCAAGGAGACCAAACCAAACCAGCTTACGATGCCCACTTTGAGTGGAAATAAAATGAGAAAGGAGCAGAGAGTAAGCACGTTGGCAAACGCATGCGATAGCTAGGAGTACAGATATTCTGAGATGCCACAACTGTCAGAATCCATCACATTTGTCGCATTGTGATGCTGGTCCCTGCACCACAGAGAACAAAAACATGTGGGACATTTATTGATTTGTGCTGAGGCGCTTATTTTAGGGACATTTGTGAGATACGAGGTATTTCGACAAGAACTTCAACAATGTGTCTTATTTGAAGCTCATCAAAGAAGTCTTCACACAGGCGAGGGCAATTTTCTTGAAAGATTTGAGCCCAGACGGCCCCAGACGACTTGTGCTTGCCAGGTTTTTGGCACTCCGCGGAACCATCCCAAGAGCAAGCCATTCCATGACCACATCATGTGCTTTTACTGGCCTGCTTCTAAGAGTTTGGAACGATGCAAGCAGCTAGCAGCTAGTGAACTAGCGGACGTGTGACTCACGCATTCAACTGAGGCTGGACAAGAAGATTTGGTTCGATTCCCAAGCCTGGCGAGATCTACATTGAAAATTGAAACCCATCCTTTCTTTATAACATCTTCCGACAAATATTTTCCATGCCAAGCCAAGCCACCCCGCTTCTCGTCAAGGTTCAGGCATTACCAGATCTCACCTGAGACGCCAGAGGATGCCAACAAGCCTGAGAAGCAGGCCAAAGCCTTGCTAAAGCATTGCCAATGCCTTGCCAAAGACTGTAGGTCCTACAAGGTGCTGCTGCAGTTTGTTGCAACTTTACTTCGGCCACCAAGGTCCTCACTGAGATCGGGCCACGATTTGTCCTTGATCCCATCCGAATCTTCGGAGGAAGCTTCAGTGGACAAACTCTGTGCGCTCAGAGACTTACACTCTACAGAGTCTCCGAGTCTCCTTCTTCGGTGCTTCTGTTGAGGTCTTCTCAATTTCTTTGTTAGTTTTTTCGATTAGTCTCTGCCTTTCTGCTTTTGTGCCATTCGTCATATCATCAAACCGTTTTTGTGTCGGCACGCCAAACAGCGATGAAGGTACCTGAATCCACACTACATGTCGCCCACCGCGCTCAGGGTTCAGGCTTGGTCTTGTCATACCATGACCCTCATGCCTCACCTTTGAACGAAGACTTCGCTTCGGCCCAGGCAAGAAAACTGCTCAAGAATCCTTATGTGACTTGCCAGCTTCAAAAGGTAGTGAAAGCGAAAAACCTATTTCCTTTTGCACAAAGAGCTCATAGCCACTGTATCTTGTGGAAAGAAGGCCACACTGTACGTAGGGAAGCAACTTTAGCTCCAATGAACTGAGTGTCTGATCTGAGGTCAAGAAACTCGAGGACAAAGAAAAGCTGGAGCAGAGGAAGCAGGCAGGGTTTGAACCAGACATGAATCATCCCATTATTTGTTGCAAAGAAAATCAAAGAAATGTCAAATGCTTTGAAATCAATTTGGCATGAATGCATATTGCACTGATGGTTCAATCCAGTTTGCAAGCAGCCCCGCTCCGGATGCAAGGAGAACCAACTGCCGGAAGATCCAGTTGATGAGACGTTTGCATGATTTAAGACCCTCAGTTTGGAGGGCACTGCTCGGCAGGTTGTACAAATCCAAAAATGGAGCACACGCTCAAACAAAATTCAGATCTATTGAAATGACAGAGTTTATGTCATGGTATCGCTATACATGAGTCATTGTCAAAGCAATTTCAGCATTTTGAGTTGTTTTGTTTGGAAGGAACGCACATGGCTTTCAGGGTTGTCACCGGCAAACTGCTACAGCATTTGTCCAGTGTCAATGACCTTTGGCCTCTTTGAAAAGACTGCGCAGAACCAGCTTGCAGAGAGACTGCTTGAAGCTTCTCAGCTTTGGATTAGAGTTTAGTGACGAAGTACTACACTTCTACACACTTCCGTAATTTACGGCTTAGCTCAAACATAGATGCGATTGAAACATTCTTGAACTGCAGGCAAAGATATAGCCACGCTAGCTGGACAGTACAGAAGTTCTTACGTCATTGCCAGTGGCACCCATGGGTGAGCTGGAATTGCACATTCAGTTGAGGAGTTCGCTTGTGACGCTATTTATCTCGTCGCTTGTGACGCTGTTTTGCTCGTCGCTTGTGACGCTGTTCATTGTTCTCGGGCATTTTACCTGTAAATTTCCGTATAAAGTGGCTCTTGTGCACGTGCATGCCGACTCTGTAGGCTCCCACAAAGTCTGTGTCGGGGTCTTGGTCCACAGCTGTTCGGCGGCATTTAACCTGTATTTAACCTGTAAATTGCCGTATCAAGTGGCTCTTGTGATATGTCCCAAGTGCATTTCGACCCTTGAACCCTACACCCCTCCCACCCCACCACCCCCCAAAAACCTAAAAGGTAGAACCGCTGGTATTTCAGTCAGCGCACATGATAAGAAACAGTCTTACACCCTGAGCCATCAACAGTCGTGGGCCCTAAACCCCCCCACCCCCCCCACCCCCAAATAAGAAACACGCTTACACCCTGAACCATCCTAACCCCCCTACCCCACCCTCCAAAAGCTTAAAAAGTAGAACCATTGTTACTGTCAGTATTGGCACATGATTGTGAACCCAAACCACCCACCCACCCCACCAAAAGCCTAAAAGGTAGAACTCATTGGTATTTTCAGGATTGGCGGACGATAAGAAACATTCTTTACACCCTGACCATCGACAGTCGTGAGCCCCGAACCCCCCACCCCCCCACCCCCCACAAGCCTAAAAGGTAGAACCATTGTTACTGTCAGGGTTGGCACGTGGTGTGAATATTAAACCCCCACCCATGTTTTTGTTTTGGACTTCACCCTATCAGGGCATAGCATGAGTACTGAGCGCAGTTTATATACGCTGTCAAGGCGCACGAGAGAGATATAGAGGTATAGCTTGTAGCTAGGCGCTGCACTGACTGGCTATTGGCCGACAGAGGAAAACTAGTGCTGGCAGCTCTAGCTGATCCTATCAGGACGCTATTGCCCCTCTTGAAGTGGTAGCGAAGCTGTGATCCTTCAAAAGCCTAAAAGATAGAACCGTTGTAAAATGTAAGACAATTGCATTGTAAGGTGGCTCATGGTCTCGTTTTATGTCCTGCTTTGCACGCAATTAGCAGGCAACTCATAGGGTTTCACAGACATTTCGTCGCAAGTGATCAGCAAAAAGGCAGGGCTATATTTTCGTCGCAAGTGATCGGCAAAACTTCGTCGCAAGTGAATGGCAGACCACACAGGCATGTGACCAAACAGAGTTGTACTTTGATGCCACCATCGAATTCAACATCTCGAAGGACAAAAAAATGTAGACAATACTGCTACATTTGAAATGCAGACGCTGTTGGTGCAATGGATGGGACAGCCAAATCTGACGACGTTGGGCCGAGCGCAGTGGAGGTCGTAGGATTCAGAAACATCATTTTGGACATGCATCCCTTCAAATGTTAACATTCGCCTATAAGCTGGAAGATGAAGTGAAGATGGAATTCATCGCAACCGTACAAACTTGTTAGGGCCCCATTGACACAAAACATCGCTGTGCCCAGCCTGGTTTTTGAAATCAGGTGCTCCGCATTGCTGCTTCACCGCATGGGCCATGTTCCTTAAGTGCTCCGCTGGGTCTGGAAATTGAGTTTCGGACATCGTTGGATGTAGCACATGCAGAATGGCAACTTCGGTTTATTGCAGATTTGGTTCACCACCAGCGCCCCATCGACCTTGAACTGGAGAGCCAGGAAAGCAAGGTCATTACCAGTGGCAATACTGGCGATCCTTCTCCCTGCTCCTATCATGTCGAACTGAAAACAGTGGGCCTGCAAAAGCTGTTGGCTTTACCCGAATCAGCGCTTGAGAGCCTGGGTATTTTGGAAGTCAGACTCGTGACAAAGGACACTGAGCTTGCCTCCATCCGTCTTGTGACAGATGTGAGGTGGAGTAGCAATGAATGGCAACGCGGCGTGCTTGATCCTTTTAGATAGAAAAGTCTTTGCTTGCATTCAGGTCAATTCTTGAAGTGGTTGGGCACCATTTGATGGCTAACAGGTCACTTGATTGGGGGTTGATGCACCCAGACATGTACCGAGTCTATTGGACGGTGTACAGATCACTAGGAAGGTGAAGCCGCCTCGCTTCTTTTAGTTGCGACACGCAAGCCTTGAAGGCTTCTGAGCTGACAACTCCCTATTTTGGAAGTTGGATCAAACCAAATCGATGCATCACTGACAATACTTTGCACTGCTTCTAGGTCAATAATTGAACCCAGAGTTGTTCAAAGTTCAAAACACTGCAACCAGACTAGCATTTGAGCTCGTTGTCTATTCATTCCCATCCACGAGCAGACACAGGTATGTTTTCTTTCTTTCGGGAGCACAGGGACAATCGAAGTGTTGCAAAGGTAAATTGGGATCATAAAGAAACTCTTACTTCAGATTTGTCTCTGACGAGCCATGGATTTCATGCGGCGTGCTTTATCCCTGTCCAAAAGTTTCGCTCAAGCGTCCAGCTGCAGCATCTCACACGTCAGACATGGCGTGTCAAGTTCCGCCAGAGGCGGTGGTGTGTCCTGGCCATTTCTGGGTCGGCTGAGCACTCCGTTCCCTCCGTTCTTTCTATCTCGGAGAAATTTGTCTTTCGCTTCTGGACCTCCGTTCTTGCAGAGTTCACAGATGCCTATCAAAATCTACAACGCAAGCTGCAGACAATTTGCCACAAGGACGTGGGCTCATGTCAACCTTGCATCCCACTTAGATTGCTTTGGAGCGGTGATGCCTGATTGCTTGAAAGCCAGTGTGGAGGAACCTCCATGGAAGGCTTTTCTACAAGCGACGGCCCAAAATGGTGGATTGCTGAGTGACATCGGTCGTGTTTGATTTTCATTGCACCTTAGGGTGGTGACGGTGTTGCATATTTCTCCTGTCAAGATCACGTATTTCTGGTCCTAAGTGTCTTAAAAGAGCATTTTTTTCGAGATGTGACATCGAATCATGTGATGATTCTGATAGTTCTCAGAACCATAGATTGAAACCTTCTTCGTCCGACTCAGATACCGAAGTGGAGCTTCAACCCGCGGTCAAAATGGCTGGAGGGCGCTGGAAATCGGAAGGGCGTCTGCACAAAGGCAGGGCGCATTAGAAAAAGTTTCTGACAGATTGCATTTTTTGCATTGAAGATCTTTGAAGCATTTGTTTCGAGGTTTTTATCACCTCTCCGAAGAAGCCCAACTCGGGCCAAAGAAAAGCTTCATGGCTGGGTGGAGCTTTGGGTGTAATGGTGGTGATGGTGCTGATAATGATGAGAGAGGAGGTGAGGAGTCTGAGGAAGTTGAGGATGAGGCTGATAAATAAGGTCAGCCATGGCAATCAGGCGAAATGTTTTGCACGCCTGTGCGTTCAGCTGCGCGCGCTTTTGAACGGTTGAGGTTTGCTATGTCCGCCTTTCCAATGGACGCATCGTGAAGGTTCATGCAACAAGTACAGCTGGTAGCTGCATCTCTCAGAACTCAAGAGCTTTCTTTCAGCGTCACAGGCCTACATTCCTGGCATGGGCCACAATCTCCAGGCACACATTCAGCATGCTTTTGTTGTTGAAATGGCATCCCAAGATATCCCAAGGAATTAAAACCGCGCGTTTGCAGGTACACTCTGTGGTTATGGTCAGAGGTGGTCGCCGCCGAGAGATTATTGGTGATCCTGTCATGTTTTCAGTCTGCTACTTGCCGTTTGGCAAAGGACTTCTGCTGAAATGCTGGCAGGTTGCAACTACACCTGCATGAGGGGCCAATACGATCTCCTTCCAGTAAAAAATCGTGGGTGCCAAACTCAGCCTCAAACTCTTTCGACCAATCGCAATATTGTGATTGTAGTAAGTACGTATTGCGGTTGTGCGGGTGTCTGCAGAATGGATCAAGCTTCTCACACATATGACTTCACGCATCGCAATCAGACATGTTACAGTCGCATCGATGGCTTTGATTCAGACTTTTCT